>JAHRHZ010000032.1:11594391-11647688 GCA_024137785.1 Ginglymostoma cirratum
TTCTGGTACGTCTGAGTCTACCACCACCTTTAGTCTCTCATCCTTAACATCTAGTGTCTTCTTTAATTTTTCAGCTTCTTGGTTAATTGAATTGTTTATTGTGAAAGAAATTGTGCTCTGATTTACATCATTGCATTTAGCCTTATCCATCAGCCTTGTATTGTTAATGAAATCTGGTCCTGTTTCAGCAGTAATGACATTCTCTTTGCTTCCAATGCTACTCGATTGGGCGTATGGTGTCACTGGCTCTGTGAAAGACACTGGATCTTCAGCAGAGTTTGTTTCTGATGGTAGGGCCGTGTCAATTTCACAAACTGTTCCTGAGTCTGATGGTGGCAATTGTACAGCATCAGTTCCCTGAATGATTTCAAATCCCTCCTCAGATGAAAGCTGAATTTTCTGTATTTTTCTTTTTGCCATTTCATTCAGGGATCTAACTGAATCAGACTCCAAGCTGATGGAGCTTGACTGCATTTCAGAAAGTGTTTCAGTTCCATCTTCTTTCATTGGTGTGTCTTGGTTCATGGAGTCTGCTTGGTCAGCTGACAAATTGTCCTGGCTTACTTCAGACAGGACAGAATCTGGCTGGAAACTGGCTGCTTCTGGAGTTGCTCCACCTGTCTTAAAATCAGACATTGAACTTTCCTGGGAAACATTTGATTGGGTTGAAGTGGCAGATTTAGTCTTTAATACATCAGCACTCTGTATTCGATCAGTAATATTACACTGCTCTGCTGCTCTTCCAGAAGGTTCCTGGGCCATGGGTTCAAAGTTTTCATTGTCTGTTCTAATTATTTCCAATGGTGCTTTTGACAAAGAATCTTTTGCAGCATCTACAAAGTTTCTGGGCTCAGATCCCTGCCCTATTTCTTTTGCAGGATCTGGTTCTCTTACTGGATGATCACTCACATTGATTTCAACTGCTTTATGTGTGGATTCTGTGATGCCATCTTCATATCCTGTTGTGGTAAGATTAAAGTGGCCTGTTCCTCCCTCCTGGTTTATTATATCTTTAACAGGGTGTACCAGTGCAGTGTCAGTGTCCTCTGGCAATAACGGTACTGTACTGAGATTTTTCTCGTGTGATTCCACTATTATTGAAGCATTTTCGTCATCAGCTCTGTGGATTGAAGGACCGTATTCAGAAGCATTTTCATGTGTTTCCAGAGGCGAGTCTTTACTCTCTCCTCCAGGAATCTGTACAGACTCCTCTGGTATCTCCTCTAGTCTCTCAATAGAATCCTGTTGTATCTTCATTAATTCTTCAGGTTTACCTTCAATTGTGTTGTTGATTGTTAATTCATTCCTGCATTCATTGAAGTCAATATTGTTCATACCATTCATTAGTCCAGCATTTTGTATTAATTCTTGACCCATTTTTATATTAGTAGAACCCAGTTTGTTAGTTATGTTACCTGTTTGGGTGTGTGGTATTAATTGTACAGCTGAGGGTACCATTCTCTCCTTTATTTCTTTTGCCTTTCCTTCTGAAGTGTCACCACTGTCTGCAGTTAGTACTGTTTCATCTGGATGTGCCTGGGATGCATCAATTGCACACATTGCTTTGATCAGTTCTGCTCCTGACTCTAGAGTGATATTTTCCTCTCTATTTTCTTTGATTTTTAAAACAGTGTCTTTGTCTTCTGGTTTATGTGAATATGCTGGATTTGAATTCTCTTTGTCATGGGTTGTGATATTCTTTGCCATTTCTTCATTCTTCTCATGAGAACTGGTCATTCTGGAATTACTCAGTGCATCTCCCTCTAAGGTACCTTGAACTGCTTCCTGTGCTACATTTGTGATGTTAGTACTTGCTTTTGTTAATTGTACCATTTCATTGTTCTGTCCATTTTCCAAATATGTTTCACTCATTATATTCGGCTGTATATTTCTCTCCATGTTCAACAAGCCAGAGCTTTGTTGAAAACATCTGTACCACAGACTGTTTTCTGATGGGCTACGCTTTCTACTTGGTTCTCTCGATGATTCATTGGCATCTTGCTGCATTGTTACAAAATTAGATGCTTCTCTGTTGCCCTGGATTTCTTCAACCAACTGATTTTCTTTAACAACTGGAATAGTTACGGTTTCATTATTTGCTGTTGAATTGGTATTAATGTCTGAATCTAATAATAACTGTGTAGATTCTTGATAGAATCTGTAGAATATACTTTCACTCAATAAAGAAGGCTTGGTTGTGCTAGGAGCCTTTGGCTCAAGCAAAGGGACTTGAGTACCCTGTAAAAATTCTGAAGTGTGATCATGCTCATTTACAGAAGAAGTTTTGAACAATTGATCTGGTTTTTGAATGTACAATGATTTCTCACTCTGCAGATAGCTGGAATCTGCAATCTCTTGGTGTTCAGTGGCTGTAGTGGATTCAGAACTGCTAACCCCATTTGATTGTATCGTACTTAGGTCTGTGTCTGCAGCACTTTTGGAGTCAGTAATACCTGGCATCTTGGAAACCTCATCATTCTCATTTATAGCTGTTGATTCATTAGCACTTGTAGCTGTATCTTCAATCCTTGCTTCATTCACCATTTCAACAGTTGTCAACATGGATGAATTCTGATTAATTTGCCGATTTGGTATCTCTGAAGCTGTCTCCTCATGTACATGTGTTAGATCAGGTGCTGCGCTTCTTTGCATAGTTTGATTATACTTCTTTGGTGGTTTCTCGATTTCATATCCAGTTTCCATTGTGAGAATCCCAGTCGATAACCCTATAATGTTATCCTTCCCTTTATGCTCTTTAGGCGTGTCATTAGTACAGACATCAGGCATGCTTTTATCACCACCGAACACTGTGACAGTTTCTGATACTGTTGTGTGCTCAACTGTTTGAGTCCCACTAGCGATTTCCAACTGAACGTCATATTTATTATTAAGTATTACTTTCTGTGTATCTACATTGTTGCTCAGGTGGATTGTTTTCACTGGGTCTGTTAAAAAGTCAAGTATTTTTGGTTCAGCTGTAACATTGTCTGAAATGTCCACTGATTGGCTTTGCTTCTCACCTTTCCTCACAGGTCCTATTTTCTGTTCTTCTATGTCATTTTGGTTAAACACAATGGATTCAGGAAGACCCAGTGTCCTATCTTCTGCTGATTGAGATGCAATACCTATTCCTTGTGTATCTGTATTATCAGCTTGTTGATTTTCCAAGGAAGGAAGAGTATTCGAATTTACAGGTTTGAAATTTTGAATTGTTGATGCTCCAACTGCGTCTACAGTAAAACTGTGTGCCCATGGTACATCAGATTCAATTCCTTTTGTATCGATTCTCTTTGAAATGGATGGAATGTGTGTCTTTTGCTGGGGGTTCACAATAACAGTTGTTTTGGGCAAAATATCAGTTTGAGTAGCTGTTGCCATGTCAACAAAGTCTTCATTTTTGTGACTCAGATCATTGTGATCTATGATTGGACTATCCTTCTGAACTAAATATTTTGTGTCCAGCTTGGGCATACCACTTCCTTTTGAATATAAGTTTTCAGGTGCCGTAGTTAAACTGGGCACAGATATGTCATCAGGATTGACACCAGTCATCTTCTGTATACTGGTTGTGTTTGATACAGATGTATTGGATTGTACTGTTTGTTTCTGGATGCTATCTACTGTACCTATTGTCACTGTGCTGTAGTCAGTTATTATTTTAGGTATCTCTTGATGTGCTTCAGTTAATTCTATGTCCCTGTTGACTTCACTAAAAGAACTTTGCTGCACTGGTATTTCATTTTCTGATTTTTCATCTTTGGCCAACTCTGGTCTGTTTGATGGACATTTCTCTCTGCCAGTTCTGGGCTGTGGTTCATCATTTCCTTTGCCATGATTTGATTGATTTGTTGACGTTGATTCATTTGCCATGATTAAGGGTATATTTTCTTCTAATGGTGTTTGTATCCCGGTCATTTCCGGAGCCAGTAAAAGGATGCAATGCTTAGTATCTTCTTCCTTTTGGTCAACCAGTGAAGTCATCCTTTCATCTACTTCAGAGATTGTGGGATTTAGTGGTTGGAATGGTCTCCTCTGTGATCTCCTTCTTCTGATCCTTCTTGCCCCACAGTAAGTTGAATAGGTGATGGTCCGAGGAACGGACATGTTGTGCTCATTCTCAGAATTATCTCTTCTATTGACTCTATCTTCCAAAATGTGACTATTAATTTCTTTGCATTCATCAACTCCTGCTTGTGGCTTGGTTAGGCTTCTCCGATAAGCAGATGAATTGCCGTCCTTCTGTAATGGAATACAATGGCTGAGCTGTCTTAATTTCCTGAAAATTAAAAGAGAAAACCATTCTTAAGATTGTGAGTAATGCCCTGCAGACATAGTAACTTACACCTTATGGTAAAGGACTGGTAACGTACAAGCAAAGAGTTTAAACCCCCACGGGAAGCTATAAAATGTATTTCAAGAAATTTAATAATTTATTTTGGATAGCACCAGAAGTCAGATAATTTTTACAAAACTCAACTAAGTCATTAATGCACCTTAGGGAAGGGAACCTACTTGGTCAGCATAAAATAACTTCAACATTCATCATATTTTTAATGTGAATAAATGTTGCTTTTGTAGTTGACCACTGGGAGCTGGGTTAGCTCAATTGGCCAGATGGCTGGTTTGTGATACAGAGTGATGTGAACAGTGTGGGTTCAATTCCCTTACTGGCTGAGTTTACCACTTCCTCTCACCTGAGGCGTGGTGACCCTAGGTTAAACCCTTCCCGGGGTGGAGGAGTCCAAAACTACAGGGCATAGGTTTAAGGTGAGAGGGGAAGGATTTAAATAGGACCCACGGGGTAACTTTTTCTTGCAGACGGTGGTGCATATATAGATTGAGCTGCTACAAGAAGTAGTGGAGGTGGATATAATTACAACATTTAAAAGGCATCTACAGGTTATATGAATAGAAAGGGTTTAGAGGGATATAGGTCAAATGTTGGCAAATGGGACTAGGTCTGATTAGGATATCCGGTTGGCGCGGATGAGTTGGACCGAACAGTCTGTTTCCGTCCTGAATGAATCTATAATGCTATGACTCTCATGAGAGAGAACCCTATTGTCCAGTAAGCCTTGTCCATGTGACTTTCACTATCCTAAGAGCAAGTGCATAGGCTATGCATTTTTTGCATAGGCTAGAATAGTGTTTTAAACCAATTATAGAAAACCATAACACAATTTAGTGATGTATAACTTAACAACTTCCACTATCTCGATTGGAGCCAAGCCAGTGGGAAATAAGACAAGGAAGCAAAATGCATGAATCTTTTTGTTTGAAAAAGAAAGACTTGCATTTATGTAACATTTTTCACAATCAAATGACTCGCAGCACTTTACAGCAAAATAGTTGCTTTTATGCATACTCACTGTTGAAGACTCACCAACATCATGTCAAGGGCAACAAGGGACAGGCAATAAATGCTGGCCCAGCCAGCAACACCCATATCCACGAATCCATTGTGAGAAAAAGGAAACCTAGCAGCCAATGTAGACTCAACACACCTCCTCAAACAGCAATGTGATATTAAGCAGCTATTTTGATTCAGAGGGAATTTTGCCTAGAACACTGGGATAACTCTGCTGGTTTTCACCACTGTGCCAGGGGATCTTTTATGTCTAACTGAGAAGGCAGGTGATGCTTATGTTTAATGCCTCATGCAAAAGACAGCACTTCTGGCAATGCAAAGTTGCCTCAGTACAGCACTGTAGAGTCGGCATTGACTTTTGTGCTGGAGCCCTGGAGCAGACTCAAACTTGGAACTTTACGATTCAGAAACAAATGTTATATCAATCAAACTCCAGGTGACATGGATGTGGACTCAACTATATAAGTCAACAGATTAAAAATATTATAATATTGATTCAGTCAGATACAGAAATTAGGACAGGCTGTAAATATTTAAACACCAATGTGGTCTCCATAAGAAATACAAAGTGATAGGATTTTTTCATAAAATGTCAGCATGAATTGAGCCCAAAGAAATAAAACCATTTCATCTAATATTTGTATTATATAATTTCAGAATTTTCTGTGAATCACAAACAACCCAATAATCATGGCTTATTTCAAAATAATGAGCGCATAGTTAACATTATTTGAATCATGACATTTAAAACATTACATCAATTCCAACTCACATTAAAGTTGAAAGGTTCCAGGAAGAAACTATCAAAGATCATTAGAGTTTGTTGTATATTTATTGTGGGTAATCTGCAAGCATTATTTAAGTTGTTTTTAAATTATTTCTCTCCTGTCTTATAAACTAACGGTCAAGGATGAATGCTTTCTATTTTTGAATTTAGCTTTCTAGCTTTGAAGGTCATGGTAAATCAAATATAAGAACTCATTTATATCATCTTCTCATTCACATCTGTGGGTGAAGACCACACAGTGATGCGTTGAGCTTTTCAGGCTGTAGCTAGTTCCCCAGTGGTGCAGAAGGAGCAGTGGCACAGCTGGGGCTTGAGCTGGTGGTGGGCTTCCAGGTCTTGGTGAGTGGGGGTATGAGTGGGAAGTGAAGACCTTAGAGGGGCATTGTAAGTCATTTCATTGGAAGCAATTGGTGGCCGGTTGGCTCAGGAGGCAAAGAAATGACAAATGACAAGAGGAATTGTTTGATGGGAAGTGGTTGGAAAAAATGGGAGCTGTGAGGAGGTGAGTTGCGGGAAGGAGATTGAAGTCTGGGATCAAGGTATAGAGGACAGACACTGGGAATCCTGAGATCACAGGAATGGGAGACAAGGAGAGCAGCAGAAATAATAGTCAGAATGATGCTTTAGAGGTAAGTAACTACTTTATTTCACAGGGACCCTTTAGATTTGCATTCGCAAATCTAAGCAGCACTGGCCAAGGACAAATCAATGTTGCAATGTTGACAGGAAATTTACTGCTGATTGCAAGTATTTTAAAACTTTGGTCTAAAATGTGAGCACCTAGCAATTGTTACTAATCAAGCTCCCTAAGGTTCCAAAATGGTGGACATGAAATGTAAATTAGGCTTTGGACTCCTTCCTTGTGTATGCAAATTGCCTAGCACATATTTTAAATGCCAATTAAAAAACCTTCTGTTTGTCTTTCCTAATATAGAAAACTACACCTCATGTCAGAAATTCACAAGCATCACATCCTTTATTGTCAGCTTTAGGAAAACAGATTGTACCTGTAGAACACGTGCTGGCTGCTCAATTTCTTTGCCAACATCTTAAAATATTTGTCATCCACTCTAAATCATATGTCAATTTTGCAATAAATCCTCATATAATTTGTCGTCAAGACCAACATCTGAACAGTCACATGTTTTTTTGAGTGACAAAGCAAAACTAAATTAACATAATACCCAATTTTTTTCGACATTTTTCTTACTCTCTAGTTAAGATGATTTATGGCAGTTTTGTGATGTGGAAATTTGATTCTCTATCTAAGTGTGCAGGCAGTAAGTACATGCAAGGTGTGTAGAATGACAAGTCCCTCCACAATAATTATTCTGTAAACAGGAAAAGGGAGCCTCCTAAATGTACAAAAATGTAGTTGATGGCATGTAATGAGAATTGGATACAAAATTAGCTTGGAGGTAGAAGACAGACGGTAGTGGTAAAGGGTTTTTTTTCAAACTAGAGGCCTATGACCAGCAGAGTGCCACAGGGTTTGGTGCTGAGTCTACTGTTATTCATCATTTAACCAAATGATTTGGATGAGAATCTAGGAAGTATGGTTGGTAAGTTTGAGGATGACACCAAGGTTGGTGGTATAGTGGACAGTGAACAAGGTTATCTGGATCAATGAAATCTAGATCAACTGGACCATGGACTGAGAATGGTACATGGAGTTTAATTTAAGTAAATGAGAGGTGTTGCATTTTGGTGGGCCACATCAGGGCAGGACTTACACCGTCAATGTAGGACCCTGGGGAATGTGCCAAAAAAGAGATATAGAGGTACAGGTTCATAACTCCTTGAAAGTGGAGTCACAGATAGCCAGGTGGTGAAGAAAGGTTTCGGCATGCTTGCTTTCATTGGTCAGAACATTGAATATAGGAGTTGGGACATCTAATTGCAGCTGTACAAGATGATGTTGAGGCCACATTTGGAGTACTGCATGCAGTTCCTGTCTCCCTACTATAGAAAAGATAATATTAAACTAGAAAGAGTGCAGAAAAAAATTACTAGGATGCTACCTGGACTGAAGAGTTTGAGTTATACAGAGAATCTGGATAGGCTGGGATATTTTTCCTGAAGCGTAGGAATTGAGGGGTGACCTTATAGAATCTATAAAATCATGAGAGGCATAAATAAGGCAGATAGCTAACAGCTTTTCCCATGGTAGGGGAGTCTAAAACTCGGGGACATAGGTTTAAGGTGAGAAGGGAGAGAGATACAAAAGGGTCCAGAGGAGCAATGTTTTCACACAGAGGGTGGTGAGTGTCTGGAATGGGCTGCCATAGGTAGTGGTGAAAGCGAGTACAATTTCAAGTACCTATTTGGATAGGTACATGAATGGGATAGGTATGGGAGGATATGGACCACGTGCATTCAAATGGGACTAGTTTAATTGTGAAAACTGGGTGGCATGGACGAGCTGGGCCAAAGGGCCTGTTTCCATGCTGTAGACCTCAAAAGGAGAAAAGAATTTGACTTTCACCTGAAAATTAAATGTTTCAATAAAATTGCACAGTTAACAAGCACTAATTGAAAGTGATAATAATAAATAATAGAATAAAAATCTTGATGACTTTACTGCCTCAAGAACATTGTAAAAGTAGCATTTTCAAAATGATTAAGAAACCTAGCAAGATCCGAGTATAGGTCATTAAGCCTCATTGCCTATGTGTTGAGTGTTGTATACATTATGACATCAATCACTGTTAGCTTGGGTTGGGGTAGTTTGCTGCCAATATTCCCTTTCCTTGACTGGGTTTAAGAACTTATTTGATTTACAATGGTAGAAAAAAATCACTCTTAATGAGAAGAGGCTCTTGGCTTAAATAAAATGCCAATGGATTGCATGAAAGCCATCAGGTACAACTTACATTAGTGAATTGCATTGTAACAAAGACCATGAGGACACCCAGGAGATCTGGTCTGTTTGAGATCCAAAGCTTTTCTGTCTTTTTTTTCATCTAAGACCTTCTGACATAATCAGATTGAGTGAAGCTGAATGCAGTCATTACTCTTAACCATTTCAGAACTATTATCTTTGTACAGCATTTCCCCAAAGATTTTCCCACAAAGTTATCATTTATACATTCACATATATAATTTCATTTATCACTACTTATCTCATCCCAAGTCAGTAATGTCACAAATCCAAGCTGTCTCAAAATTTCACAATTCTTCCAGAATGTGTTGGAACTCAGAAAGTTGGTAGCTTGGAGGACTATAGACCCTGACTGTGTTTTTGAATCTACATAGTCTATAAAATACCTCTGCACTAGAGGACTTTTTAACCTCTTGGATGTCCTTTGCAGACGATATTGTTCCTGTTTAATACATTATCTGGTTGAACATTAGTCTTCTGAGTTTCTTTTGAAGAACTCTTCTCTCTTTAATCAGGTAGTTGCCTCATAACATCATCTAGGGGCCTTTAATCACATGTATTTCCTTCATGGAAGACCGGCCCGTGTTAAAACAAGTATGTTTTTGTGTTGGAAGATCCTAGATTCTGGACCAGGCTATTTCTGCTTGACTGTTTGTTGAATCTGTTGACGTTGGTCACCCCATCTCAATGTTGGTTCCTGTGAAATCACATGCAGCCCACCTGTGCAAGCAAATCTTCATTCTCAATCTGTTAATTTTCCTGTGCTGAAGTATGTAAACACTTTATTTCAATATTTAGAGTGGGTTGTATGTCTTCATGCACCCTCTGTGGTAGTCTTACTGGTGAACCTAACATGTTACATTCTCGGTAATGTTACTTGAGGATTACTGCTGACCCAGCTCTATCATAAGCACCAATAACTCTGCTGAAATCTGACAAACTTAAATATTCCTCCTGAACTTAAGTTGTTTTGTAATATGACATCAAATTTGAATCTGCTGTTATAGTTTGTTCACCAGGCTTTGTTTTTGCCTGAACAGTTTCAGTTGAAGAATGATCAATTAGCTCACTTAGCTTATACTGAACATTCTTTTTCTCCCTGTCTGCATCTTCTCACAAATGTTGCAGGTCTGGTTGTATCTGTGGGGTGAAAGCAGAGTTAATATTTCGAGTCCAATGACTGTTCTTCAGAACCCTTGATCTTCTGAGTTTTTGAAGAGGACCAGTGGACTTGAAATGTTGACTCTGCGTCCTCCTCACAGATTTTAGCCTGTTATTTCTGTTTTTGTTTTGGATATCCAGAATTCACAGTTCTTTGTTTTATTCTCAGAAATTTTGTTGGGTTCTGTCATCTGAATTTTCTTCAATTCGAGTTGATTGGATTGCCAATTTCTTCTAGAAACACATTGGGATCTTTACTAATGCTGGTGTCTCTACAACATCTTTGTCTGACTGGTTAGGTGGTGACTTTTTTTTAGCTGTTTAACCATATCCTACTTCTACACGTCTGGATATGCCATATAGTTTTATAGATGTAACATTCTTTTTTAACAGCTGGGCACTGTTTATGTCTGTGAGGTTTTCTGTTACCACAGTGGTGACACTGACGCTTAGTATCTGGTGTCTGGCCTCTTCTTCATTTTGACTTGTCTTGTATATCTTAATGATTTTTATACCTTCATAGACTGAATGGATTCTATTGCTCTTCTGTGATAAAGTTATTCATCTCTTCACAGGATCTCTCTGTGATTCTTCCTGTTATTTGCATCTAGCATAATCAGAATACCTTTCACAAACTTTTTTTTCGTAATCTGTAATAATTCTGATAAAGGCTCAGAATAGTCCTAACAACAAATCTGTCCCTTATCAAAACTGATTCCAAAACTCAAAAGTCACAGTTTTACACTAATCTGCAGATTCTACGCATTCCCCTGAAGCTGAACTATTCTGCCAAATCTTGGTCTTTCACGAATGTAACCGTAAAATCTGTCACACGGTATTATTTCTCCTGCCATTTCTACCGAATGTGATCATGGTTTCTTCATAAGGCTTTTGAGGTCTGCACTATCCCATTGTTGTTTTAACCTCATTCTCAAATAGATTCTTACTTTTCCAATATAATATTGTTGTTGTATTTTCTTTGTCTTAAAATGTTTTAATTCCATAATATAGCAATTTTGTATCATGGTGTATTGGGAGCTTTCCTGCATTGTTACAATCAAAATTGAGTTTCAGACTATTTATTCAACTGCTTTGCCATATTCCCCACTCCTCCTGCCCACTAATCCAAACAACTACCAAGAATCCAACACCCCACCCCCACTACTCCCTAATAGCCCAAGGCCCAGGCTTAACCTAAACCTTTGTCCCTCCAGTGCTTTTCTTCAATCTCTCTTGCCTATGAAAATTCAACTCTTTTGGCTCCATGATCAGGCACTCATTATGTTGGAAATTTCTTTAGGCCTCCTGGTTGCAGTGTTAAAGTAGTTGGATGCATAAATATAGACAGCAGGAAACTCTTTTGTGAGTATGGTGGCTATAATCAGACATATAACCTTTCGCACATAGTGGGAAAAATTGAACACGTTGCCCTCTGAGCATTTAGGGATGGGCAATAAATTCTGGCCTAGCCAGTGATGCCCTCATCCCATTAATGAATAAATAAAGACCTCTTTAACCTGATTTTTGTTAGCTTTCTAATATCTCTTTCTTTGACAGAATGTCTGTTTATGCCTTAATTTACTTCTGTGGAATGTTTTGCTGCATTAAAAAGTACTAAACAAATGCAACTTGTTGTTGCCTTTGGTTGGCTATGCAAAATTAACAATCACCAAATAAACAAAATGATTTGAGAGACATCCATGGAATTCCACCTGGCAGGTTAATTAACTTAGTTCCTGTGATTTGAGAATGCAAAGCTGCTGCAGTAAACATGAAAATAAATTCAATTTTAAAAAAGTAAAGGGAGGATTAGTAAATTGACCTTAGCACCATTGTATAGGGAGTCATTTCAGCTGGGGGGCTGGGGAGTAGGGCATTGGGGGTGGGTTTGGTGAAAGACAAAAGTAGTTGTAATCAGTGATAGCATAGTCAAGGGAATAGACACTCTTCTCTGTGGCCAGGGTCGAAGGCTGTGTTGTCTGCCTGTTGTCTGGGTTTAGGATATCTCATCTGGACTGTGAAGGAACTTGGAGTGGGTGGGCTAAGATCCAGTTGTCATGGTCAATGTTGATGCTAATAATATAGATAGAAAAAGGAAAGAGGTTCTGCTGAGGGGAAATGAATAGATGTATGAAATCATCAAAAGATTAATGGGATGCTCAGCATTACATCACATTAGTTTAGATATTGCTGGGAGCAACTGGGACTAGTTTAGTTTAGGAAACCTGTTCGGCATGGTCTGGTTGGACCAAAGAGTCCGTTTCCGTGCTGTATGACTCTATGACTCTATAACAATCCTTAGGCCCCTTGAGCATATTATGGAACTGAATAGATGTATGAAATCATCAAAAGATTAATGGGATGCTCAGCATTGCATCACATTAGTTTAGATTTTGCTGGGAGCAGTGAATGCTCACAGACTTTCTATGGGAATTTTTCAAAAACAACAATAATTAAAAGCCAAAAAAATGAGTTTACTGGTTATCACTGGGTTTCTATGGTGAAAGAAAGGAAACTAACTGGAAATAAATGCTTCCAGTACCACCTGAGCATAGCTCCTTCAACATTCTTCAGGAAAATCTATTAACAGCGTTGACAGATTTAAACACACTGCTGTCCTGACGGATAAAGAGAAGTGCAAGCACCAGAGCAGGAAACTAAGTGAGATATGGGTACTTTAAAATAATGGCTTATAAAATCACTGTTCTTCACGAAGATAGGTGATTCAATCTGTTTGAAATATTTCCTTAAATACTCAATAAAAAGTTGTAATAATTTCAAAATGACTTACTGAGCGGCTGTAGGATCTGAGGTATGAGCAGAACCATTGTGTTTTTCTTCTGATCTTCCACTTTCCTTGTATTGTGCTGAAATGCTGGAGTTAATTTCGATTTCTTCATGATTTGCAACCTCAGAGTTATTCTGCTGAACTAATTCTGATTGTTCAAATATCTGCTCTTTGGAAGGAGTCTCAAGACAGGTTATCTTCAATGTTCTCTCGCCATTCTCCCCAGCACTGCTGCCAAGGACTGCTGTGATATGCTTACTAAGAGGCTCCTTTTCTGCAGCATCATTCTGATCTGGAATTGGAGCTCCATTCTGATTGTCAGTGTTAAAATCTGGGCTGCTGACACTCTCAGTTTGGGGTGGAGTTAATGATTGTTCTGGTTTAGATTTTGAGGTTCGACTAAAAAAACTTCCCAATTTCTGTCGAAGACCTTCCTCAGGTTGGTTCAAACCACTGGTTGGAAATAATCCAATGGCTTCACTAGCTGTTGGTTCCTCATGTGCTGAAGACTTCTCTTTGTCCACGGAACCCTGAAAAACCTTTAACAATGCAGAAAGAGAATAGGTCAGTGCAGCTTTATGCTGCAAATTTGGTTTTCGTTCACTTAAATAGCAATTTGAAAACTCATTCCAGAAATCAGAATGGATATTACCTTTGCCAAGTCTGTAAACAATTTATTTGCAGACCCAGAGAATGTCTGTTCATTTATCTTTCCAGCTTTTGGGCTCACCGCAGTTTGCTCATCCTTAAGACTAGAACAAAAATAGCATAAAGCAAGCACAATAGCAAATATAATAGCAGGCAAAACAAATTAAAACAAAGAGAAAATCACTGATGAAAGATTTGAAGTAAAATAGTCTTAAATGGATTCTTGCCAGTGTAGCAAAATAATACATTAGAGTGTTAAAAAGGATTCAGTTTCATGCTTTCATCTACCTTCACCTTCCTGATTTTTTTTAACTACTATGCTAAGGTAATTCTTTGAAAAAATTATATTTCTGTGCAATTGTAGGGGAGGAAGTGTAGGAGTGTGCCATTCAGTTCCTAGAGAAGAGTTATTTAGTGTCCCCCCAACTCCAGTCCTGGCTTTGTGCTCTCTTACAGATTCCAAAACCCCTGTCCAACTTTACAACTGGTACTATTCCCTTGTAGGTTAGTTATGCAATTATAGATTGCATTTGCAAAGACCGAACACGGGCAAGATGGACCAAATGGTCTAATTCTGTGTTGGAAATTTCTAATGGTTTTATGGTATGGTACATGTTCTGTCTTTAAAGCATGGTGAGGTATAAAATGAGCTGCCATGTCCTGAATACCAACTATGGGTTGCTTATAATATTTATTTCCATGAGACGTAGAGTTAATTTCAGGGTTTTAAAAACTCAACCCTATGTATACCTTTTCAAAATTGCAGCTTTTGTCTTAAATGAGAATCAAAGAACTAGGAGTATATCAAAAACATTTTTAAGAAATATAAGAATTTGTATTGCAATATACTAAGGAGTACCCATCGTAGAGGAAGTCATTACTCAGAGCTTTTGTAAAAATAATCAAATTATCAAGTTCCAGTGGCACAAGCACAAAGATTAAAAGGTAAAATTTCAATGTGGCTTCTATAATACCTTGTTTTTACCTTGGCAGAAAACTGGAAGAAACCATGAAGTTAAAAAGGAAGTAAAAACTTGCACTTATATGGTGCCTTTTACAACCTTAAGAGTTATGGTGCAACTGGCTGCTTTGATCTTTCCTTGGGTTTCTGCTAAAGCCACAATAGAAGATTGAAAGACCTAAATGAGAAATTCCAACTATTGCTTTGAAAGTTCTCTTGGCTTGTCATTTGTAATTAAACTCTAAATGACTATATTCATATTTATGACATTGCTACAAATTATTAACTGAGGGATCCTTCCCTCCCTGTGTCAACACCTGAGAATGAAACAGGGAGTGTTCATGGTGTGTCATAACTGTTGTACAGTATTATGACTCTTCTAGATGATTCAGCAAGACATTCACTGTGTTCTCCCATTGAAACGAATAACCACAAGAATGCAGCCTTGCTAGATTGAGTCTGCACAAGTAATAACAAGCTCTTATTTCCACAAGGAAGAGAAACAACTTCATAAAATTAATTAGCATAATTAGGTAGGACTTCTTTGTGGTTCTTCCAATCTCTGATATTACTTGATGGATACCCTGGTTTAAATGGCTGGTTATGTTGTCAACAACTATTTAAATTAGTCTTCTGCAAAAGTTGCGATGGACAACTGGATAATCTCATGTGGAAATCCAAATAACTCAATAACAGAACAAGAAACATTTTTTAATTTACTCAAAACATAACCAATGTAAATGAGAATAACCCAGGACAAGCCCTTTTAATAATGTCATCCTGGAATTGCTGTATGTAAACACAGTCCCATTAATAAAAACTACGCCTTGAAACTAATTGAAAGGGTATTATTTCACACAATTCATTTCCTTTCACAGTAATCTTTTGTGAATTCTGTAAACAACTCCAGGAGAAAGACCCTACACAGAACCTATTGTATTAACATAACATTGATGAGTCAAATGACAGAGCAGTCAAGCAATCTTCGAGACCAATGACAGACTGGCAACTATTTAATTGTTAGTTCAGTGATTGATACTCAAAAATCCAATACTTTTACTATGTTTCTTTAAAGCAAACAACTGATAAGTTCTCTCAAACAGTCTTTGTTTCCTGAAATGCAAATCTAACCTAAACGTTAATTAGGTAGCGTATATGTGCTGTCACTGGACTAGGAATCCAGGTACCCACTTAATGTTCTGGGACAAGGCTTTGAATTTCACCACCAATTTGAATTTTTTTTAAAAAAGTGAATTAAGAGACTAATGATGACTATGAAATAAATTACTGTCGATTGTCATAAAAACACTTCTGATTCATTAAAGCCTTTTAAAGGTAGGAAATCTTCTGTCCTTACCTGGTCTGGCTTACAGCAAAGTGGTTGACTCTTAATTGACCTCAGGGCAATTCGGAATAGGCAACAAATGCTGATGACTCTTAACTATTAAGTTGTGCCAAACCACTGAAAAGACCCAACAAAGGACTGAAACTGGAGGGACTACCTTGGCATTGACCTAGACACAGGGAATGACAATGGCAAACCTGGCCCTGCAAAGTCCTCCTTACTAACACCTGGGGCCCAGTGTCAAAATTGGGAAATCTGTCTGCAAAATCCTGATATTGTCATGATCGTGGAATTATATATGACAGACAATGTCCCAGATAATACCGTGACCATCCCTGGTTATATCCTGTCCCAACAGCAGAACCGACACCACAGAGACAGTGGCACAATGATTTATAATGAGGATAGCGTTGACCTCAGAGTCCTCAACATTGACTCCAAATCCCTGAAGTCTCATGGCCCCAAGTCACACATAGGGTAAGAAAGCTCCCACTGCTACCAGATACCGTGTCTGCCCTCCATTGATGAATAAGTATTCCTCCATGTTGAACAGTGCTTGGAGGAAGCACTGAGGGTGGCAAAGTCCATTGCCAAGTGTGGCTCAGCAGTACAACTTCTGCTACAGCTGGATAACTGCTTAAAGCCATGGATAGACAGGGTCTGTGGCAGATGGTAACGGAACCAATGAGAGAGGAAAACATACTTGACCTCACCCTTACAAATCTGCCTGCCACAGATTCATTTGTCCATGACTTGGTCAAAGAATGATCCTTGCCCAGTCCTTGTGGAAACAAAGTCCCATTTTCACGTTGAAGATACCCTCCGTCATGTTGTGTGGCACTGTCATCATGCTAAACGAGATAGACCTAGAGCAGATCTAACAACTCAAGACTGGACATCCATGAGATTTTGTGGGCCATCACAGCAGCAGAGTCACACTCCAACACAATTCACAGCATCATGGCTGGACATATCCTCCACGCTAACATTACCATCAAACCAGGACATCAACCCTGGTTGAATGAAGACGTCATGCCAGGAGCGGCACCTAAAAATGAAGTGTCAACTGATGAATCAACAACTCAGGACTGCTGCATGTCATAAATCAAAAGCAGCAAGTGATGGACTGAGCTAAGTGATCCCACAATCAATGGACGAGGGCTAATATCTGCAGTTCTGCCACATGCAAATGAGAATAGTAGTGCCCAATTAAACTATTTATTTAAGGAGAGAGCTTCATAACCTTCCCATTCTCAATAATGGGGGAGCCCAGCGCATTAGTAGGACAAACAGTAGGACAAATCCAACAGAGCCCCATTAGCCTACTCTCTATTATCAATAAAGTGATGGAGGGGGTCATCACCAATGCTAGCAAGCTGCAACTGCTTAGCAATGGCCTGTGCAATGCTGCAGAGTTTTTTTCTCCTTCAGGGCCACTCAGCTCCTGACTTCATTACACTCTTGGTTCAAACATAGAGTTGAACTCCAGAGATGAGATGAATGTGACAGCACTTGACATCAAGGCGACATTTGACCTAATGTAGCATCAAAGAACCCTAGAAAAACTAGAATGAATGAGAATCAGGAGGCAAACTCTCTGCAGATTGGAACCATAGCTAACACATAGGAAGATGGTTGTGGTTATTGGAAGTCAGTCTTTTCAGTTCCAGGATATCTCTGCAGGTGTTTCTCAGGGTAGTGTCCTAGCTCCAACTATCTTCAGCTGCTTTTTCAAACTTCATAATGTCAGTGATGGGATGATACTGACAATTTCACAAAGTTCAACACCATATACAACTCCCCAGATATTGAAGCAGTCTACATCTAAAATGCAGCAAGACCCGGACAATATCTAGGCTTGGGCTGGAAAGTGACAAACAACTTTCATGCCACACAAATGACAAGCAATTATCATCTCCAACAAGAGAGAATCTTAACATGTTAGCTTCCAATGACATTACAATCACTGAATTCCCCCCATATATGTATGTCAGAGGCCAGGAATTTCACAGGTCTAGCAGTTATTTGATTTAGGACTCGCCCAGCTCAGTCAGTAGTGGTTCTACCAAGGAGTTCCTGGTGAAAAACTTTGAACTCTCCCACCCATTATTCATCATCTATCTCCTCAAAGTCTGTCTACCATCTACAGAGTGCATGTGTGGAGGGTGACAGAATACTCTTCACTTGCCTGGATGGGTGCAGCTGGAACAACCCTCAAGAAGTTTAACTACATCCTGGACAAAACAGCTTGATTCACTGTCACTCAATCCACTGACCCTCAATATTTATTTCTTCACAAATAATGTACCATAGTGGGATTGTTTACAATCTACTGCATTGCAGTAACTCATCAAGGTTCTTTCAACAGCATTTTTTCAAATCCACAACTTCTGCTACCTAGAAGGATAAGGGCAGCAAATGTATGGGAACACCACCACTTGCAAGTTCCCTTCCATGGTTCATTCTCACTTGCAACTATATCACTGTCCTTTGTTGTCATTGTGTCAAAATTCCAAAACTCCCTTCCTAATAACATTGTGTATGCAAGAAAGTGATTCACTGCCATCTTCCTCAGGGCAATTATTATTAAGCAAAAGGTGCTGTACTATGATGCCATATCCTATGAAAAGATGAGAAAGAACTTCATTATTGCTAGAGGCAACACAGTGTGGAGCTGGAGGAACACAGCTGGCCATGAAGCATTGAGGAGAAGGAAAGTTGACGTTTCGGGTCGGGACTTCTCATCAGGGGTCCTGACCCGAAACATCAATTTTCTTGCTTCTCTGATGCTGCCTGGCCTGCTGTGTTCCTCCAGCTCCACACTGTGTTATCTCTGACTCTAGCATCTGCAATTCTTGCTATCTCTTCATTATCGCTATTCCTGGGTCTGTCATGTTTCATCAACAGGGCATATCCACCAGAGGCAGTGGCACAGTGCTATACAGTCAGGATGGAGTTGTTCTCAGAGTAGTCAACATTGACTTCAAACTGCATGAAGTCCCATGTCATTGGGTCAAAAATGCCAAAGAAACCTCTACTGAATGCCTCCTATTGCCCTCCTTATGCCTCACCATCCCCTCACCACCCTCTGCCTCAGCTGATACATCAGTACTTTCCCATGTAGAACACCACTTGCAAAATGCACTGAGAGTGCAAGGACACAAATGTACTCTGGGGTTGGGGGAGTTCAAGGTTCATCACCAAGAATTTCTTGACAGAAACATTATTGACCAAGCTGGCCGAACCCTAAATGACATAGCTGCTATCTGCAGCAGGCGTTGAGGGTGTCAAGAAGAGGGAGAAACATACTTGACATCATCATTATCAATCTGTTAGCTACAGTTATACATGTCTATAACTGAATTGTAAGAATGACCACTGCACAGTCCTTGTGGAAATTACGTCCTGTTTTCACGTTGAGGATAACTTCCATTGTGTTGTACGTACCATTGCGCTAAATGGGGTGGACTTAAATCAGATCGAGCAACTCAAGTCTGGGAATCCATCAGGTGTTGTGGGCCATCAGCATCAGGAGAATTAGATCCAGCCTCAATCTGTAACCTTGTAGCGTGGCATATTGCCCACTCCAGCATGACCATCAAACTGGGTGATCCAAAGCTGGTCCAATGATAATGCAAAAGGCCATGCATGAAGTAGCATCAGGCACACCTGAAAATGAAGTGTCAACCTGAAAATTGCAGCACAGGATCACTTGCACGCCAAACAGTGTAAATAGCTTATGATATATAAGACTAAGGTATTCCACAATCCTGGATGAGTCCTTGGCTCTGCAGTCCTGCTACATCCAGTTGTGAGTAATGGTGGACAATTAATTACTGAAGTGGGTGTGGAAACTCCACAAATATGCTTTTCTTAGTGATGGGAAATTCCAGCACAAAAGCAAGGCTAAGTCACTTGAAACAATCTTCAGCTGTAAATGCTGAGTGGATAATCTATCTTGGCTTCCTCCCCAGGTTCCAAGCATCATAGAGGCTGGTTTTCAGCCACTTCAATTCAATGCGAATCCAGGAAAATCTCTCCATTTGTTGCACTCATAGCTAGCACATAGAAAGATGGTTGTGTTTATTGGAGGTCAGGCATCTCAGCAATCAAGACATCTCTGCAGGAATTCCTCAGGGTTGTGTCTTTGTTACAACCATCTTCAGCTGCTTCTTTAATAACCTTCCCTCCATCACAAGGTCAGGTGTGATTTAGTTCAATGGCGATGACCCAAGGTTTAGCATCATTCTTAACTCTTCATACACAGAAGCTGTCTGTGCCCATAGGCAGAAAGACCTGGACAACATATATGGAGATATTAAAAACTGCCGATGCTGGAGTCAGAGATAACACAGTGTGGAACTGGAGGAGCACAGCGGGCCAGGCAACATCAGAGGAGCAGGACAGTTGATGTTTCGGGTCGGGACCCTTCTTCAGAAAAGTTTTCTGAAGAAGGGTCCCGGCCCGAAATGTCAACTTTCCTGCTCCTCTACTGCTACCTGGCCCGCTGTGCTCCTCCAGCTCCACATTGCGTTATCATGGACAACGTGTGTTTGGGCTGATAAGTGGCAAATGACATTTAGCCACACAAGTGTCAGGCAATGATCAACCAACAAGAGAGAACCTAACAATTGTCCCTTGATATTCAAAAGCATTACCATTGCTGAATGACCCACTACCAACATCCTAGGGCTACCATTAACCAGAAACAGAACTGGAGTGGCTATATAATTACACATGACTCCCCAGACCATGTCCATGATCTACAAGGCGTAAGTCAGGAATTTGACCCAGCACTCTGCACTTGCAGTTGGTGAATGAAGCTCCAACAACACTCAAGAGGTTCAACACTATCCAAGACAAAGCATCCCATTTGAATGGCACACCAACTTAAACATTCACTCCAGCCACCACCAATGCAAATTGACAGCAGTTAATTTTTCCAAACCCATCAAATTGATCATCTAGCAGGACAAGAGCAGTGGGAGTATGGGAATAGTATCACCTGCACACACCCACCTGAACTACTTATATTGCTTTCACCTCACTGTCCTGGGTGAAAATCATGAAACTCCTTTCCTAACTGCATATGGCTGTACCTACCCCATTGACTGCAATGGGGCAACAAATGCTGGCTTAGCCAACGATGCCCATACTTCTTGAAAGAATATTTTAAAAGATTCATGTGTGACATGCTGCATAACTCATTTTAATGCAAAGACTGACTTGCATTTTCTTTCAATAATCCCACATCATTTATGATCAATTTGAACATCTTAACATCTATTCTATGCCTGAAATATAGAGTTGTGTAATTTAATTTCAAGGCCACTATTTTTACCTTAAGTGACTGATATTGTCACCATGAAATCTGTGCAATGTTTCTTTACCATGGCCACAAATTGAGTAAGGCGGCTCAATGACTAAACAAGATAATATTTTAATGTAGTTCAGAGCAATAATAAAAATCCTGCGTCACTTCTGTCAAATAATCTACACCTACCTTCTAGTTATAAGTGCCTATGGATGTTTTACCCATATTTAACATAGTTTTATATGTAGAAAGTATCTAGCAAATATGTTTAAGAGAATACTTACTTTCAACATTTGAAAGCAGATAAATACTTACTTGACTCAAGCAGTCGTGATTTGAGTAATAAATTTGAATGCTACAATGTCACCCCCTATCTCTACCAACTGTACCTGTGTACCTGCAGATATATCTCAAGAATATAAACCATTTATCACCTGAACACAAAATCCATTCTCATTGCTCACTAGATTCAATACAGGCAATTATAGAGTCATACTGCACAGAAATGGACCCTTTGGTACAACCAGGCCATGCCAACCATAATCCCAAACTAACCTAGTCTCACCTGCCAGCCCTTGGTCCATTTCCCTCCAAACATTTCTTATTCACGTACTTATCTAATTGTCTTTTAAACGTTGTAAACTGGACCCATATCCAAGACTTCCTCTGGATGTTCACTCCACGTATGAACCACTCTCTCGAATCATTAAAATTTTGTGAAACAGCTCAAATCGTAACAACGCAGCACTCCACCTACTCAGGCTTTCATTTTGTTGCCATTTTCCGACTCATTCATCAGAAGGATATACGTCTTACACTACTGAAAATATTTTACACTTTAATTATAGAGAGTGATAATATCTGAGAGTGCTGTAATCTATCTTCAAACTGCGGTTATATCTCAGGTGTCCTCTGCACAGATTTGTCCCTCTCACTCTTGACCGCTCCACCTCACAGACAGGTGCCTCTCACTCACTTCCTCGCTTTTGTAATCCTCACACACAGTCTTTGTCCCCTTTTCCACGCAGATCGCCCCCTTTATCTTTCTTACCTATCTCCGTAGCCCCCTATGTCCATGGTCTACTCTGGCTCCCTTTTGCTATTCGTTTGTATTGATCTTTCAGGTGCACATAACTTAGTTCCACTACTCTCTCTGTAGTAACTATGAAGCACAGATCCTCGAACTTGCTATCAGTACAAAACTTAATCTATTTTAGTAAGACAATGGTTCATTTTGTTTTTCATGCCCAATAGCACTACTTCACTAAAACAGGTGACAGGCGGCTCTCGGATTTACCTTGCTGCTTCGGAGGTAGGTTTCGTTGGGTTAGCCTCAACAGGTTTGTTCGAAGAAAATAGTTTAGACAAGTTTTTTGCGACGTCCTCCTGCCAGATACTGGATAGTTTAAACGCGCTCATTTCTCCCCAAAAGACGAAGGGAGCGGCTGATGTCTCAGCCAGTCAACTTGGATATTGCACTGAGCTGGGCAAGAAAACGCGAGGTTAAACTGGTCAAACTTGTAAGGCTGGGCTGGAAATACACGATATTGTTAGTAGTCAAAAAACCGTGTAGGAGGAGTTTCTCTATCCTAATTATGTTTTCAAACATGTATACCCACTTTAAGATAAAAATGTTAATCGTTCTATACTGTACTGTGCTGCACATACTGGTAATGTAGCATCTTTATTTTTCTATTTTTGCTAATGTATGTTTGACTTTGAACCCTGGGATGTAATCTTCTGTTCTGCAGTAGAATTGTTACATTGGGATCAGAAATGCGTGTCTTATTAAAAAAAACCAGTAACATTGCGCCAGTACAAGACCAGTGTATTTGGTCCTGCCATCAATGACAGTGGCAATTTTGCCAGTAACACTGGTTCTACCATTGGCTGTGGTGCAAATCTGCAGCATTAAG
The DNA here is from genome assembly GCA_024137785.1 of Ginglymostoma cirratum. NCBI lineage: Eukaryota > Metazoa > Chordata > Chondrichthyes > Orectolobiformes > Ginglymostomatidae > Ginglymostoma > Ginglymostoma cirratum. The sequence continues at coordinate 11,617,561 of JAHRHZ010000032.1, forward strand.
TGTTATCGTTGAGGTTACATTGCTGTTGCTGCCCTGATAGATTATTCGTTTTCCTGACGTGTTAGAAGTCTAAAAACCAAAAGAATTGCAGATGCTGGAAATCTGAAACAAAAAACAGAAATTGCTGGAAAATCTTAGCAGGTATGGCAGCATCAGTGGAGAGAAATCAAAGTTAACATTTTGGGTCCAGTGACCCTTCTTCAGAAGTGATGGTAGCTCAGAAAAGGATGGTTTTTATACAGAAGATTGGGAGGGAGAGTAAAGGACAAGTGGAGATAGAGCCCAGAGAGTGAGAAACACTTGGATAAGGCATGGAACTTCCCTTAGGAGAAGTCTGCATGGCAGGGTGTTTGTGCAGCAGAGGGTGGAAGGTGTATCTAGCAATATCAATTGCACCACTCATTTAAGTATCTGTAAAGAATTTATATTTTATTGAAAATACAGTATGCAAGACATTATCAAAGGAAACTGCACAGAATAAAAAAACTATTAATGCAATAAATAAGGAAAACAACTAATGCCATTCTCCCCCACCCCACACCATCACCTCCAAACATAGCTAGCTTGCTTGAGTTTCCTTTTCTGTGTTTGTTCAAGTCTGTGATTTTTCTCAGAAATATAACTGTGGACCAAGACTTGCTCCTCGCAGACCCCTTTGTTGGACATCCCCTTAGGGCATTGATGGTGACCAAACAATCTGGGAGGAGAATCAGGGAAGAAATAATAACAATAATAGTAATTAGTAGCTGTGAGCATGACAATATCACAGGGGCAGCTGGAAAATTCAGAGCTGAGATATTAGTCAAAGATGCTGAAAAAAGTATCAAGGGCTGGCAAGTGTGTCATTAGGAATCATTGTCAGTGATGAACTTACCTTTGACAGCCCTCAGCTTAATTGGAGAAAGTGCAGGATTGGCTTAGGGGGAATTTCCACACTGGCAAAGAGAGTGCATGGTTTTCCATGGTTGGACCTATTCCGCAGAATCTCAGCTCTCCAAAGTTCAGCAGCCAGGTTCTTTACAAGCATTGAATTTGTCCTTGAAGCTACAACAGACTGCCATTGCTGCTCCATTATGTGCACACCACCCTTAAGTTGCACCTTTTGGCAGAAAAAAAAATCAGTTTTCTCCTCTGAACTCTATGGATCATGTAGCCTGAATTTGTGTAAAGTACATGCACAAAGATGATAGTCTTTAGATTAGAGGACTGCTGGGAGAAGTTCAGCTAAATAACACTGGAGGTGCTTTATGAACAATGACTTGGTGCAATGAGGGAATAGTTACCTCCCATCCATTGGAGCATATAGGGTCTCTGCTTGGGCATCTGATTGTTCCATGCCAGTCATTTGGTGTGTAGGGTTCTCATCCCTCTGCACCAATCTAGGCAGCTCTGATTTGGTTAGATTCATGATTTATGGAGGCTGTGCTCTGGGAGACAAATTGGAAAGTTCTTCATTCTCCTTTTACCTGGATGAAGGAATCAAAGTAGCAATCAATGCCTTTGGCAAGAAAAACTTACAGTGTGTGCTGTTCAGGAGTTGCTTCTGGAAGCGGCAATTGCGGTCCTGCAGCTTGGTCCACACTGCTGTGTAGCTGATACATTATAGCTACAGCCTCCTGTAACACATGAGCCTAGGACTCCACCTTCAGTACGAGTGTTTGTGCATCATTTGATTCAAACTGCAGGGACATTGCATATGCCTCCAAGTCAGGTGCAGCTTCTGTTGGTGGAGGGAGCATTCAATTCATAGCCCACTCTGACACAGAGGGGAGGGGGAATGGTCTCGTGCTATGAACCCTGAATTACAGGGAAGCCTGAATATGATCCTGTCCATCAGGGTCTACAGCAGTTTTCTGCATTCCTTCTCTACCTGACCTTTCTTGTGCTTCTCTCAGCAAAGACAAATTGTAAGTTACTATACAGATTTATCACAGTTCTGCAAGCATACACAGCGACGAGACCAAGTGAATGTTTGAGCACCTACCCCTGTTTGCGCTACTGGCCTTCATTATTTTCTTGACCTGGTTGATTTTGCTCTGTAGGCTGTGAACACCATCACTCTCAGACTCAGAAGTGCTGTCCCAGACAAGTTCCTTCATATGGGTAGGCTTACCCGTAAATAACAGGATCTCTGCTTTGTAGCACTCATTGGTGGGACCCCTCACACACTGTCCAAAATCATAGTCCTCTGACTTCCCAATGCTGGGATTGTGGAGCTGGTGCTTGAATTTTGCAATGTCCCTCACCATGGAGACAATTCTGGACACTGTCGTTTCATCCAAGAAACAAGGGCATAAAGAACAAAGAACAAAGAAAATTACAGCACAGGAACAGGCCCTTCAGCCCTCCAAACCTGCGCTGATCCAGATCCTCTATCTAAACCTGTCACCTATTTTCCAAGGATCTGTATCCCCCTGCTCCCTACCCATTCATGTATCTGTCTAGATACATCTTAAATGATGCTATCATGCTCGCCCCTATCACCTCTGCTGGCAAAGCGTTCCAGGCACCCACCACCCTATGTGTAAAGAACTTTCCATGCATATCTCCCTTTGGCATGTTCCATTACATCAGCAATTATCTGAATGATGCAGGGGTAGACAATTAAATAAAACTAGACAATGTGAGATTTTTCAAAACTTGTACATGGGACAAGAGCGCTATTGACAAGGCAGCATTTATTGCCCAGAGGGCAGTTAAGAATCAATCACATTGCTGCATGTCTGGAGTCATATGTAGGCCAGACCAGGTAAGGTTGGCAGTTTCCTTCCCTGAAGATCATTAGTGAGCCAGATAGGTTTTTCTGATAATCAACAATGGATTCATAGTTACCATTTGATTCTTAATTTTAGATAATAATTGAACTCAAATTCCACCATCTGCCATAGCAAGATTCAGACCTGGGTTCCCAGAACATTAGCTGGGTCTCTGGCAATAATACAACTACATAATACCACCGGCGATAATACCACGAGGCTATTGCCTCCCCAGTATAAAGAATCTCCCTGATTTGGAAATCTTACTTGTCCATTGAGTCTGATGCTGCCCAGTTTAGGGTCAAAATTCAATGAAGAAATGTGCTCAGCTGCATGGAGCCAGATTATTAAACGCCAGAGGCTTCAGATTTGAACCTGCAGCAGATGATGGCTGATATGTCAAAGGTGAATGGATCTACCTGCACCAGCACTGTCTTTTTCTTACATCCAGGTAAGAAGAGAAACGTTTTAATCTTTGTGCAGTTTGCATTACTGTTCTGCCACAGGATGTAAATCTCCTTGCTACTCCAGGGATCAGCAATGGGCTGGATATATCAGTTTCAAGCAGATTGCGTTGAAAGCCAGCTCTCTCAGTGCTGCATCAGGCATTTTTAAGAAGTCTTTATTGGCTTCAACAGGTTTAATTCAGCAGGCATCTCCAAGTGAGGAGCAAGCAGCAGGGCCACAATGCAAGCAGTGCGGGTCAGTTTCAACCATTAAGTGTTCCTCTAGTCAGTTTCAACCACATGAATTTCAGCCAGGTGTGTGGCTCTTAAAAGGACCTTGCGAAAAGCACTTTACTAATCAACGCAGAACAAAGCCAGCATACACCAGTAGATCTTGATCTAGTTTCAAACTTTACCAAGTTTTTCTTCTGGATGGCTTGTGGGCTATTCTTGCGAGATTTTGCATTGCTCATTAGACATTCATGTGTGAGGATTGCATGCAGTCTTGTGGCAGGGGTGAGCAGGAAGTCAATGCCATCATTGTTGCCTCATGTGGTCAAAGGTGCTACTGCTGCAGGCTTTAATTCCCTGTAAGCCAGGAGCATCTTTTTAGGAACTGTAACTGCAGCCAAACCCCAACCATCTATTGATTGTGATCACCCGTTTTGTCTGAGACTGGGCAGAGAGTGGCTGCACAGGTCAGCCATGCCTCACTGCGGGTTCTCCTCTAGACCATCCAGGAATGATGGCAGATCCTGTTTTCCAGGGATGATGGAAGAAGTCGTTCCTGTCTGACCAAGGAGGCCTGGAATGAAGTCCTAGCAATGGTTACACCCAGAGAAGAACCAGGCTGCAGTGCAGCAAGAGGATGAATGCTGTGCTGTGCCCCACCTGGAAAGTGACACAGTGTAATCACTGCAAAGTAACACTTTGAAGGATACCTAGCAGTGCAAGTGTGTGAGTACACAGGGCCGTCAGACAGGAGTTTGGGTTACAGGCCTCAGCAGCAGATAGAACATTGGATTCAATGTTCATAGGGGTCAATTTATGAACTGTAAGATGCTTTTGCAGGGCTGTGTGGCTCTTTGTTGCTTAGAGGGGCGGGCTCAAGAGCTCTCAGTTAGCTCAATGGGGTCAGTTAGCTCAATTGGCTGGATGGAAGAGGAAACAGCTGGATCTGCAGGAGGCACCTCTACTCAGGCAGCGGATGAAGAGTGGTCAAGACTCAGGGCCTTCATTCAACTTCAGCGAGGGGAGAAAGCAGGACCTGAGGGACACATCTCATCACCTTCTGAACAAGACTGAGCTCTGTCTTTCAGAAGTTGAGTAGTGGCCAGTGACTCAGTTGTGTATCCACAAGGCAAAATATTACATGGACAGCACATAAAGAGAGGTGGTCACACCAAAAAATAGAAGCATACAGGCAAAAAGGGTGATCACCAACAGTCTTGGACAACTAGGCAGGTAGTGGAGGGGTCCCTCAAGTCTATCCTACTTGCTAGCTGGTATTCTATTTTGGATATCGGTTCCTCAAGGGATTGCAGCCAACCTAAAGCAAGGGCATCATATTTTAATAAGAGAATTTACAAAGATATGAGGCACAAGTTAGTTGAAGTGATTTTGGAAATACATTAAAAGGCCAAGTAATGGATAGTCTTTAAAGAACTCATACACGGCTTTTTGCAACAATACATTCTTTCAAGGTGGAAAAGTGCAGCTCTTCCTCTGCTATCAGTGATGCCTCATGCTCCCATGAGGAGTTTGAACAGTTCATCAACTTAACTAACATCTTTCACCTCAACCTGAAATTCACCTGGAGCATCTTCGATACCACCCTCTCCTTCTTGGACCTCTCTGTCTCCATCTCTGGTGACTGCTTCAAAACTGACATCTATTTCAAGCCCCCTGACACCCACAGCTACCTGGACTATACCTCCTCTCACCCACCCTCCTGCAAGAATGCGATCCCTTACTCCCAATTCCTTCATCTCCGTCACATCTGCTCCCAAGATGGGGTGTTCCACTCCCGCACATCCCAGATGTCCTCCTATTTCAAGGCACATAACTTACCCTCTCCATTGGTCGAAAATACCCTCAACCACATCTATTGCTTTTCCCGCACTTCTGCCCTTACACCCACAACAAAAATAAAGGTAGAATTCCCCCTTGTCCTCACATACCACCTAACCAACCTCCAGATCCAGTGTATCATTCTCTGCTACTTACAAACCGACACCAAAGAAACATTTCCTTCCCCACCCCTATCTGCCTTTTGAAGGGACCACTCTCTCCGTGACTCTCTTGCCCCACCACCACCGGCACCTTTCTCTGCAATCGCAGGAGGTGCTACACCTACACCTCACCTCCATTCAAAGCCCAAAACAAACCTTTTATATCAGACAGGGGTTCACCTGCACATCCATCAACTTAGTCCACTGTATCCGCTGCTCCTGATGTGGCCTCCTCTACATCGGTGAGACCAAGCATAGTTTGGAGACTGTTTTGTAGAGCATCTGCGCTCTGTACATGACAAATGACACCTTCTGGTCGTCAACTATTTTAACTCCCCCTTCCACTCCCTGGGTGACATATTCATCCTGGGCCTCCTCCAGTGTCACAATGGCACCACCTGAAAACTGGACGAACAAAGCTCATATTCCATCTCAAAAGCCCACAGACCAATGGCCTAAACATGGAATTCACCAGTTTTAAAATCTCCCCATCCCCGGCCTCATCCCAAGTCCAATGCTTCCTCTCATCCCCGCCTCCTTGACCTGACAACCTGTCCATCTTCTCTCCCGGCTATCCATCCCACCACTCCCTACCTGCACTCACCTATCACCATCCCACCTAACTTCCCCAGCCCCACCCCTCCACTCTATTTATTCGCAGCTCCCTTCCCCCTCCCCATTTCTGGTGTAGGGTCCTGACCCGAGATGTCAACTTTCTTGTTCCTCTGATGCTGCCTGGCCTGCTGTGTTCCTCCAGCTCCATACTGTTGTCTTTATCTCAGGGAGGTTTTTCTGAAGCCAGGGGAGTGATTAGTGGACCTAGCCCCATGTTTCCCATTATGTCAAGCTGTATTAAGTTTCTAACAGTGACAAGAGTGTGTGAGCAGCTGCAGGAAATACACAAGGCTTCCGAACGTGAGGTACATGCTGCAGCACAACAAAAAACAGTCTGTGAAAAGAAAATGAAAGGATTTAGTTTGATGATATTTTCAATTCCTAGTCAAGTACAGCTTGGGATTTAGCAAACTGAGTGATTATGTCCTATGCAACAGCATAAAGGGCTCATGGTACATACTGCACCATTCAGAAAATAGTTGCCATGTGACAAAGAAACTAAATACCACTAACTAATTTACTTTAATTTCCATTCACAAGATAGACTCAAATAATAAAAGATTTGATTTCATCCTTCATAACACTTCGCTAAACGTGATCAGTGATAATCTAGGCAAATACAATGATTCCCTCAAAACGCTGTTAACTTCTTAACTTAGGTAAAATGAAACATCCAAAAACTGCATTTTATTTGGGTGACATAACAGACAAGGAAGCTAATGCAATGTTTAAAAGTTTCTCTCCATCATCATTTACATAACAAATAGTCTGGATTTTGTAATTAGTGATGAAGTGACACTCACAACTGACCTCAAAGAAAGTTGCCCATAAAGATATTATGGTCTCTTTGAACTGGGTTTCATATTGCCTGACCTTAATTTATATCTGGTGCCAAGTAAAATGGATCCTGAGGTGTTCAGCAAGTGTGAGATCATCGGGCAGGGTAAGCAGCCAATCACATTATGGAATTCTCGGAGACCACAAGATGGGAAGTAAAAAGCATTGTGTGACCTTCACTTTTTATACATTTTGCAGAAAGCAAAATAAAGATTGTAATTTACATTAGTTGAAATACTAGAATCAAACTGGATTTCATCATGATGGAAACATTTGACATTGCACAAATGTAAAATTAGAAAGGGTAAAACTAGTCTTCAGCAGTAGTTATTACCTGGTACACTTTTTTTTAAAAAGAAAAGAAGTTACAACATTACTAAGGTATAACTCTGGGTTTTTACATCAATATCACAGTATAACAAGTCAAGTTTTCATCAGTTCAGTGATTTCTCATTGATTTCCACAAGTAGGGAGTTCAACAGTGCACTCCTATGGACAGCAGAGAAATACAGAATAACCTTTAGATTTCAAAGTTCAACTGCGAAAGCGTGAATGGCAGAAGTTGCATCAGTTTCACAGAGAAGTAATGACAGAGAACACTGCAATTTTGTCATCTGTATAACCACCACAAAATCTGGGCCATACAACTGATGAAAAGGGTCATGTTTAGAAAAAACATATTTTTCTAAACATGTCTAAAAAAGGATGCACCAAGTCTACATGGATACTTCTATTTCAAGTAGCCTGATTTGGTGCTTTTCTCTTATAAAAAAAGCATCAGAATATTACCTACGTAAAGAGCTATCCATTGGTTTTTCTCTCCTCCCAGCCTGCTGTGATGAATAAAGGCTGTACATTGCTCTGTGCTAAGCAAAAGATTTTCCAAATTTAGATCAGCCAACAGTGGCCTATAGTTAGGTTGTCAAGGTCCTAACAATTGCTGAGTGGTCTTAATTTATTTTTCACTTTATTTAAAAAGATGTTGCTTGGGAATGTGTGAGGCCGCTCTATCTTATTTACATGTTCAGAGCAAGCTGGCAGTGAACCCCCAATTCAAGACTCTTCGTGCAAATAGTACATTTGATGCTTTTTTAAACACCAAATTCTCATTGGGTACTTCTTCCAGATCTTTATAACTATTAATTCCTTAATATAGCGTGAAGTAAAATTTACACTGTATCTTAGCATTACAAAAATACTACATTACTTTGACTATGTACATTATTTTGCTTTCTGAAACATACAATTTAAATTGAAGGTAAATTAAAAGTTTGGTCCCCAACATGATGAGATATATTTGGTGCAATATTCAACTCTTGAGTAGTGTCAAATCACATTCTTTTGCTTCTCTTTTCAGTTGTCTTCATACCTTCATTGCTTTGATTTGATCTGGTGAGTCAATAACACAAAATCAATAATCGTGATAGAAGCAGAACAGTAGGTGCTTTTCTCTGATGTAATAAAATTTGCATAGTCCACTATAATCAAGTGTTGCCAAAAATTGTAATTGTCCATTCTAAAAAATAATAAATAATGTAAAATTACTGGTTCAGAGATAGTAGGAACAGCAGATGCTGGAGAATCTGAGATAACAAGGTGTAGAGCTGGATGAACACAGCAGGCCAAGTATTTTCTGAAGAAGGGTCTAGGCCCGAAACATCAGCTTTCCTGCTCCTCTGATACTGCTTGGCCTGCTGTGTTCATCCAGCTCTACACCTTGTTATCTAAAATTATTGGTTACTGCATTACATGAACAGATAATTATTGGGGGGGCAAAAAAACAAACTCACAAACCGAGTATTAAGCTTGAGACGGGAACTATACTAGAGAAGGGACATTGATAGATCTAAGCAGATGGCGGCCATCTGGGATATTGCACAATATGTGACTAGGAAATGCTGACTGTGCTCACTACGTTCCTTAAGTTAAAGCATTCTATTATCTGGTTTGGCATCCAGTCAGTGTCATAGAGTTACAGTCATATAGCATGGAAACGGACGCTTCGGCCCAACCAGTCCATGCCGACCATAATCCCAAACTAAACTAGTCCTGCCTGCCTGCACTTGAACCATATCTCTCCAAACATCTTATATTTATGTACTTATTCAAATGTCTTTTAAATGTTATAACTGTACCCACATCCACCTCTTCCTTTGCAAGTTCATTCCACACACTAACCACCCTAAAAATAAATTGGCCCTCATGTCTTTTTTTTAAAATCTTTCTCCACTCACCTTAAAAATACAGCCGCTAGTCTTGAAATCCCTTACCCTAGGGAAAAGGCACCTCCCATTCACCTTATCTGTAACCCTCCTGAATGTATAAACTTTGAGAGTAGGATCTGGGACGTTATGTTGAGTTTGTACACGACATTGGTGATGCCTCTTTTGGAATACTGTGTCCAGTTCTGTTCGCCCAGTTATAGGTAGGATATTATCAAGCTGGAGAAGGTTCAGAAGAGATTTACCAGGATGTTGCCAGGTACGGAAAGCTTGAGTTAGAAGGAAAGGTGGAGAGGCTGGGACTTTTTTCACTGGAGAATAGGAGGTTGAGTTGTGACCTAACAGAAGTTTATAAAATAATGAGAGGTATAGACAGAGTTGAAAATAGCTGTCTTTTCCCTAAGATGGGGAATTTCAAGACTAAGGGGTCACATTTTTAAGATGAGAGGAGGGAGATTTAGAAAAGACATAAGACGCATAATTTTCTTTCACACAGAGGGTGGTCTGTGGTGGAATGAACTTCCTGATGAAGTGGTGGATGCATGTACAATCACAATGTTTGAAAGGCATTTGGATGGATGTATGAACAGGAAAGATTTGGGGGGATATGGGCCAAGAGCAGGTAGGTGCGACTAGTTTAGTTTGGGATAATGGTTGCCATGGACTGGTTGGACCAAAGGGTCTGTTTCCCTGCTGTATGACTATGACCCCTCAGCCTATGCTCCAATGAAAGAAGTCTCAGCCTATCCAGCTTCTCCTTTAACTCAAACCCTCCAGCCTACATTAGCAAAATGTCACAACAATAGAAAAAATGCTCCAGTTTTCCTTTTTACTATTATCCTGCGATATCTGTTCACTCCCATTCACAGTGCAATGGCTGAAAGAATAACCAACAGACTGTAGATTCTGTCATAATGACACAGACAGGTTACCTTCCCTGTGTGAACACATATCAGTGTTACTTATCTCAGGGTCAGAGGGCTTACTAAAATAGCAAGTACCCTACCACTTGTCGGAAAGTATGAGATGAGGGGGAGGCGATGGCCTAGTGGCATTTTTGCTGGACTGTTAATCCAAAGACCCAGCTAATGTTCTGGGGATCTGGGTTCAAATCCTGCCATGGCAGATAATGGAAGTTGAATTCAATAAATTTCTGGAATTAAGTGTCTAATGATGACTGTAAATCCATTGTCGATTGTTGGAAAAACCCATCTGGTTCACTAATGCCCCTAGGGAAGAAAACTGCCATCCTTACCTGTGACTCCAGACTCTCAGCAACGTGGTTGACTCTCAACTGCTCTCTGTACAGTTAGGGATGGGCAATAAATGCTACCCTGGCCAGTGACACCCTCATCCCCGACCGAATATAAAAAAATAAGAAAAAGCTCAAAACTGTACAACGGAAATTCAGTTAAGAAATTTTGTGGCAGCCCCTTGAAAAATTTGAGTTGTTTTAACGATTCTAGAGGATGATATAGAAAGACAGCATCTTGCCAGCACCCCATATCTTATTTTATTCAGTTGGTTTAGGGGGCTGAGGTGAAATGAGAGACTGAGGATCCAACTTCCTAGTCTCATGATAAAATGGGCTTAATTTTTTAAATAGGCTTAATTAATGAAAATAAAATTCATTATAGACAGGTCAGCATTTACTATCCAGAGGGCAGTTAAGAGTAAATCGCATTGCTGGAGTCACATGTAGGCCAGATCAGGTAAGGATGGCATTGTTTCTCCCTAAAGGATATTAGGGAACAATATGGATTAGTCCAGCAATCAACAATGGATTTGCAGTTATTATTAGGTCCTGGTCCCCAGAACATTACCTGGATCTCCAGATTAACCCAGTGAATAATATCCCCAAATCCATCAACACATCTCACCCCACCCCCCTGACATTAATATACCACCCCACTTCTTCATAATTTGATGATTTCCAGTAAGTAATTAATCTCAAGAATATTTCCACCTTTTGATTATTCAAATGAGCCTCTAACAGATTTGAATTACGGTGCATCACAGTCAAACTTGATTCCACCTTCATATCTTGTCTGATTATGTATATTTTTGGCATGGGTCACAGGAAAATGGATCTACTTTATCTTGCATAAAACAAAGCACTGATGCCAATTGCTGTGTTTCCACTGCCACCCTGATCAAGATTGGTTAACATTGTGGGAAAGGAACTCAAGAAGCCTTGGCTGTATGACCACACACTTTGGGCAAATTTGCTGAATATTAGGAAGCTCAGAAGTTTAACAATTAGAATTGGCATGGTTATAGCACAAAAGAAGGCCATTTTACTCATCATGCGCATACCTGATCTCTGAAATAGCATCTGGTAGTCCCACTGATCCTTTTCCCTGTAGCTCTGCAAATTTTCTCTCCTTAGATAATTATCCTCACCACTTGTTGGCTTATTGGCAATCATCTTACATTAATGACCATGTCACCAATGGGAACAGTTTCTCTATCTGATCTTTTTATACTTTTCACGATTTTGAATATCTTTATTAAATCTACTCTTTACCCTATCTTCTCCAATCTATTTAAGTGAAGACATATTCCAATTTTACCATTTCACCTGCCTGAATTTGTAATTGCTTTTCTCAGATGCAGAGACATTACTTTTTCCGTAGAGTGCAATTTGTTTAGTTTCATAAAGAATAGTAAGTGCTGCATCTAAAACAAGTTAAAGCAGCAAAAAGGACAGTGAGTGAGTGTGCTGGAAGCATTTGATATTATCAACGAAATTCACTTTCTGCACTTCATGGAAAACAGAATGATACAGATCAGAAGTCATTTAGCCAAATGGCCTGTTGGAATGAGCTATGCAATTAGTTCCTCTTCCTTGCCTTTTCCCTATTCCAAGTATTTATCCCATGTCCTTTCGAAAGGTAGCATCAAATTTGACTCCACCACCACTAGAGAAGCAGCATTATTTAAAAACTTAATAAGTTAGTTTGGCAAATGCTTTTTAAAAACTCAGCAATCATATGGAATTGCAAGAGATCTTCATTCTGAAAAATCCTTACATATATAAAAAGTACTAGTCCACTTTCAAAGCTCTTTAAAAAGAGCTAGACAGATAGTTATAATGTAGTGACTCGACTATTTTCTCAAAGTCAGGTAGCCAACTGGCTAATTGAATCCATTTGATTCGACAACAGGAATTAAATCGGACATATGTTATCACTCTCGTTGCTATAAATGGAAGAATGAATGAGCTCCATGTGATGATATTCTGTCAATTAAGTGGATATAAAATATCAGCAAAATAATATTAAAATTTTTCAAACATTGCATTAATGGAGTATAATATGGATAAAATGACCCCTTAGATGACTGTAGTCTGCAGGTAGTAGCAAATGAAATTATTGCACATTGTTGGGTCAGAGAGTAGTGGGCTCATTATACTGTGACGGATGTTCCAGAGCTACGAGTATGTGATTATTAATGCAAAAATTCAACTGTGGCCCAATATCATTGAGGAAAACATTTCTACTACAACATTTCACACTAGCTGGCTGTGATCTTTCCAACATGCAAGAATTAAGGAAACAGATTTGTGCTGTTGACTCATGGCAATCAGGAACTAGATTGAGACTACCTTAATTCATTTTTCTTGGGGATCATACAGTTCACACGTAAAAGAGACTTAGTTTTATAAATTGGTACCGTATTCAAATTCACATTCCTAGAAGATGACAACTTTTCATTACTTTGAAACCCAGACATCCTGCAAATGTGTTTCACTTTTGATCATAAAACACTGGCCCCCCCCACGCAAATAATTTGGAGTTGTAATTATAACAAATTGATTTTGTAGGAGTTACAAGACATGGGTTTAACCACCTGTATCCATAAACTCCTCCCATCTATATTCACTGTTAAAATATTTTGTTTGAAAATATCTAATTTAAGAAAAAATAGGGAGAAGGGGGAAATAAATTAAACAAAAGAACAAAAAGACAGGAAATGTTTGGTTTAACCATATAAAACTATAGTACCTGCAGTCAAAATATGCCTGACACCTAGTGGCTGATATTTTATTTGCTATGGCTTGCTGTAATTATTCATCAGATGACTACAGTGGCATTTCTGCACATAATGAAGATAAAATGAGGTTTAATATCAAATTCTGAAAATAATACAATTAATAGAATCTCTATGCATTTGCTCGATTATTCTAATTATAGTTTCTAACATTCAACATCCGATTTATAGATTATTGATCATTGCAGAAAGAATTTTAAGAAAGTTTAAAAGTGTACATGATGTAAGATGTGGATGTTTATTAACAGACATGCAACGAATAAAATTTCCATATTGTTGTTTCAAACGTATTTATTACATTTAAAAAAAAGAAACTTTAGATAATTCCCTCACTGCTTTCCTGCCTTGTCCTTATTTGGTTAAGAAGTTGGGTTCAGCTAAGGCACTGTATCTTCCATGGTTGCTTTCAATTCCACTGTAGATTATACAATAGATGTGTTTCACTAAAAAAGACAGTTTGTCTCTCTGGGTGCCTGTCTATAATTTGTAGGCTATAAATATATATCAGGATGTGAATAATGTTGATGATCTTATCAGCTATATGAACAGTCCATCTCCATTTAGATATTTAATTGTTCTCAAACTGCTCTCATTGCTTTCTCCCTTATAGCAAAAAAATCTGAATACTGATAATTCCCAAGTGTAATTAATATTTAAACATTAGGATTAAATACAATATTGTAATCAAATTTTAGAATACATGAATAATTAATTCCGGTTTTGATTTTTTATGACATAATTGTTAGTTTGCATGATTAATTTTAAAATAAGAAGTTTTTCTTTTTAAACAAAACTTTTAATATCCAACTAAAACTGGCCCAAATTATTAACTTTAAATGCAGACATGATGGAAATATGTCACAGAAATTAAAGTGATAATACAGCAAGAATTGTATCATTTTGGAAAGAGAGTCTGATTGTTCACGTTTTTGTATTGCACAAAAGGCAAAGTAGTTTTAATTTTCACTTCCTAGCTGTGAGGACCAATACAATTAATCAGATTGGGAACACCTTTGTTGCTCAATAAGGCTAGACACCGAAATCTAAACCCTGGGGTGCCTCTGAAAATATATCATTAATATTTACAAATTTATTTTGCATTCCATCTGAATGGCATACTGATAGTGAACTATCAGCTGGCTCCAAGACAGTGTAAACTGTAGATTTTGCAGAGTTTTGTCAGTTTGGTAACAAGTTCATCTCCAAATCAAAAGGTTTGGTGTTTCAATCCCACTCTAGGACTTTGGCATTTAATCTTAAATTGATAATGTTGAAAGAGTTTGCATTGTAGGGGATGTAATTTTTTGGACTGAAAGCTAAGATTTTATACCACAACTAAGAGTTCCAGTGATTTAGGCGAATGTCCATAATTTTATGACACAATATGAAGAATAGCATACTATTCTTAGTTAACTTCTTCCCTGAACTGTATCCATCAAAAACAGATTAATTGATCATTCATCTTGCTTCTGCTTGAATGACTTTGCTGCATTTGACTACAATAGAATGATGGACTTAGATCATTAATTCAACAGTGAATTACTCAAGCAGTAGCATGGGACTTTATAAAAGCAAGCACTTTCTTCTCTCCTGCCAAAGTTTATAATCTATAATAATTTATTCACCTTTGATGTTCAGAACAAATTTCCTACTTATGAAATAAGACAAGTTCTTTCAAAGTCACTTACACTTTTATCATTGTTGCATTTATTTTGTACTGTAGTTTTGATTATGGATATACATTCATCAGCATAGAGTCCTAAGACTGCAAAAATGACATGCTATGCAGGACAGTCATACTGCTAACACAATGCTCATGAGTCACATGCAGTGAACACGGCAAACACAAAAATCTAATGCAGCGTAAGGAAGGGACATAAATATGTGCATGAAGCTTACTTATGCAAGGTGCTTTCTAAGGTATTAAAATGGGAGTTAATGGAACATTGTTAAGCTACAAAATTATACCTTGGAGCCAGTCAACACCTTCTTGTAGTCCTTCTCCTTTTATTGCATTACTGGCACTAAAAAAAAAATCAATAAAGTAAACTGTCAAACAGTCTACCAAGAATATAGTGTAGCCACATCACCCAACATGTATTTAATCAAAGCATCTTCCAGAAATAAATATTTTAGACTTGTTTTAGTTAACCATAGTACTGGCAGGGAGTCTTATTTTTGGAAATCATTAAAGGGACACAAAATCAAAGGAAACATCCAGCAATGTCCTGATATATACTTTGAGGGTGCCTACTAGATTTCTTTCTAAATAAGTACAGGATGAAATAAATGCTAACAGTTTATATTTTCGCACTATACTTCCAATAGTGCTTTCGGTTCTGCACTAGTCTCACAAACAAAATACAAAATATAAAAACAAAAAATTTTATTGCCCAATATTGATAACTTTTCCTTCACAACTTTTAAAGTCGGCAGGAACTGTTCCTAAAATTTCAAGAGGATTAAAAATTTCAAGAAAACTTCAAGGGTGGCCCAGTCACTCCGTGGTTAGCACTGCTGCCTCACAGCATCAGGGACCCGGGTTTAGATTCCACTCTCAGATGACTGTTTGCTCCTCTCCGTGTCTGCGTGGGTTTCCTCTGCATGCTCCAGTTTCCTCCCACAATCTACAGTTAGGTTACGTGAACTGGCCATCCTAAATTGCCCTTATATATCCAAGGCTGTGTGGGCTAGGTGGATTAGTCATGGGGAATGCAAGATTACAGGGAGGGTCTGGATGGAATGCCTTTCGGATGGTCAGTGTGGACTTGATCGACCAAATAGCCTGCTTCCACACTGTAGGGATTCTACGATACCAATTTTTTTGTGTTCATAATATCTGAAAGCAAAATCAGTGTATTGCTTAAAACTAATAAAGGTACTACCAATGAAAAAGTGGACAATACAGCTCATGAGCTTAACAAATAGGAAGTCCATCCAGGTTACAATTCACACCTAAGGAGCATTTCAATAAACAGGGCAGATATTTTGCTGACAGAGCTAAAAATGGAGCATGTTTTAATTTTCATGTGCAATTTCGAAGAATCAATATGGAATGAAAACATATGCAGGTCTGGTCATCCATCTTTAACTGCAGTGCTTTAATCATGACAATATTTACTGCCATCATGTGGCGAAACTTCAACTCTGCACTGGATTGACAAATTGGCCAATTTAAGACTTATCTAACCATTAGCCGCGGTATTTATTTAATAGGGTCAATTATTCTTAGAATATTTGGGCACATGAATATCTCTTCAATTACAGGTAAGGATAAAGTAGAAGATTTCCACCTGAAACATAATTCCATGAGCATTCACTCTTTTACAAGTGTCATGTAGAACTATGTGGTTACAGAGAAATAAACATGCTGACATAAATAGGCTGTAATTCTGCTTACCAAATATGCCAAGCCTTATCTTTGATATTTTCTAAACACAACATTTGGGAAACCTTGACAGACGACAATGCATCTTTGAGGTCCATCTTGTTTGCAAAAAATAATATTGGAATTCGTCTGTGTTTAATGTCTGAAAGCAAAATCAGTTTTTACTTTAATTAATAAAAGGTCAGAAATACTTTTGCCTCAAACACATACTCTAAAAAGATGAACAGTACACCTGATAATCCTGGCAAATGAAATGTTCTTTATTTATTCACTTGATGAGGCCATCTCAGGCTAGGCCAGCATTTACTGCCATCCCTAATTGCCTGGAGGGCAGTTAAGAGTAAACCACATTGCTGTGGGTCTGCAGGCACACGGTAGGCCAGACCAGGTGAGGATGGCAGTATCCTTCCCTAAAGGACATTAGTGAACCTAAATGCTACTAAGTTTTAAGATGTTGCCTTATCTATTTTTTCAACAGTTTACTTTGAATTTCTTCCAGTGAAAGAATTACCTTAAGGCAGTTGCCTATGGAACTGGTGTTGCTGGCTTAAATAATCTAAAGATGCTGATGAGTCTGAATGATGTCGCCATTAGAGAGTCAGTTGGGTAAGTGATGGCGAGATCAGAAAATGAGATTCTTGATGTTGAGAAAAAAAAGTCTGATTTTCCATCCAAGATTTTAATGCCAGAATGAGAAACTGGTTAGTGAGTAGCAACAGGCCTATTTGCATACACTGATATCTTCCCACTACCTAATTTCGCCTCATTTAGAATGAGTTTGCTATTTTCCCAGGCAATGGAATGGTAATGATTCCTGACATGAAAGTCAGAGTGGCTATCTGGTGAGTCCAGCTTGACCAGTATTTTCCTAGATTCAGAGAACGGTCCATGCTCAGCAACCACCTGCATTCTTCGTCTAAGGAAGCTAACAATGGACACGCACCAGACTCACTATGAGTCACAGCCACCTCAAAATCACTGTGGTAGAGCTCACCACTTCAATACTGCGGTCTTACTAAGCTCACTGATATCTTTCATTGTAATGCTGATACACACCCAATTGGGGTGCATCACAAAGCTCTGATGCCTCGTCAACTTTGGAATTCTCTGCCTCACCACTTCACTCAGAACTTAACAGTTTCAGCACTTCTGCCTTGCCTTTTAGCATAGAGACAAAGCCTGTCATGGTTGCCAACAGTGATTAGTCATGGAGGTGGTCATGTTGCAGAACAGCACCGAGCTATTTGTTCTATGGTGCTCCCATTGAACGTAGATAATTTAAAATGCCCAAGACAGTGGCGGAGTAGCAGCACTGCATCTGAGCTTCTGGACTGGGGCTCATTCAATTCCGTCTGCTTTTTCTCTTTCTCTTTTTACTTTTGCTCTTTTTTCTTCTCTTTAAAAGTCTTTCTCGATGTCTTCGGCAGGGCGACATGCGGTGTGGCCTCCCTAGCATGTGTGGCAGCAGTGGCGACAGAGTCAGCAACTCCAAGCATTGAAAGCTGTGAGACTTGTGGGAAAGGATGGCAAACCCAACGTGCAGGAGAATGAGCCCTGAGGTGATGTCAGCAAAATGTGCCCAGCAACGAAAGGTGGCTCCTTAGCATCGGTGACTTCATCGTTGGCATCAAAGCAATGGCAAGAGAGCACCATGATAACATAGTTAGTCTCCGACTTTGTTGTACACGGTGCAGACAGTGAGAAAGGTGAACTGGCCCAACAGTGAAAGATGACGCCTTCGATTGACTTCGATGTTAGTTGAGTCTGGTGATGGTTCTGAGCGGGCTGAGAACTCAAATGTAGATTGACTTCCTTTTTTTTTAAGAATCCCTACAGTGTGGAAACAAGCCCTTCAGCCCAACAAGTCCACACCGAACCTCAGAGCATCCCACCCAGACACATCCCCTACAACCCACCTAATCTACACCTCCCTGAACACTACAGGCAATTTAGCATGGCCAATCAACCTAACCTGCACATCTTTGGACTGTGGGGGAAACTGGAGCACCCGGAGGAAACCCACGCAGGCACGGGGAGAATGTGCAAACTCCACACAGACAGTCGCCTGAGGCTGGAATCGAACCTGGGTCTCTGGTGCTGTGAGGCAGCAGTGCTAACCACTGTGCCACCCAAAACTTTAAACTATATCTTTTCATTTTCTCTTATTCTTAAACTATGAAAATCTTGCCAGGCATGACAACCCAAGCTTATTATAAGCAGAATCAAAGTGATTCTTTGAGGAAGTGACCAAGTTGATAGATGAAGGAAGGGCTGTAGATGTCATCTACATGGACTTTAGTAAGGCGTTTGATAAGGTTCCCCATCGTAAACTAATGGAGAAAGTGAAGTCACATGGTGTGCAGGGTGTTCTAGCTAGGTGGATAAAGAACTGGTTGAGCAACAGGAGACAGAGAGTAGTAGTTGAAGGGAGTTTCTCGAAATGGAGAAAGGTGACCAGTGGTGTTCCACAGAGATCAGTGCTGGGGCCACTGTTGTTTGTGATATACATAAATGATCTGGAAGAGGGCATAAGTGGTCTGATCAGTAAGTTTGCAGATGACACGAGGATTGGGGGAGTAGCAGAAAGCATAGGGGATTGTCAAAGAATACAGGAGAATATAGATAGACTGGAGAGTTGGGCGGAGAAGTGGCAGATGGAGTTCAATCCCGGCAAGTGTGAGGTGATGCATTTTGGGAGGTCTAATTCTAGAGTGAACTATACTGTAAACGGAAGAGCCTTGGGAAAAGTTGATGAGCAGAGAGATCTGGGAGTTCAGGTCCATTGTACCCTGAAGGTGGCTGCACAGGTGGATAGAGTGGTCAAGAAGGCATATGGTATGCTTGCCTTCATCAGACGGGGTATTGAGTATAAGAGCTGGCAGGTCATGTTAAAATTGTACAAGACTTTGGTTCGGCCGCATTTAGAATACTGTGTACAGTTCTGGTCGCCACATTACCAAAAGGATGTGGAAGCTTTGGAGAGGGTACAGAGAAGGTTTACGAGGATGTTGCCTGGTATGGAAGGTGCTAGCTATGAAGAGAGGTTGAGTACGTTAGGATTGTTTTCATTAGAAAAAAGGAGATTGAGGGGGGACCTGATTGAGGTCTTCAAAATCATGAAGGGTATAGACAGGGTTGATAGAGATAAGCTTTTTCCCAGGGTGAGGGATTTAATAACGAGGGGTCACGCGTTCAAGGTGAGAGGAGAAAAGTTTAAGGGGGATACACGCGGAAAGTACTTTACACAGAGGGTGGTAGGTGCCTGGAACGCGTTGCCAGCAGAGGTAGTAGAGGCAGGCACGGTAGATTCACTTAAGGTGCGTCTGGACAGATGCATGAGTAGGTGGGGAGCAGAGGGATACAGATCCTTAGGAATTGGGCGATAGGTTTAGACAGTGGATTTGGATCGGCACAGGCTTGGAGGGCCGAAGGGCCTGTTCCTGGGCTGTAAGTTTTCTTTGTTCTTTGTTCTTTGATTGAGATTGCCTTGCAAATTTGTTGCAAAATGGGCAACATCTGCGAGCTGTACATCATTCATGTCATGGTGGTTAGTTTAGTTCTTATATAGAAGTAATTGAATTTAAAGAGCTTGTCATCTGGGTGGCATTTCATACTGATTCTAGACAGCAATTGATCTTTGATGAAATGATTGGCCATTGTCAAGTCAATAGCAAACATTCTGGAGGCTGCCACAGACTGCAGTCCAGAAATTAAGGGGTCCACTCAGTGTCCCACTCCCATATAATTACGAAATAACTGTAGGTTTGTGAAGAAAGTACAGTTAATGTTTCAGGGCCTGTGACCTTTCTTCGAGACAGTTCTGAACAGCCACTGGACCTAAAGCATATTATGCTTTCTCTCTACAAATGCTGCCAGACCTGCTGAGTTTCTACAGAAATTCCTGTTTTCATATTAAATAATGATTTCACTTAGGTGTTACAACAGCTCAACATAAAACAAAAGTATATCACCCTGGTAAAGAGCAATGAAACAAGTGCGTTTTAAATTTAAAAAATGTTATATTAAATAAACTAAACAAATCCAAAATCAGTGAATTAAACCTGTGCTCCAGACAGATTGTAACCATATATTTTGAAAGGATCAAGCACAGCGATAGCAGTGGCATTGCAATGTATTTCATAATTTGCTACAGAACAGTGTAGAGCCAAAAAAACTGATGAATAGTTAATGTACTTCCTATATATAAGAAAGGGGCCAGAATGTGTCCAGGAAATTAGTGAAGAGTTATTTTAAAATCAGCAGTAGGAAAAATAATGCACTCTTTATGAAAGGAAAGAATAGAAGAAAATCTAAAAATACAAGATATTTTGATAAAGATAAATACAAGAATGAATAGTCAGCATGGATATCAAAAAGAAATATTTTGCTTGACTATGCTTATTGAAATTCTGAGAAGGTAACAAAAAGGTTCAATGGTGGTAATGCAGACATGGTTGATCTTAATTTTCAAAAGGACTTCAATAAAGTGCCCCATAATGGACTAATGAATATGCCAGAGAATGTGGAATGAGGGGACCAGCAGGTGGTCTAATTAGACCCTTAAGATTCTGGAAAGTTTTTCTACAATGGATATACACAATGATTTCTCTTCTGGGTAAAAACACACCTACAGTCCATCAATATAAAACAGTGACCATGAAATCCAATTGGGATTTTGGAAGGAACTTCTTTACTGAATGAATGGTAAGAACGTACAAATCACAATCACAGGAAGCTGTTGAAGCAAATAATAGATGCATTTATGGGGAAACTAGGCAAGTATTTGAGGGAGAAGGAGCTAGCTGATGACAATGGTAGATTTAGTTGAGGAAATGTGGGAGGAGGTTGAAGTGGATATCAATCACCACCATGAACAGCCTGTCTCTGTGATGTCTATCCTGATGGATCCTTATTTCAGAAAAACTGGCACCAAAATACAGCTGCAATGAACACAAGACAAAATTCTTGTATTACTGCATCATTGTACATGTTCCATGTTGGTTATACATGTTGTTTTAAATCAATGGTTTCAAAACAAAATTAAACATTTTCAAAATGCAACTCTGCTTTGAAATGTCATCTCTTTAGTAAACATTTCTCAGGTGCTTACATCAACTGAACAGATTTCACCTTGGAATAATTTCTATATCAAACAGGAACAGCAGGCAGGAGAAATTATCACAATAATTTTGATGAAGAAAATTATTTGTTCTGGAACTTGTATATTTCAAGAAGACTTTATTGGAGTTTTACACCAAGTGAAATTAGCAGTAGCCACATTTAAAAGCTGTTTGACCACATTTACTATTTAGCTCAGTTGTGAGCAAAAACCTTCCAGGTCCCAGTATAATCTTAAGGCACATTTAAGCAGCTTATTTAGCAGTTTGTGTTACAGCTGGAACTCCTATGCAAGCTTAAGTAATATGTTAACAGCTTCTCTTGAACACTAACAGTTTTTGTTAAAAAAGGAATCATCAGCCTTTACTAGGTAAAGCACACTTTTGGCTATTTTTATAGCTGTCAGAAGAAGATGAATGAATATTTCTTAAAGGTAAAATGAAACAGAAGCAAAGATAAATGATCCTACCTGGATGATTAAGAAGTGTGTCAAGTTCTTCTTTGGCAACCACCATCCTTAATTTGTCACTGCTATCAACAACAAAAATGATGGCCTGGCCTTCCCTGAAGTGCCAATGAGGAAATATTATACTGTTAATACTCTAGCACTTTGGTCAAACCGTATGAATATTGTACAGTGTAGCCAATATATTGCATACATCATTCCAAAATGGTCGACCAATATTTCGTTACCTCACTTTTAACAACTTGATACTTAAGTAACCATGATTTAATTCTTAGCTAAATAAACAAATTGGCAATTTTTTTTTTCTACAGTATCTGCCAATTGGCAGCACTTTCACTTCTTAGAATAAGATGCAAGTTTGCCTACTCAGCTAGTTATTTGTCCATCAAACAATAGCACCAAAGACAGATAAAATTATCATTTTTTTGTCATTGCATTATTGCTATTTTGTTTTATGAAACAACAGCAGCTAAAACTCATTGGCTTTAACATACTGAGGAAGTATTATACAAATGCAAACTATTCCCTTATATTTTGTGACCTGGTTAGCCATGGACTGGTTCTGAAAATGCAAGTTTATGAAATGAAACAGAAAATAATTAAAAGTCATTTAAAACAGCTTAAAACATTTATTTCTGTTGGCAGAAATGGTATGTGGGTGTAATTATATGAAACTGTTTATTAATTCTGATTTTGGAAATTACTAGTTGACAAGTTAACCAAAATTAACAATGTAGCAAAGTCAGACCACAGCTGGAATACTGTGCACAGATTTTGTCCCTGTATTTAAGGGAAGATATACTGGTCTTGGAGGCAGTCCAGAAAAGATTCACTAGGTTGATCTTGGATATAGAGGATCTGTCTTAAAAGGAGAGGTTGAGTAGGTTGGGCCGATAGAGGCAATCCTATAGGGATTCTCAGGGAGCTTGACAGGGTAAATGTGAAAAGGTTGTTTCTCCTTGCGTGTGGGTCTACGACCAGACAGCATAATCTCACAGTAAAGGGTCTCCCATTTAAGACACAGCCGAGGAGAAATCTCTTTTCTGAGAGCATAGTGAATCTGTGGAATTCTTTACTGCAGACGGCAGAGGTCATTAACTATATTCAAGACTGAGGTAGACAGATTTTTAAATCTGGAAGAAAATTAAGGGTTATGAGAAAAAGACAGAACTTGAGGATTGTCATCAAATCATCCTTGATCTCTAAATGACAGAATAGACTTGATGGGCTGAATGACCTACTTCTGCATTGACATCTTATGATCTAAAGGAACATTATTTATTTCTTTAAGATGGATTTTAAAATTCATTCATTCCAGGCAAGAATCAGAAATTTGAGCACACTGCACACCATACAATAAATCAATAACTAAGCCATTGACTTTAAAAGATAATTCACTAACACAGACACATTTCTTCAGTAAACTTACAATTGCAAACTCATAAGAGAAGGTAGTTGCATGTGGTATAATGATAAGGAAACACAGATTTAGGATTTTAGTAAGTACATCCTTCCTCAGATAGAGACCAACACAGTACACAGACGTCAGGTGCAATCTCACCAAGGTTCGATACAACTGCAATAAGGCATCTTAAATCAAATTGCCTTGAAATGAATGCTAACATAGCATTTACCTTCCTAACTCTTGCTACTCCTGCATGTTAGCTTTTAGTCATTCATGGACAAGGACACCCAGATCCCCCTAGAAATATTCTGCCTGTGTGTATTTTTTTTACACCAAAAAGTGAATAACTTCACAATTATTCACATTATCTTCTATCTGCCACATTCTACCATTTAGCCTGTCCAAATCCTCTTACAGCCTCCTCACAACTTGGATTCCCACCCAATTGGAACTATTATTCTCACAAAAATGGCAAAGGTTCCATTTTCAATCCTTGAAAAAAAACTATCACCTTATTAATGGATGGAGACCAATGTCATTTACACTGTTCAATTATTACTCCAATAATCAAGTATGAACAGTTTCTTCCAAATATGCTACAAATATTTGAAATATTGCCAAGTTATTTATTTAGTTATAAAATAAGTGCTAATTTCTTGCACATTTCTAGATTTTAAAATTCTGTAAAGATAAAGTTAAAAAGTTTAGATAAAATAGATATAAAAAAGCCATTCATTCAGTTTTATCCAATAATTCTGTTTAAAACAACCTTGACTGATAGTACAAAATGTTTCTTCCTGATTTAGGTAGTTTTTTTTAATTTATCATAAAAATTTAAAAGCGAAGTTATATATTTTGAACAATAGGTTTCTCATGATTTAACTAGCTTTGCCATTGCTCTTAACCTCTGATTGGAGGTTATGCAAAGTATCTATACAATTTTTCTATGAATTTACTGCATTTTGTTCTTTACTCAGCACTTACTTATAATAGTGTTCCCACAGGTTTCGATATCTACCCTGGCCAGACATATCAAACACTGTAAAGGACAGGCTAGGGAAGAAAGAGAAGGAAAAGCATCAACTTGATGTTTGACACATTTGCAAACAAAATAACACGCTTGATTTTCCCAAATCAAGCAATGGAGATATCCGCACAAGTACATTTTCCATTTGTTCAACATAAACCTAAAAATCAATGTTAACAATAATCATGACAAATGTAGAACAAAGATATTTCAATAGGTTAATGCTTCATTTAAATAGGTGATGGGGAACTTCATTCACACCAGTGTTTGCTCTTCACTAAACACTGTCAGCAGGCAGATTTCACATACTCTCAATACTGGTACACAACCTACTCACCATATTGACAGAACAAACGTTCTGTAAAACTGTATCAGAGATAATAGGAACTGCAGATGCTGGAGAATCCGAGATAACAAGGCGTGGGGCTGGACGAACACAGCAGGCCAAGCAGCATCACAGGAGCAGGAAAACTTGACGTTTCGGGCCTAGACTCTTCATCAGAAATGGGGGAGGGGAAGAGGGTTCTGAAATAATTAGGGAGAGAGGGGGAGGCGGATAGAGGATGGATAGAGGAGAGGATAGGTGGAGAGGAGGCAGACAGGTCGAAGAGGCGGGGATGGAGCCAGTAAAGGTGAGTGTAGGTGGGGGGGGTAGGGAGGAGATAGGTCAGTCCAGGGAGGACGGACAGGTCAAGGGGGCGGAATGATGTTAGTAGATAGGAGATGGGGGTGGGGCTTGAGGTGGGAGGAGGGGATAGGTGAGAGGAAAAACAGGTTAGGGAGGTGGAGATGAGCTGGGCTGGTTTTGGGACACGGTTGGGGGAGGGGAGATTTTGAAACTTGTGAAATCCACATTGATACCATTGGGCTGCAGGGTTCCCAGGCTGAATATGATTTGTTGTTCCTGGTGCCTTCGGGTGGCATCACTGGAGGCCCAGGATGGACATGTCGTCTGAGGAATGGGAGGGGAACTTGAAATGGTTCGCGACTGGGAGGTGCAGTTATTTGTTGCGAACTGAGCGCAGGCGTTCTGCAAAGTGGTCCCCAAGCCTCTGCTTGGTTTCCCCAATGTAGAGGAAGCCACAACGGGTACAGCGGATGCAGTATACCACATTGGCAGATGTGCAGGTGAACATCTGCCTGATGTGGAAAGTCTTCCTGGGGCCTGGGATTGGGGTGAGGGAGCTGTTTATCTGCACATAATACTGCACATCTATCTAAGACCGCAACAACTATCCAAACGCAGAGAGAATGTAACAGGGACCTCCAAGTACGTACACTCAGTAGAACTTCCGCTACATCTCATTGTTCCAAACTCTGTTATTACAATCTTATCATGTTAACTATCAAACCCCACTATATGGAATGAAAGAACTTGTTCACTGGGAAAGGGTTTTGTTTTAGAACAAATGTGTTGGTATTCTGTTTTTTTGTAGTAACAAGATTTGAGTGCTCAATCTGGTAAAATTTTTCCACATATTACAATTGGAAATGATTAATCTTATTGGACCAATTTTGTTCAGATTGTTGAGGCATCAAAATTAGTTATTTTCTACAACATGCTCTATATGTGTCAGATTGTGAAAAACATGAATGCTTCATTAACATGGATAAAGAACACTACTAAACAATAATTCTAATTAATCCTTTCACTTTAATTATCAGAAGGGAAATAATTACACTGATAACAAAAATGGAAATAAGTAGTCATCCTAATTTCCACTAGTTTCCTTGATCAGGAAGGTATGAGCGTCCAAACTAGTGCAAACTTGCTCACGTACAGCTTTAGCAACATTGTACTTGATATGATCGAATGCTGGAGGGTAAGGCCCTCCTTACAAAATAAATAATTTAATGATGGGAGGTCAAATATGACATATGATTGTGAACACAGACTTAGTCTCAGACTGTAGCTAAGGTGACAGATGGAATTGATAGTTGTGGAACAGAGTTTGGAGGCAGGGTGGTATTTCAACTAGTTGGGAGGGTGCTAGGTGGGGAAGGTGCACCTTGCCACCTCTGTCCTGATGACATCTGAGGCACTAAGACCCAAGGTTGCCCTTCCATTCCTGAAGCCAACTGCAAACATGAAGTGGGCAGTTAATGTCCGCTTGGAGGCCTTATCCGCTACCATTTGAAATCAGTTGGCGGTGGTTGGGAGACTCGCCATAGTGTTGTTGGGTAGTGTACTGGAAGGCAGGTGAGGGAGGAAGCAGTGAGTGGTTCCTTTAAAAGATGATGTGCTTTTTCTACACTTAGAGATATGGGAGCTGGTCAGTATCTAATAATAAGAGATGAAAATATTTGTACTCCCTGTGAAATATTGCCTGAGACAGTGATATGCAGAATAAATGGAAAGAGAATTAGTGCTCCAAACTGGAGAGAGGAAAGTGGGACTGATAGAAAGAGTGGCTATTCCAGGAATACAGTTTCTTCTTGGAAACGGTATAGCTGGATCACAGGTGGGAGTGATGTCGATTGCGGTAGAGAAGCTGAAAGAAAACCAGGGAACTGAGGAGTTGAAACAAAAAATCCCTAGAATTTTTCCAAAGTGTGTGGTGACAAGATCCCGTTGCCATAAGTTAAAACAAAAAGGGAGAACAGAAGATAAAGATAAAGGAGTTGACGTCTAGTTAGCTGACACTCTGTTTGATGAAACGGTAAAGGAAAAACCTAAGCAGGCAGACAATCAGGTGGAGGTGTTTAGTTCTGAAAGATTAGTGGAGATACAACAAGAAGGTGAGACGATAAAGGATTTATATCATAAAGCCTACTCGGAAAAGAAATCAAAATGTATTCCAGAATGCTATTACCTTAAGGATAAAATCTTAGGGAGGAAATGGAGACATTGTCAGGTTAGTGCAGATGAGAAATGGACGCAAGTTCGCCAGATAATGTTGCCAGTAGAATACAGACATGAAGTATTGCAGGTAGTAGATGAATTACCTGTAGGAGGTCACCTAAGAGTGAGGAAGACTCAGGTTAAGATACAGAAGCATTTCTATTGGTCTGGATTACATAAAGATGTGTGGTTCAATTTTGCCATACCTGTCATGAATGTCAGATGGTAGAAAAGACAGTAATAAAACGAGTGCCTTTGATGCCAATTTCCACATTTGAAGAACCTTCTACGAGGGTTATGACTGATTGTGTAGATCCGCTTCAAAAAACCAGAAGTGTGATCCAGTATTTGCTAACCATAATGGATGCGTCCACCAGGTTTCTGGAGGCGATTCCATTATTGAATGTCAAGGCAAAATAGATTGTGGAGGAGTTGCTTGCTTTCTTTACCCATTATGGATTACTGAGAGAGATTCAGTCAGACAAAGGGTCCAATTTTACTGCTAAACTATTGAAGGAGTTCATGGATCGTTTAGGCATCAAACACTTTAAATAAGTGTGTATCATTGTGAGCCCCAGGGAGCATTGGAAAGGTGGCATCAGACCCTAAAGACAATGCTGAGAGCTTACTGCCAGGATTACCCAAATGATTGGGATAAAGGTATCCCATTTATATTATTTGCTATTACAGATGCTCCAAATGAATCGACACAATTTATTCCTTTTGAACTGATATTCGGACACCAAGACAAAGGGTCCAAAGTCAGAGATCTCACAGTTGGATTATGTATGAGGTAAGAGAAAGATTAAACAAAGTAGGTGAATAAGCTACACAACATTTGAAGGTGGCACAGCACTCAATGTAGCAAGAAAAAGATAAGAAATCTAAAATTCGTACGTTTGCCTGTGGGGATAAAGTATTGGTGCTGATACCAGTGGTAGGAGATTTCTTCAAAGCAAGGTTTAGTGGTCCCTATCAGATTAAGAAGAAATTAAGTCAGGTAAATTATCTGGTAAAGATGCTAGATAGGAAAACAAATTATTGGGTATGTCATGTGAACAAGCTGAAACCTTACTCTGACAGGGAAACGGAACTGGAGAAACAGGTATTAGCTACTCCCACTCAGTGTGAGGAATCAAATCCAGATGATTTGGATTTTGATGTGCTTCAGAATAAATTTAATAATGAGGAAGTCCTTAAAGAATGGGATAGGGTAGTGAGCTATCTGTCCCAGGAACAGAGAACTTAATTGCAAGAGTTGTTACAGTGCTATGAGAACATATGTAGAAATAGAATGAGGAGGATTAACACCCCTGTACATGAGGCTGACATAGGGAATGCTGTTCTGAATAAACAACACCCCTACAGATTTAATCCTCTCAAAGCAGCGCAGGTTCAGAAGGAAGTGGAAGCGATGCTCCAAGAAGACATCATTGAGCCAAGTCAAAGCAAGTGGAGTTTGCCGATCGTGTTGGTTCCCAAACCTGATGGTACTCAACGATTCTGTGTAGGTTATCAGAAGGTCAATGCTGTGACCAAGTCTGACTCACACCCAATTCCAAGGCAGGAGGACTGTGCGGGAAAAAATGTAGGACAAGCTACTTACATAACAAAGTTGGACTTACTTCACGGTTACTAGCAAGTACCTGAGTAGGAGACAGCAAAAGAAGTTTCTGCCTTTATAACCCAAAATGGGCTGCGTCAATTTAATGTAATGCCATCTGGAATGAAAAATGCACTAGCCACTTTTCAAAGGCTCATGAACAGAGTTGTTGCAGGATTCACCAATTCAGCCATCTATATAAATGACAGTCATTTAGTCATTCGTGGAAAGATCACATGGAGCACTGGCAGAGCTCCTTGAGAGGCTACAGAAAGCAAAGTTGGTCATAAACTTGGCAAAAACAGAATTCGCAAAGGTGGAAGTGATGTTTTTAGGGCACAACAACCGACATGGATGGATGGCACTAAGAAACGTGAAGACAAAGGCCATTGAGGAATTTCCAAGACTATCCTAGAAGAAGGAAGTGCTATGATTTTTAGGATTGAGTAGATTCTACAGGAAATTTGCACCCAACTTTAATAGCATGGTGGCACTGCTGACAGACTTGCTAAAGAAGAACACAAAATTTCAGTGGACAGACCAATGTCAGCAGGTATTTGAGAATTTAAAAGCAGTGTTAACCACTGTGCCAGTTTCAGCCATGCCAAATTTCTTGAAACCCTTTAAAGTTGCCATCGACGCAAGCGATGTAAGGATTGGAGCTGTGTAGTTACAGAAGGATGATTGTAGAATTGAAAGGCCAATCAGTTATTTAAACAAAAACTCAATATGCACCAAAGAAAAAAATTCAGCCATTGAAAAGGAGAGTTATTCAGTTTGGTGACAACAAGGTGGGGGGCTGGATGAACACAGCAGGCCAAGCAGCATCATAGGAGCAGGAAAGCTTGACATTTTGGCCTAGACCCTTCATCGGAAATGGGGGAGGGGAAGAGGGTTCTGAAATAAATAGGGAGAGAGGGGGAGGCGGATAGAGGATGGATAGAGGAGAGGATAGGTGGAGAGGAGGCAGACAAGTCGATGAGGCGGGCATGGAGCCAGTAAAGGTGAGTGTAGGTGGGGGGGTAGGGAGGAGACAGGTCAGTCCAGGGAGGACGGACAGGTCAAGGGGGCAGGATGATGTTAGTAGATAGGAGATGGGGGTGTGGCTTGAGGTGAGAG
>JAHRHZ010000032.1:11648088-11673352 GCA_024137785.1 Ginglymostoma cirratum
CGGAGGCTTGGGGACCGCTTTGCAGAACACCTGCGCTCAGTTCGCAACAAACAACTGCACCTCCCAGTCGCGAACCATTTCAAGTTCCCCTCCCATTCCTCAGACGACATGTCCATCCTGGGCCTCCTGCAATGCCACAGTGATGCCACCCGAAGGCTGCAGGAACAGCAAATCAAATTCAGCCTGGGAATCCTGCAGCCCAATGGTATCAATGTGGATTTCACAAGCTTCAAAATCTCCCCTCCCCCAACCGCATCCCAAAACCAGCCCAGCTCATCTCCACCTCCCTAACCTGTTTTTCCTCTCACCTATCCCCTCTTCCCACCTCAAGCCCCACCCCCATCTCCTATCTACTAACATCATCCCGCCCCCTTCACATGTCCGTCCTCTCTGGACTGACCTATCTCCTCCCTACCCACCCACCTACACTCACCTTTACTGGCTCCATCCCCGCCTCTTCGACTTGTCTGCCTCCTCTCCACCTATCCTCTCCTTTATCCATCCTCTATCCACCTCCCCCTCTCTCCCTAATTATTTCAGAACCCTCTTCCCCTCCCCCATTTCTGATGAAGGGTCTAGGCCCGAAACGTCAAGCTTTCCTGCTCCTCTGATGCCGCTTGGCCTGCTGTGTTCATCCAGTCCCACACCTTGTTATCTTGGATTCTCCAGCATCTGCAATACCTTTTATCTCTTATTCAGTTTGGTAATGGCTTTACAACATTTTAATCAGAGATAAAAGGTACTGCAGATGCTGGAGAATCCGAGATAACAAGCGTGGGGCTGGACGAACACAGCAGGTCAAGCAGCATCATAGGAGCAGGAAACATTTTAATGTTTACGTTGCAAACAATGCATCAGAGTCAATTGCGTATACCAATCACAATCCTTTGACATTTCTGGAAAGATTCAAAGACAAGAACACTACATTACTTCACTGGAGTCTCATGTTACAAGCATTTAATTTACAGATTGTACATGTTGTGGGTAGTGAAAATATTATTGCGGATGCTTTATTGCGAGTTTAAAAGAAAAATGTTTATATAAGAGAGAAACGGTAGTGTTCAATGTTGCGTGTGTATATAATATATAGAATTAGTATGAGATGTGTAACTCTAGATTAATGAGATATGGATCTAGTAATATAATGGAGTTAAGGTTTTAAAGGAGCAAAACAGAAGTCATCAAGGGTGGAGGTATTGCAAAGTTGGGTACAGTATATGTGGATTGGTAGGCAGGAGTTAGAATTTGGTGTTTGTAAAATGCTAGTGGGGGGGAACCATTGCATGGTTCCTTTAAAAGATGATGTGCTTTTTCTATGCTTAGAGACTTAAACAAAATGTCTGTCCATAGCAGGCTGTGTGTTTGCAGGTGCGCAAAGAGCCCTCAAAATGAAACTTTTCTATCAAAAAGCCGTACAGTTAGCAGGCTAAGCAGCAGTTTTGTTTTGTTATCAAGACAACAAATTTTGATTTTAATCAATTTGAATCAGGCGCCTAAGGTACCAAAAACCAACTAAATTTAAATTTGATGGTTTTGACAATATAGGACATATCCTATTGTAAGAAATTGATATGTCATCAAGGGTATAAAAGGAGAGGGCAGTTAGAAAATCAGGACAGCGAACTGTCATCTGCAAGAGTTAACAGTTCTCAGCTCTCAAGAGAGAATCACTAGCCCTCACAGTCTTCTCTAACTTTTAGAGAAAGCACCATCTAAATCAAAGGCACCTATTGCACAACTGGTTAATATTCCTTCAGAACATTCAATGGAGAAGGCACAGAACATTCCAGAAGATATATATCCTGGCTAAATAATTCTATTTAGTCTGTCTAAATAGACAGACTAAATTCTATTTTTATTTTTTTTAATATAAGTGGGTCTTTTATTTATTGGAAGAGCATTCATTAGAGATAGTAAGAACTGTTGATGCTGGAGTCAGAAATAACACAGCGTGGAGCTGGAGGAGCACAGCCGGCCCGGCAGCATCAGAGGAGCAGGAAAGTTGACATTTCGGGTCGGGACCCTTCTTCAGACCCAAAACGTCAACTTTCCTGCTCCTCTGATGCTGCTGGGCCTGCTGTGCTCCTCCAGATCCACAATGTGTTATCAACATACCATCAGAACCTTGTTTTATTTAGGAATTGTTAATAGTTAGAAGGGGTTTATTCAGTTTGTTATTAATTTAGTTAATGTGTTCACTATTAGCTTTAGATAAATAAATTGTTACTTGTTGACTATAAAGTGAGTGTCGGGGCTTATTTTATTTAACCACTAAAAGTTGAAGAAAATAAAAATCAGATTACATCCCTTCTCACACTCCATTTAATAGGTTATAGGGCAAGGCATTCCTCTCTGGATGTTTTGGTTTTAGTTATCTGAGAGGAGTCAACCTCCGCTTGTAACAATACGCTAGGGCCAAAGGATTTTTTTTTTTGAGGACAGCAATAATGGCAGCAAACGTAAAGGAAAAAAAGACTACACCATAAAAACAATTATCCATTAAAAATATTAGTTAACATGAGGACCAGGAGGGGAAGTTAGCTGTTCAGCAGTTTAATTGGAATCCAGTTGAGGGAGTGGGAGGTGAGCATTATGGACAAGTTGAATTCAGAGATGTCTTTAGGGGAAATTGAGAGAAACTTAAAAAAAAAGGGAGTTCAGGGCTAGGACAAGGGGTGTTTTTGAGAAAATCTAGGCTGATGGATTACTGGGAGAGAACATAGTACAGGTAGCTGATCAGATGGTTGTGATTTTAGCAATAAAGAAGTCCATAGGCTCCTTCAATTCATTTATGGAGCTATGGTTGCAGGAGAGGTAAGAGGTTTAAGATGACAACTGCCGTACAGAACAGAAGCTAAGGGTTATTTTTGTATCCCAGAATAATCCTGGGGGACAAGCAGAGAGAGAGAGAGAGAGGGAGAGGGAGAGAGGGAGAGGGAGAGAGGGAGAGGGAGAGGGAGAGGCGGAGACTGACTGAAAAACAGTGAGAAAGATCGGGAGAGTCTATGTTGGGGGGAGTGGGAAAGAGGAGGCTGGGGCACAAGAGTGGCGATAAGAGTGCAATTGAACAAAGCAGTGCCAATGAAACATGGCATTCATGGGCCAAAGGCTACACAATTACTTGAACACCACCAAGACTGTAACACTACAAAAGTTTGCTAACTACGCGCTTATCAAAGTTAAAATCTATTTCTTCCAATTTCGCAGGCCAAACCAAACAGTGCAAAAGATAATGAAAAACAACAGTACCCAGAGGTCTTGAAATTCTCGATGCTGAATCCAATGGTTGGAACAATATCCTGTACTTGAGACTGTAAAACAATGACACAGATCAACACAAATCATTATTCCGCTAGATGTTTTTCATGTTACTGTATAGGTTAAAACTACAGTTCATGCAAAATGTTTCACACTTTGTGTACTCCATTCCAAGTAATTTTAATTTGTATCCTTGAAAAAAACATTACAAACAAAACTATAGTACATCTAATGATAGTTTTCCTCCAATTGTATTGCACTCTAATCAATTTGAGGCAATATATTTTCAATATTATTTCAAATCTTGTGATGCACCTTAGGGCATTTCATGTTGTTGAGGACGCTATATAGGAAGACGTTGTTGCTGCTATTAGAACAGGAGCCACATTTCCAAACTACTTTGGACTAATCTGACGCTCTGTCTAAATACAAGACCGAATTTCTTTGTACAACAGCAAAGCTACATAATTAGAGAATCAGCAAATCAAAATGTAGCTCCAATAAATTATTAAGTCACATCAACCTTTAACAAATAGTTGAAATGGAGAACTGTGAACACAATGCCTACAGTATCTCTTCAGACTTGAGCATTGTATTAACTTCAACAAATGAACAACAAGAGAACATCAGGTCAATATTTCTTTCAGAGCCCTGAAATTATGCTATGGCACAGCTTCAGAAACATTAACATGCTTGAAATAAATGATTTAACATGACTACTAAAATAGCACAGTGGGGGATGTTAGATTACTGAATTTGTTTGTTAGCATGTCATGTTGCAATTTCAGGGTCTGAGGTTTTTTTTAAAAAAGTTCTTAACTAACAACCATTTAAAAATTGCAGTAGGCTTGTTTTTAAAAAAACATGGGTATATTTATAATCATTCCTGAGAAAAGCCCTTGTAAAGGTTGTATATTACTACGTACGTATTAACAGGGGCAGTATGCTAACTAAAATTTATTAACTATATTAAAAGGTTGATTTCTAATACTTGTAGACTGAAAACAATGATAATAAATTGTGTGTAATGTTTTGCAATGCTCCATAGGTCTTTTAGTGCTGGCTTTCTCTTGCAGTACGTACTTAATTATTGTCTCTGGTGTCCTCCTCAAAAGATCAGTTGCTTCCACTGATACATTCAACTTCTCAATATCGTTCCCATGAAATTGTTATGATTAACTAAATGTTTGCCAATTTTCTCATTGAAAAGAGTAATATGGGTGTGAGAAAAAGCCCTTTTTTACACAAAGAAAATTAGCTGATTTCCCCTCTTATTTACTAATCATTTAGAGGCATGAATCATTGCTCTTTGCCTTTTCAGAATTATTTCAAAAACTGCAGCTAAAGTATCCTTCCAAAAGATTTTGCCACTCCTGTTTATGATCCAATAATTCACCATAATAACTGTGATAGTAGTTTTGTAAATTCATTTAGTAAATGTGGGCTTTGCTGACTGGACCAGCATTGTCTATCCTTAATTGCCCTTGAGAAAGCGGTGGTGAGCTCTTTTCTTCAATTGCTGCATTTCACTTGATATGGTACATGCATGACGCTGCCTTTCTTGCGGGGGGCGGGGGCGGTGTTGAATCCAACATTTTGATGCACCAGCAGTAATGGAACATTGACATATTTCCAAGTTAGATGCTGAGTGGCTTGGAGAGGGCCTTGAGATATCACTGTTTCTGTGTATCTGCTGGCCTTGTTTTTCTAGAAAGTATGGTGATGTGTTTGGAAGATGTTTTCTAAGGAGCCTTGATGAATTGCTGCAACATATCTTGTAAATGGTACACACTGCTGCCGTTAAGCATCAGCGGTAGAGGCAGGAAATGTTTCTCGTGCCAATCAACCTGGCTGCGTTGTTCTGCATGGTCTCAGCTATTGTTGAAGCTGTACTCATCCAGACAAATGTGAAGTGTTGTATCACATGCCTAACTTGTGCTGTGTAGGTTGTGGACAGGCTTTGGGGAATAATAATTGCTGCAGTTAACTAGCATCTCAACCGTTCTTGTAGTCAAAGTATTTATACATCTATAATACAACAAAAGAACTGTGGATGCTAGATATCTGAAACAAAACAAAAATTGCTGGAGAAACTCAGCAGATCTGGCATCATCTGTGGGGAG
The DNA here is from genome assembly GCA_024137785.1 of Ginglymostoma cirratum. Lineage (NCBI taxonomy): Eukaryota > Metazoa > Chordata > Chondrichthyes > Orectolobiformes > Ginglymostomatidae > Ginglymostoma > Ginglymostoma cirratum. Next base: position 11,653,470 of record JAHRHZ010000032.1, read on the forward strand.
AAAGCAAAGTTAACATTGAGTCCAGTAACCCTTATCTACAGTTCAATTTTAATTAAAAATTTTATATTTTAGATCACAAGTCTTAACAGATGAAATACTAAAATCCCCATTGACTCTGGCCTGGGGAAGAAATGCCTCTAAGGGACGAACCACTTCATCATACTTGTATCCACTTCTTCACTAAAATTAAAAAGACACATTTTCACCATGAGGTAATGACAAAATTAGATTGGTCAATGATGCTTCAGATGATGGAACAGTCCACTGAAAATTACTGCCTAAGGCCATGAATGCAGATGTCACTTTGGTGAGGCAGTAAAGTGATTCTGTTACCCAAGAGCTGCTGGCACTTCACTAACAATCAGCAGTCTCACAATGGGAAAGGGAACATTTTAAAGTAAACCATTTGGTATATAGAACAGATGTAAGTCTCAAATTCATCGTTCTCTTCCTAGAAAGAGGAAGATTTTTTGAACTGATATCTCATTTTGACAGCAATAAATTTTCACTGCAGAAATGTCAAAACTTGGGCAGTTAGAAATGGGGTTGTTCACAAATATAAAAGTAAATGTTTGTTACCAAACAGCTGATATCACCTTGCACTGGTTTTTCATTTTAGATTTGAGAAATAATTAATAATTTCAAAAATAGCAGGACCATAGACAATGTAAATAACAATTCTGCAACTTTCAGTAATGTATTATTTTAGTGAAATTTAAGAATACATAGTGAACAATGACATAAAAGGCTAGGACTAGGAAGGAAAAAGAAGGTTAGTGATAATAGACAAATGGGAAAGGAAAGAAAGACCTTGTGTTTGTTTAGTGCATTTCAGTACCCCAGGGCAATCTCCAAATGCTTTAGAACAATTAACTACTTTTGAACCTTAGTCAATGTAGGAAATGTGCCAGTCAATTCGCATGCAGAGAGCTCTCATAAATAACCATTCTGTCACCCAAGAACTGCTGGCACTTCACTAACAATCAGCAGTCTCACAATGGGAAAGGGAACATTTTAAAATAAACTATTTAGTATATAGAACAGATGTAAGTCACAAATTCATCGTTCTCTTCCTAGAAACAGGAAACTGCTGGTTTTATTGATATTGATTGTGGAATAAATATTGGCTGAAAACTGGGGAGGAATTGACTGATCACCTTCAAATGCCATGGGATCTTTTACGTATAATCAAGGCTAATCAGGCTTTGGTTTAAGGTCTCATCTGAAGGACATTGCAGCTATTTCTCAGAAGCATCAGCCAGGAGCTGGGTTTGTATCATAACCTCCTGACTCTGAGACAACAGTGCTATGACTAATGCCAGTCGACGGTGGCCTGAGGTAAAGGAATAAATAGAAGTATAAAGATAAATCAAAGTAAAATGTAAAAATTAAGAGAGAAGTTGCTAAAGAAAGTTCAAGTCTAAAGAGAGTTGGAGGAATTAAGCACATTTTCTGCAACAACTGGTTCGTAAGATTATCACAATGCAAAAAAAGACTGAAGGCAAGTGACTATGATTTGCAGGAAGACGTTAATTACAGACAGGTGCCGACATGTTTTCATGTTATATTGCATATTCCAATCAAACAATTTAAAATAAAACTTACATTTGAAGGCTTTAGGCAATTAATTATAGTTGTTTTCCCACTATTGTCCAGTCCCAAACACAACACGTGAACCTCCTTCTTCTTTAGACCAAGCCAGCCAGCTAGTTTGTCAAACAGCCCCATTGTTTCGACCTCAGCTGATCTAATTGCAATTAAATGAGAAGGAATTTTATAAGAGCTTGAGAAAATAAATACCTTTGTTAAGCAGAAACTTTTAAGTGAAGTTACTTCATTAAGTACATTGGCCAATGGTAAAAAGGAAGTATTAACATGGTTTAAATGAAGGTTATTGTATTGTTATAACAACGGTGGTTTAATGGATTACTGAGGAATAGCCGGACATTGCAGCAGAAGCTGGTTTAATTGGGTAATATCGTGAGCAGACTAGTGTCATGGATTACCTTGTAAAAGCTTGACACAGTGCTGTCCTTGAAGCACATCTCTCCCTTTGGAATGTGTTTTGATCAAATTAAAAACAGTTCTTATTTTGATATTTTAGTTAAACATAACTGAATAAGGGGTATGTCAAAAATTAAAACTTATTAACTTTTTATATTAATAGAAACAGTTACTACTCTCTTTACATAGGAAAACGTAACTATTTCTAGCCAAGAAATAAAGCAATAATTTGTAACTGTCTCAGCCCTAAGATACTGGAGAGATGTGCATAGCACAGACAATTTAAGGATGCAGTTACACTACAACTTCTCCTCTGAAATCTGGAATTTAGAATGAGATTGAATATCTAAGCTTCTTTGTTACATTAAGATCACATTGAATTCAGAATCAAAGGAGTATGCAGGCAGAGTTCTGTTCTCCCTGTGAACATTTTATGGTTGGGAGGTGGGGCAGTGGGAAAGCTTTTTTTTTCTACACCATTACAAGGATTGGGAGATCTGAATGGTGTGTTATTTAGACACAAGGACACAGCTATTTACCACTGGGATTTCAAGTCCAAAACCAGATGTATAGCATCCACACAATTTGAAGATGTTTATTCTATGTTAAATGAGGTAATTTTTATTTTAGCTTCTAGATAGCATGAATGAACTGAATAAGACTTGGATGTTAGCTGGCTACATTACTCAGAAAACCCTCAACTGTTTTGCAAAGTTTGAAAAAAGATTCCATACCAACACAGCAAAACATAATTGCCCCATTAGGGTCCTTCCTTCTCAAAAACGCAGAATATAAACAATTATTAGCAATATCAACCGCAGTCTCAGAAAGTGAGACTGGAGGATGACTGAATTCAACTTCTTTTTACAGATCTGTATTGACTCACCAGAAGAAACTCACAGGACTGAAACACTTGGTCTCTGCTTCTAAGTGCCCAGTACTCTGTCTGGTAATGGTTGATATAGATGCAGCATATCAAAACTGGAAAGTATTCCATTCCCATGACCCTTAATAGGGACAACAGCAGATTGGGCTACAGATGGTGGAAATGGCTGCCTAATATCTTTAAGGCTAAGTATTGCACTAAGCTAGAAATACAAAGTACCAGTAGGAAATTAATTTAAAACTCACAGGTTGTCTTGCATATGTCACTTTAGTGTACTTGGGAGCAAAAGTCACTGAATTATTGTAATGTTACTAGTCTTACTTTTAATAAGTGAAAACCAGAAGAATAACTACACTTTTAAAATTCTACAGTTCTCAACTGTTTACAAAGAACAATGTAAATACAACTAAATCAAAAAAAAAATTTGACTTCAGCTCTCATTGACCTGTTTAATCAAGCACTACAACCAATTCACAAAATAAGGCCAGATTTCTTAAACTGTCAATGACTACAAAAAAGGTCTAGAGAGAGGCAATGGTTTTTGTCGAGGTTCATCCTGAGCAGCTGTATCACAGGACTCTGTGCTCCATGGGCTGTTTCCTGGGATTCACTCTGAAACAAACATCGACTGTTTCTGGAGGACCATCAACTCAATAAAAGACACTCTTCAGTCTGCCTGAAACGTGTTGGTCTTCTAGTATAAAGAGTTGACCTCGACCGAGTATTGCAAACCGGCACATTCCAGGATGCAAGACTATGTGCTGAGAGATACACAGGTACACTGAGGCAGTGGGGAGTTACTGCCAAAGTATAATGAGGATTGTTCAGTTGTCAGACCTTCTCAGTGCGTCAAAATGAACATAAATAGATTTCTGCATAAGAAAATGCCTTTTTTTTTGCAATTATAGAAAAACTCTGAGAAATGTCGTAATTCCAATATTTGGTTTGCTTCTTCTCCTCTGCAAAGACCGTACAGATATGATTTAGGGCCTTTGTATGTTCTGAGAGATGATTTTTATGATAAAATTATACATGTGAAAGAAAAATAATTAACAACTACATTTTGTTTGTCGCACTGCCACAGATAATATTTATGACAAAATTAGTTACCACCTCACGTCCTCTTTCCGATCAGGCTTACGATAAGAAAAAAAGGAGCAGATGTATTCTCTACTATTCCATAGTATGCGTATACAACATCACAAGTCATTTTGAGATAAAATAGATCTGTTCACCTTCTATAAATTAAATTGATGAAACTGTGGAAGGAATGTGGCCTGACGACCCTTCACCATGAAGCAGGTTAAGATGTATGCAGAAGATATGCACCTGGCAGGTAGAAAAGGTAGCTGCAGCATAGGTGAAAACACAGTCCATTTACAGGGGGCTGTGTGTGCAATTAACAGGACAGAAAGCCAAAGAGTACAGCAAATATTGCAAATTGGATATTTTTACTGTTGCTTCAGTTTTTCCACAGCAAACCAAGCAATTTAATGAAATTTATAAATGAGGTCAGATAAATGATAATTGGTGTTTTTGTAGTTTTAAAACTATAGTGAACTTAACTGAGGTTTTGCAGTAGTATGTCATTCTGGTGACAACCATCTCTGGGAAAATGGCTGCCGGGGAACACGACTCAAAAGGCTAAATCTGTTGAATGGAAATATGGGAGAACCACTGTACTCGAAGCCAATTTAGAAAACCTTGCAAACGCGCATGGTGCTGCATGTTTGCTAGGCGAGATATGAGTATATGTCATGATGGAAAATACACCTTCATTGTGTGAAATAATTAACGTTTATTTTTCTTTTCATTTGACATATTGTTTGCCTTTCATTTCATGTGTAATTTGCATGGTGTCTGAATCCTAAACTAAATGTTAAAAGAAGTGAAATCTTGTTGGTAATGTCTTCATTTGGGGATCATTTGGTCATTTTAGTTTACAGTTCTCCCATGGGGATCATAACAAAGTTTCTTTAGACCAGCTATAACCAACAGAACAACAGGCACTAGATTAGCATGCAAAGCAGATCCAAAGCTGCAATCCTGTACATGACACAAAGATTACACAAAATCATGAAATCAGTACGGCAATACATAATGGAAATCAACATTCATCTTTACACAGAACCCTAGTTGACTGGTATCACTTTTACTAGTTCTGGAGATTTACAAGGGAGCCAAATGATTTTTCTCCCTTCTGTTCCTCTCACTCATCTAATAGCATTGAATGTCAGAATGAGAAGTCTAGCTTCATTCAGATCTCGGTCACTGATGCTTTGAATTACTAATCAGACAGTGCTGCCTCTGACTTATAAGACTGGTGTTAAGGTGATTAAGGTAACAGTTCTGAACTAAAGCTTTTATTTTCTTTATATCTGTCTTGATTCGCATAAATACCTTTAGTAGAGGGCTGGTTTTGTTCAAAAACCTTTCTCGCTGAAAATTTTCATATGCAAAAACATCAGCTTATAAATGGTCAAAAGAAAATGTTGAAAATATTCAGCACATCTTGCAACATCTGTGGCGAAAGAAACCAGAATAATGTTTCAGGTAATAAATTTCATTAGAAATTGTCAGAAATGTTTTAAGCAAGAACCAAGGCAGAGCAAGGAAAGAAGGGAAAGACTGTGGTAAGGCAGAAGACTGGAAAGATCAACTGACTAAAAGAGATGATAATGATGCAAGGTAAAACCAAAATGGTAATGAGACAAGAAACAAAAGATGAATCTACAGAAGATCAGAATAGAAAATAGCAGAATCATCACCATCACTTGTAATCTGAAAAAAAAATGGACTGATTAAACTCTACGGTGAGTCTGGAAGTTGTAAAGTATCTAATCAAATAATAAGGTATAATTCCTCAAAATTTTAGTTGCGCTCCATTGGTACAATGATGGAGGGCAGTGATAAAGAAGTCAGAATGGGATTAGGACAAAAACACCTTCCAATTTAATCAGCAACATATTGGTACTCCTATATAATTAGCATATATTTTCATTCAGCATGATGCCGTCAACTTTACATTATGAAGGTCAAATGCAGACTGGAAGACTACCCATGTCTGTGTGGGTTTCCACCGGGTGCTTTCTAGTTTCATGGTAAATGTGGGGTTACGGGGATAAGGTAGGGGTCTGGGTGGGATGCTGTTCAAAGAGTCAGAGCAGATCTGCTCTGTTTGCTTTAACAATTTTCTTCTTCTTTCAGGGCTTTCTTTTCTTTAATCTACATACTTTCTGTGAGCCTATACAGCGCAGAGGAGAGTGAGCTCAGTGTGCAGGAGAGTGAGCCCAATGTGGTGGCGAGAGAGGCCCCCTGGCATCTGCTGCGGTGGCAAGCGTGAGGGATATCGAACTTACCTTCTGGAGACAGCTCGGTTGTAGAGGCAGTAGTAGCTGGGTATCGCGGCTTCATTGGGTCCGGAGCATGGCAGGAGCAGGAGGCCCGTAGTGGGGACTTTGGCAGTCTGGAGTGTGGCAGCATCTAGGAGCCTGGTTTGGGATTTTGACAGTTGGTTAGAAGTCTGGTGGGTGGCAACGGTCGGGGGCCTGGATTGGGACTTTGATGGTCGGTGATTGAGTCCATTGCGAGAAGAGCGAGCCCAACATGGTGGTGAGGGAGGTCTCCTTGCATCTCTGGTGGCGGTGAGAGCAGCTGACCAAGGTCTCCCAGAGAACAGGTCAAAGTGGAGAAGATCAAGCCCTTTTAGGGAGTGTGAGCTCAGCATGGGTAAGCACTTAAGACTGTTGAACTTTTAACTTTATTTCTTTATTTTTCTACTTTGCATCGAAGATTTTGTTCCTAGGTACCTTTGTACCAATGATGGCGTTGGAAAGGTGACTTTGTACACTTTTCACTGCACTCACGTACTTATGTATTTAAGCACACATGACAATAAAATCTAATTCTAACCCTGCACTCTAGGGATTCTTTGATTCTATGAAATTGAACAAGAAATAACAGGCAAACTGCATTCAGTAGGATCATAAATTACACTTTAAATTGCCAATACAAAGATTTACTAGCAGTTCCCATAACATATGTGGCACCACATTTAACCAAAAGTTCCTTCAAAACTGTGCACTCCTCAAGTAGAGTTCAATTCCTTCCCTTCATATTGGATTTGGTCATTGGGTCACCTCTCAAAGCAACTTTACTCCAAGTTTCATAGATATGTCTGTCAGCAAAAGGGCACATTTCTGTAGGACCTTCTTAACTAGGCTCATGATAGTCTTGATGGCACACATTTCCCAGTCACCCTTGCTGACTACTCATTAGCAGGCTGGTTCACTGTTTAGCTAGGTCTCGTAAAATGGCTGAAGAAGTGGCAGTAATTTTAAGATCCATACTGTTACTTGCAGTTTTCAGTTTTCCTTTCTTTTTCTGCTATCTCACAGAGGGCTGTCCAGAGCCTGTCTGTACTGCTCTGCTGCTAAAATCTAAACTCCAAAGAGTCCTTTTAGATTTATTTGGAATCCGAGGACACATGGAATCATATATCACAACCAGGAATGCCAGGTCACAATCCTCTTTCCCAGAAACATTAAGTTTCTCTTGCCTTCTCAAAAATACAGGCTTTTAAACCAAAGTCACTGTAGTCAACAGCTCATACATGTATTCCCCTTGGTCTCTAAAACTGAAATTTTCATCAGAAAAATCATAACCTTCAATGTTGAAATAACCTCACTCCGTCTTTTAGACTTTCCACACCTTGATGACATTCCCTCCAAGCAACAGCAATATGTCAGTCAGAATTAATGCTTGGTAAACATCACGTTGATACCATGACTCATGTCATTAAAATTCACATTCCCTTCCTACCAAACTTGCCAAACAAGTTAGATAATGGGAAAACTTGACAAGGAAACTGCTGCCTCCACCTGGTGGAATCAATTAATCTCTTGTTTTGTATGATTTCCATCTTGGATAGCCCATTCTTGCTGAAATTTGGTGGCTATTCAACTGGCATGACACTTTCAGCGAGTCACTCCACAAACTGAGGCAGAATGTGGATGCCCAATGTAGACGTATCCTCTGTTATCTACATCCAGCAATTTATTAAAGCGTGCTCAGCCCTCATCTACAGATTTGCCAACGTGTGCTCAAACATTTAATAAACTCCTTTTCTTTTTCTGTGCCCGAGTTAAGTCATTTCTGCCAGGAATGATGGGCATTGCCACAAGTGGCATGATGGTCACTGTAGCTAGCTACCCAAGAAAATGGAGGTGCAGGACCAAATCCAAACAACTAGATTTTGGGAGCAACGGTTAGCCATACGATGTGCAGGAGACCCAGAGTTTACAGTCTCAAACTCCATTTCCTAGTGATTAGCAAGGCATTGTGTCGATGCAGGCTTCATATGTTGCAGGAAGCTGTAACGGAATTGTGCTGGATGCTGGAGCAAGATATGAGGATTGCAGGAGGGGGAGGCCATCCTCTCGTGGTCACAATGAAGGTCACTGAGGCACTGAACTGCTACATGATTGGCTCCTTCCAGACAGCAACAGGCGATCTGCTTGGGATTTCTAAGTCATGCACCCGCAAATGTATTGGCACAGTGACTATTTCCAGCTACGCAAGGTCAAACTGGTTCATTTCATGCTTCCAAGACTAGGTTTGTGCTACAGTGCAGGCTGTTGAATTCAGGTGTATAGCTGCAGCATGCCATCAACTTTGCACACGTGGCACTGAGAGAACTATATCAAAACGCTGCACATTTCACCTTCAGGAAGGGGCTCTAGTTGATCAATTACTATTTCCTGGTGGTCTGTGCCCGTTACCCTAGAAGCTATGACTGATACATTCTGGAGAATTCTCGTGCATCTGGTGTTTGGGGACACAGATATGTTGCTACCCATGTCTTAACAAGAATAGTGGTGGAGAGAGCATAGGGTTGTTGAAGATGTAGTTCTTGGATTGGCAATGGGGAGGGGGCACGAGAGAATAGCCTGGAGAGTGTGTGCCAGGGCATATTATGCCCTAAACAACTGGAGCAGGCAACAAGGTGATGTCCTGGAGTACAAGAACTGCTCCAAGGAGGACAAGGGCATTGAGATGGATAAAACTGACTTTGTCCATGACAGAATTCAACTGCAATGGAAGCAACAAGCAGAAAGAACCTCATTGACATCTGGTTCCAATAGAACAGAGCTGAGTGTAGCGTATAATTATTGACTGTGCCATCCTTTGGTCACAATTTCTAAATCTGGTCAGCAATGTAGCACCCATTCAGCCTCTGAGGACTTTGTTTTTGTTAACTTTTGCATTCTGTAAATAAAAGCTCACATTTGAGTTTTTATTTGTCTGATCACTTATCTGTATGGGATGCTGCCCTACTAGATAATGACATTGGTCATTGGGTCACCTCTCAAAGCAACTTTACTCCAGTGGTCAGGGGACAGGCTAAGGCTGACTTAGATGGTGTTTAGAAAGAACATACTTAGGGAAAGGTAAAGTGTGGGATGGTGGTTAAACAGTGAGTAGGATGACAAAATGGAGTTGCTTATGTGAGAAAGTGTCAGCCACATGTGCCATGGACAGTGTGGCTTTGTAGCTGATGCATCACGACATCGCTGGTGAGGAGCAATACTGCATTATCAATGCTTCTTCAAGTGTAAAAGCCTTGCAAAATTGGGACAGGCACAAAGAATGCCAGTCTTTGGGCTGATGTCCAGTGAGTGACGAATTGCTCTGAGAAGAGTGCATGGCAAGATGGTATGGAAATTGGATATGATAGACGTCATGAGGTGTGGTAGGCAGTTAATATGGCAAGTCAGGTAAGATATGGAAACAAAATGTGCTCAATCCCAAGGTGACAAACACTCCAAAAAAAAAACTCGATGCCATGCAGACTTAGCCAAAAAAACAAGTTGGCTTCAGCCACATGTTTTTAGAAATTTGACAATACCCACCATTTAACTTCTCATTACTGTCTTTATCATTCAGTTGTCACCTTGTTCATCTGATACCCAGTGGACCAATTTCTTCAAACTGAATATTGAGAAGTTCAAATTCACTGCCTTTAAGCCTTATCATGAACTTGAGTCCTTGGTCACTGAAGCCATCCATCTCTAGCCACACCGATGTTGAAACTAACATTTCACAATCTCAGCATCCTTTTTGTCACTGAACTAACCCTATCGTCTTTCCATCACAAGACTGATCTCTGTAATAGCACCTGCTACCACCCTCCATTAACTGATTTACTGCTGATACTCTCATTTGTGCCTTTGATAACTCGAGACTGCTCCTATGATGTTCTGCCTAGACTCCTGCCTTGCATCTTCCATAAACTTGAGGTTTTTTTCCAAAATTCTGCTGCCTGTATGCAACATACGCCAAATGCTGTTCACCCAATACTCCTGTGTTTGCTTTCTTGGTTGGCAATGCCTCAATTTCAAAGTTCTCACCTTCATTTTTAATTCCCTCTATGTCTATAATCTCAAGCCCTATAAGTGTTTTTGGGATATTTGTGCCCCCCCCCACCACCACAAAATCTGGCATCTTTTGTACTTCTCTGATGTTCATTATTCCACCACGGATGGCTACGGCTTCAGCTGCCTAGGCTTTAAGCTCTGAAGTACCAACTATAAACCCCTCCTCCTGCCAGGACTGTTTTCAGCAATCAATGATAAATTTTGGAATTTTGAAGATAATCATACACTGTTGCACTTCCAACCATTAACAGTGCCAATCAATGATCCCACAATTTTAGTCCCATGACCACCCATCAGCTTATTTGGAAATTAAGAGCTTTGGATTCCAGAGGAATATGGTCATAAAACTGAAGCTTAGAAGTAAAACAATCCTCAAAACCTACCTCTATTGGTCACCTGTCGTATTATTTCCTGTTGTGGGTTGATAGTAAAATTTGTTTGATAACATTGCTATGAAATACCTTGGCATGTTTTACTACTTTAAAGGTGCTGTATGAAAACAGGTTTTTGTTATAATGACACTGAAGATGGTGGTGATGTAACTGATTGTGATAGCAATGGTTAATGCTTCAATGTTAATAGTTTCACAGCAGTGACAGTAAAGAAAGTGTTAAAAGCTGCTGCCCGCGATGATTGTATTGCTCATGAATGACTCACTGCAGCAGCCCCCGCGCTCCCATCCACTCTTAAACTTACTACTTTGTGATTCCGTTAAGGGATTGTGGGATACTGGTCCTTTCCTGCATACACTTTCTGCGGCAGCGGCTCCTGTGAGCGACTTCAATCCAAGATCGGTAATTCTACTGCAATCCTGAAAATGGGTAACATCTCCTCCTCAGTTAAAATGAAAAGAGCTGCAAGTGACTCGGAGGAGAGTCACAGCGAGCAGCAGGGGAGCATACACATCGTCAACCTGTGGCTGGGGCTCATCGTCTCTCCTCGGAGACGAGGCCCGGTTGCTAGGGAGAGAGCTTCCCCCTGGCTGCGGCACAGGGAACCAAACTTCCGGTGACGCCACCGGACTTGACGCGCGACGTCACAGCGGGTGACGCCAAATCAGCGCCGGCGCCGCTCTAGCTCCGTCCCTCCATTCCGTGCCGGTTGGGCGGCCCCTATCGGTGTCTTGCGTTACAGCCTCTGCCCTGGAGAATTTGAGTTAAATTTATTTATTGTCAGAGGCATTGCTCTAAAAATTCAGCAGAGTGTTGTACAGTGTCGCCACTCTCAGGCATCAGCCTCAATCACGGAAAAATAAACTAAAACACGGAATATAAACGCAGAAAAGTGAAGAAATAAGGAAAATGTGTTCAATTTTATTAGTCCTTCCTGATAAGTGCTCCGCCATGGGCCTAGTGGCCAGGCACAAGTTCTCTTTGCTACGCTGCTGCCTCTGGAATGAAGTTGCCACCCTTAGGCGCCATCTCGTTTCCACCGAAGACCTTGCCACTATCAACCCTTGCTTGTCTGATGCCGCCACGTACCACACTGTCCCAAACTCGACCTCGCTGTTGCCCCCATGAATCTGCACTGGCCACAGATACCACTGGGAACCCAAACTCGCCTACATGCAGCAGTCATGATTCGGCTCTAGGACAGTTTCGTCAATGCAAATGAGAGAGTCGGGTGCTGTGTGCATTCAATCACTGCAGCACCACACCCACATCCTCCTATGTGATATCCACAAAGCGAGAATGCCACTTCCCCCCTTGCTGTTTTTTTTTCTCTCTCTATTTCTCTCTGAGCCGGTCATTACAAATCTGTCCAAAGCTGCTGTTCCAAACAAGAGAGTATGTAGAGTTAATGTCCTAGAGTACCAGTTCTTCATCTACACATTGCTGCTTAGCAAAACTGTCTGAAAGCACAGAGATAATAGGAACTGCAGATGCTGGAGAATCCGAGATAACAAGGTGTGGGGCTGGATGAACACAGCAGGCCAAGCAGCATCATAGGAGCAGGAAAGCTTGACGTTTCGGGCCTAGACCCTTCATCAGAAATAGGGGAGGGGAAGAGGGTTCTGAAATAAATAGGGAGCGAGGGGGAGGCGGATAGAAGATGGATAGAGGAGAAGATAGGTGGAGAGGAGGCAGACAAGTTGAAGAGGTGGGGATGGAGTCAGTAAAGGTGAGTGTAGGTGGGGGGTAGGGAGGAGATAGGTCAGTCCAGGGAGGACGGACAGGTCAAGGGGGCGGGATGATGTTAGTAGATAGGAGATGGGGGTGCGGCTTGGGGTGGGAGGAGGGGATAGGTGAGAGCCTAACCTGTTCTTCCACTCACCTATCCCCTCCCTACCCCCCCACCGACACTCACCTTTACTGGCTCCATCCTCGCCTCTTCGACTTGTCTGCCTCCTCTCCGCCTATCCTCTCCTCTATCCATCTTCTATCCGCCTCCCCCTCACTCCCTATTTATTTCAGAACCCTCTTCCCCTCCCCTATTTCTGATGAAGGGTTTAGGCCCAAAACGTCAAGCTTTCCTGCTCCTATGATGCTGCTTGGCCTGCTGTGTTTATCTGTCTGAAAGCACAATCAGTTTATGCTGGTATAAAGATAGACTACTGGACAAACTCAGCCGGTCTGGCAATTTCTGTGATGAGAGAAACAGAGTTAACATTTTGTGTCTGGCATGACTCTTCTTCAGAGCACTTTATGCTGGTTGCTAACAATGACAAGCTCTAATTCCACCCGTCATGACAATCCTCCACTGTTGTTATGTTACCTACCTGGTTACTTACTTTACTAATTTCTTTAAATATGTGGAGTCTCATGCCCGAAGCTTTCAGGAGTACAAACAGCTTCTCCTGATCCACTTTGTTCAGGCCCTCAGGATTTTGGAAAGCTCTAATAAATATTATCCCAGCCTTTTCTTTCAAGGAAAGCATTCCTAACTTCCCCAATCTGTCCTTCTAACTAAAGTTCCTTATCCATGCAACTTCTCTTGTGAACTTTACTGCATGCTTTCTAATGCCCACATCTATTCCCTAAAGAATGTTGCCCAGAACTGGACTTAGTACTCTAGCTAAAGCTCAACCAGTGACTTTTACAAGTTTGACACTGCTTTCTTGCCAGTATACTCTATGCTCTGAACTGAATGTCAAGAGCTTTAGGCTGGATTTTGCTGCTGGCATCTGACCCCCAATGATAGGAATCTGAAGGCACACTTGCTAACAATAAGACTGGCAGTGCAATCTTTCTGAAGGCAGCCCCCTAATTGGCTGTCTCTGTTCTTGCCTTGGTAGACTTTCAATTTTGCAAGCCCAATCAGATGGCTAGCAGATGCATAGTCTTGGTAACTACAGCAGGAGAGGTGGGCCTGATAAGGCAGGTTGCTAATCTACCTGGGTTCACCCTTGTCAGTCTACGCAGCAATGATAAAGCAAACAACATCTGGCATGGTGAATTAGATAGGAGGTGTACCCCCCTCGCTGGTTTGGTCTTGGCCCAATTGTATTTTTTTTGTCATTACTCTTTGCAGTATGGAACCTTGGCTCTAACAGCACTCTGACATGTCAAAGAAATGTTGCTTCCATAGCGCTGATGTGCAGGTCAGGGGGCTGCTCCCTGTCCACCAAAATTGTGGAATGGCTGCAAAATTCCTCCAATTGATGTCTTACACTTTGAATTGGTTGTATGCTCACCTGGTTCCCTCACTTCCAAGCCCGTCTCCTGATAGTTCATGCCTCCATCTTTGTAGTTTAGCACTTCTGATAGTACAGGATATCTAGATCTGTATAGGATGATTGTCCTTGATCGAAATATTTAGATTACCAATGCTTGATGGGAGAAAGTGGTTTTTGATATAATGATATTTACTCAACCTGTAATGAGAGCAAAGCGTTGTGGTGTAGGAAAATTTGTAGATGAGAAACGAAACTAAAGGTTTCCTGGTTGCCCTGCAAGATTTAGTTCTGATGAAAGGTCGTTGACATGAAAGGTCAATGTTTCTCTCTTTACAGAAACTGCCTGACCTGCCAAATATTTCCAGTATTTTCTGCTGATATTTAAGTTTTGCAGTATCTGCACTACTGTTTTGCATTCATATCTCTGTCCAATTAAATAGACATCTACCAAAATATTGTTGTGTTAAGTGCCACTGCATTTTGCCAGTAATTCAGGTCTTGCACTGGCCAATACCCTACAATCCCTAATTTTCCAATATTGTATAAATAAGCTAATTTGCATACCTAAATGCCATGCTATGCATGATTAACACATAAAATACAAAAGTTCAAATTTGATGATCTTTTATTTACCATCATCAAACTCAAATACATCTTTAAACCTTAAATAAGTGAACATTTTAGAATAAATGTACCCCAATACTTCAGAACAGTACAGGGAAACTATCAGATAGTCAACTCCTTTTTCTGAATGAAATCAGATTACGAAGATTGTCTTCCTCACCTCAGAGCTTCTCAGACTCAGGTGTGTTCTGTGTTGTCTAGATGATCTTCCAGTTAATTGCCTACCTCAATTTCCCTCAGTAATTCTTCAGACGCTGACAAAGGCCTCAATTTACTCTATTCATTTCTCTTTCTCCTGCAAACTGCAGCATGCCATTTGAGGGCTCACATTTCTTCCGTCTGATGCTGCGCTCTCTCTCTTTGAGGCTTCTGCTCTGCCTCCTCATTTCAGCCTGCAATTTGGGCTTCTGCTACCATTTTCAGAGAATGTCATTTTCCATTATCAATAGCAGCTGGCAGAGGGCCGTCTGACAGAACCCCTGGACAGCTGCAAAGGATGCCTCTGCTGAGCGTGCCTTGTAGAAGGCAGGATCTGGCGTCCAGCCCTATGTCGAATCTGGAGTCAGGAATTGGGAGTTATGACAACTTCACTATGATGCATTCAATGAAAGTAATAGTCGTGGAAATTAGGCTGACAGGCTGCTCCATTTTCACAGGACCTGTGAATAGAGTTTAAGACTGACTCTATGACTATTGTTAGTGAATAACTGTAATATTATGTGAGACAGTTTCTAGGGAAATCCTGCACTGGTGTCTTGGAGATGTGATTACAGGATTCCACCAAATAATTTGATTCTCTTTTGTTTTGGATTGTTGAAGGACTTTTCCTTAAGCCCCATTTTCTTGAGTGTTGCTCGGGTTCCTCGATGGTGTATCCTGTCAACAGTTTCCTGCAGTTTGATGCTGGGAATTTGCCAAAAATGACATTCAATTGCAAGGCTTTCAATTCCAAATTTTCCTTACTTAGAAAATGAGTGTAATAACGCCAGCCATTAAACACTCGGCTACATTTTCTGATATGGGTTTGGTTTACCTTCAAATGGTTAGAAATGAGTGTAAAGCTGACCTGAATTAAAGTTGCCATCTCTATTCCATTGTCAGCTTAATATTTTCTGTTGTTAAATGTGGATTTTATATTGTGGTAAAGGTGAAACATAGCAGAACAATTAAAGGGAAGTGATAGGGTGTGAAAGTCTAAGATTGGTGCAAAAGACATCCCAACCAATTTGTTCTAGAACCAAGAAACACCTAAGAAATGACAGACAGAAATGAAGTTAAAGGAAACTAAATGTAATAGAACAAGTTAATAGAATAGAATCATAATTCATTGAATCCCTACAATGTGGAATCAGGCCCTTCGGCCCAACAAGTCCACACCGACCCTTGAAGCATCCCACCCAAACCCACCCCCCAATCTACACATCCCTGAACACTATGGGCAATTTAAGCATGGCCAATCCACCTAGCCTGCACATCTTTGGAGTATGGGAGGAAACCAGAGTACCCAGAGGAAACCCACACAGTCACGGGGAGAATGTACAAACTCCACACAGACAGTCACCCGAGATGGGATTCAAATGCGGGTCCCTGGTGCTGTGAGGCAGCAGTGCTAGCCACTGAGCCACCGTGCTACCCTCAGGTGCTATGATAAGATAGTACTTTGTCCTGTTTGCTTGATGGCTGCTATTTTGTTTACTGCTCTGTGGCACAATCTCCATTAGTCTAATCTGACCTCTCCTTTTATCCCCTATACTTGGAGCTCAGGAGATTTTTCCCCATTAAGAGTCAAGGCCACAACTTACTCCACCTCTTCTTATCTGAACTTTAGCCTGTGATGAGTTCCTTTTATTTATATCAATTTGTGCTGTAGGAGGCAGTACTTGTTGAACATTGTAACATTCAGGGATACAGACAATGCCAAAGATGTTACATTTGACTGTTCAAAAATATTGATTACATTCAATTTTGTCTAGCATTGGGGCAGGGTCTGTTGCAAGAGTTTTAATAAGTCACCTACGGTTTGGGGGCCACTGAAGAGAGGTTCAAAAGGTGAGTGCCAATTTTTTATTTGTTTATGGGATGTGGGTGTCACTGGCTGGGCTAGTATTAAATGTGCATTCCTAATTACCCAGAGGGCAATTAATAGTCATTCCACATTGCTGTGAGTTTGGAGTCACATGTAGGCCAGACTAGGTAAGGAAGGCAGATTTTCTTCCTTAAAGTACATTAGTGAACCAGATGTTTTTTATGACAATTTACAGTGGTTACATGATTGCCAGTAGGCTAGCTTTTTAATTCCAGATTTCTTTTTATTATTGAATTCAAATTTCACCATCCATCATGGTGTGATTTGAACCCATGTACCGAGAACAGTGGTTACCAATCCTTTCAGTATCAAGATGCATACACTTCCTTGAAACAAACAATTCCACAGCTCACCCACTTTTTTAGCTGAATTGATTACTCATGAAGGTCATATTTACTTGCATTTTCTATGGTTACAGCCTTACTAGAGAGGTTTGCAATGTAGTGCATACAGCAAGCTAAAGAGGGCTCAAAAGCATTAATTATAAAATAAAAAATCCTCCTGAAATGAGTTCCTGTCCACATACTGAATGTTGGTCAGCATCTGCTGGTGTCCGGTTATACTGGTGGACTCATCAATCTGCAAAGCAATCTTCTCACCTGTAGCTAACCTCTCTTGCAGCACCTTCTCGATATTAGCTGACAGGTTGTCAATTTGCTGTTTAACTATATTATTTGAGTGGAATTCTGTCGATCTTGTTTGCAGCATCAGCTTCTGACGTCATACCTATGAATTTTTTACATGCAGGCATGATTAAGGTTTCGACAATAGTATGGGGCTTCTTTGATTTTGCTACAAGCTCAGCCTGTTGGGAACAAGCCACTTGAGCTTTCTCTGATATCTTCACACACTGCATCAGATGTTGGGCCTGCTCAATATTTCATTCTCTCAGGCTCTTAAAGTGCTGAATGCGTTTGTTCATAGGCATAGGATGTTTCATCTGCACATGATGTCTTAACTTACCTGATATAATTGCAAAGTTTGCCAACTTCCGCCTGCAGATGAGACATTCAGGAAAGGGGCAAATGGCATTTCCTGTCCATGAAATCCAAAGGCCAGATAGCTCTCATACTTATATCTGAACAGTTCTTGCTTTTTTAATCTTTGGGTTCAGGTGTTTCATCAACTGAATTAGCAGAGGAATCATCTCCCCTCCCCCAACCGCATCCCAAAACCAGCCCAGCTCATCTCCACCTCCCTAACCTGTTTTTCCTCTCACCTCAAGCCACACCCCCATCTCCTATCTACTAACATCATCCCACCCCCTTGACCTGGCCGTCCTCCCTGGACTGACCTATCTCCTCCCCACCCCCCTACCTACACTCACCTTTACTGGCTCCATCCCCGCCTCTTCGACTTGTCTGCCTCCTCTCCACCTATCCTCTCCTCTATCCATCCTCTATCCGCCTCCCCCTCTCTCCCTATTTATTTCAGAACCCTCTTCCCCTCCCCCATTTCTGATGAAGGGTTTAGGCCCGAAACGTCAAGTTTTCCTGCTCCTATGACGCTGCTTGACCTGCTGTGTTCATCCAGCCCCATGCTTGTTATAGCAGAGGAATCGCCTCTTTTGAAAAAACACTTATCCATTTCTCTTCATACAAATTTTCTAAGTCTTAGATCAGTGGCTTAACTAAAAAAAAAATTCCAAAAATATTCACCTTAAAATTCATGCTAACGTGGAAGCGTATCCAGGCAGGCCAGTTCAACAGTCGTTTACCGACTGCACATCTCTTTACTGCACTTGTGCAGTTCCTTCTCATCTCGGAGATACATTCCTTGATTAGACCGAATTTTTGGGCCCATGCAGGCGCAAGCAGGCTGCATAACAAGTAGACTTCCTATCTTTTCCGTTTGTGTGGTGCCAAATTTCTGTGCACACATTGGTATTGGAAGTCTGTGTGAAGCTGTGCTGCTTTCCAAGAATTTCGTGGTACATTTTTCATCTTGCCATGGCACACCAGATGAAGACCTGTACCTAAGAACATTAGTCTGGGACTCTGGATTACTGTTTCGGTGACATAACCATTCTGCCTCTCTCAAGTGAGACTAGAAGAGTGTGACCAAACAACATGAATTATATGTAGTTAAGTCTCAGGAAAGTCTTAGGGCAGATGAAAGGTCTGTGTAGTAAAGGCTGAGAGAAGACTAGGTGCTGTGAATGGCTCAAAAGAAGTCAGTGCACAATTCATAGTTCAGTACAATGGAGAGTTAGGGTTGAAATCTCACAAGCAGTATTTACTTTTTGCAATTCAGCAAGATTAGAGTCATTGAAATTAAAAAAAATGTACCGGCTTGATGAAGCTCGCTGTTTGTGAAGAGCTGAAGTTATGCTTATGTGTAAGTGCTGGAGTGCTGTTTCCAAGAAAGCAAGGGAGCAGAGTCCTGGGAAAGGAAATTGGACCACCTGAATGTAAGTAGTCAAAGAGACAGTTCGTGACAAAATGGGCTTTTGAAGAAGTTTCAAAGCCGGTTTATTGAAAGTGAGGGACCATAATTCAAAGGGAGGCAATGGCCTTGTGGTATCACTGCTGGACTGTTAATCCAGAGACCCAGGTAATGTTCTGGGAATCCAAGGTTCGAATCCCACCACAGCAGATGGTGGAATTTGAATTAAATAAATATCTGGAAGTAAAAGTCAAATGATGACTGTAAATCCATTGTTGATTGTCAGGAAAAAACCCATCTGGTTCACTAGTGTCCTTTAGGGAAGAAAACTGCCATCTTTAACTGGTCTGTGACCATCTTTAACGACATGTGACTCCAAACCCACAGCAATGTGGTTGACTCATTACTGCTCTCTGGATAATTAGGGATGGGCAATAAACGCTGGCCTAGCCAGCTATGCCCTCATCCTGTCAATGAATAAAGGAAAAAAAAGACTCTTATGAGGTTTTAAATAGATTTTGGTGACACAGTCAGTATCAGTTGGTGGGATTGCTGAGAATTTGACAGAATCTGTTTGACTATATTTGATATTTGATGTGTTCTGTGCGTTATTTGTTACCCATATTTACAACATGCTAAGTGGGACTATGTTAAATCTATCAGAGATAAAAGGTACTGCAGATGCTGGAGAATCCGAGATAACAAGCATGGGGCTGGATGAACACAGCAGGTCAAGCAGCATCATAGGAGCAGGAAAACTTGATGTTTCGGGCCGAAACCCTTCATCAGAAATGGGGGAGGGGAAGAGGGTTCTGAAATAAATAGGGAGAGAGGGGGAGGCGGATA
>JAHRHZ010000032.1:11678352-11693645 GCA_024137785.1 Ginglymostoma cirratum
GTTTAGGCCCGAAACGTCAAGTTTTCCTGATCCTATGATGCTGCTTGACCTGCTGTGTTCATCCAGCCCCATGATATGTTAAATCTGTCTTTGCACAGCACTAATCTTTGCGTATTTGCTTGACTAAGTTTTATTTGCCATAAACCAGTTATATTTTCTTGATGGAAGAAAACTGGCTGAATAGTTTCTAATGCCAAATAGATACAGTTTAAAATCCAAAGAATTGGCCTTATCACCACTCAGGTTAAGTTTAAAATTTTATGTGAACAGTGAAGGAGTGGACCTGGACCGGGATCGGTGTACTCATCCAACATCAGTCATAACAAACAGCAAATAAAATCAGACATGAATCATAAAATACATGGCGGAATCTAAGAGTGGGCCACTTTATGTCAGTCTGAAGTTGTTGATGGGAGATTGATCTTCTATGCCTCGGCCTCCAGGACAATGCGGAAAGGTTATTAACCCTAGCTGCATATGAAAAAGACTTGACCAATTCCAGAGTGTCATGAATTGTCTTTCTACAATACAAAAGTAAATTTACAATGAAACATTTTGAAACTGCAATGCAGAACAACATTTTGAAAGAAATCAGGATGGAAATAGCAATTAATGGAACAATTTTCCAAAGGTCAGCAAATTTCTTTCTGATCTACTTCCCTGTTCTCTGGACAGTTGACAAGTCTTTGACCTTTCCTGTCATTTCCACACAATTTCAGCAGGTACTCTCAACTGGAGGGTGGCTCTCTTTTACATAAAGGACCAAATGCATATTTAAAGCGGGAAATAAAAACTGTCAATATAAAAATAAGAGATAAACAACAGATAATAAGATTCGAAGTAAAAACAAAAGTGGTTTAGTGAGAACCTGACTCAATTTAAACAGCAGTTTATCATCCAGTGCCAAAGATTTGAAAGTATTGATATTCTGTCTCCAGTCACAGAGACGGTCAATCACAGAGGGTGAAACAGATGCTGATCGACTATCATGGTGATTACAGAGCTGATGAGAGCTAAACTTTTATAGTGATCAATTTAGAAAAAATGGCACGTGTACAATATGTAGGAAACTATGAAACTAAAATTGATTCCTTCGTAGATTATTTGTGACATCCTTGTTGCAATGTTCCAACTCAGATTTTCATCTGTGGGATGACAGGCAAGTTTTGTTTCTTTATTTGATTGATGCCAGATAGTCATAAACAAAACTGATTATTCAGCTGGCAGCCAAGTATTTCAAGTGGCTGACTGCATCCACCTGGATTCTTAATACAAGTTCATGAGTTCAAGTCACAGTGCGTCTCAGCTTATTCACATGAGAGGATAAGATCTATCAATTATTGGAAGATTTCTATTTGAAGTACTGTGAGGATGCAAGATGGCAATTTTTCAATATGTGCATGTGGTTATTTCTTACACCTGCTTTTTCACATGGCTGGTGAAGAGGAAAGACTGATGGTTGTTGTGAAATTGTTTTTAACCCATAACATCTGAATTTAAGGCTGACAAAACTCCTCCAACAGCCTTAGCAAGAGTGACTACTGCAGAATAGCTCTGATCCCTAAAATAAAATCTCATGTCGGTTCTAATAACAGTGAGTCTGCAGTCATGTTCAAATTTCAGATCAAATGTTCAAATTTCAATATTTCTGCAAATATTCTGTTGTACGTATTTTGTCTATAATGATGGATGGAACCTTTCCAGCTCATGAACTGTGCGAGCATTGGTTAATCAGTTGGGAAAATAGGGTGAGACACACCAAAATGAGATCCTTGATGTTGAGAGGAAGAACTCCGATTCTCCAACTAAGTTTTAAATAGGGAGATGAGAATCTCAGTTGTGAGCAACAAAAAACCTTTTTTCATACACTTAAGTGCACAACTGTGCCATTATTACCTAATCTTTCATTGATGTGGTGTTTCCAATTCTGCCAAATGCTGGACAGAAACTAGAAGATGACAATTCCTGACATGACTGTCAGAGCGGGTACCTGGCAACTCCACGTCACTGCTTGCCCCTCTGGGACTCTGACTTGGACAACAATCATCAACATCTCAGGGCAAGCTCCATGGGCAATGACCACCTGCAATCCCATCCATGGACATTGGCATTGAACATGTACTATCTTCATCGTTCCTCAAGGCACATCTCTGTTTCCCTTACAATTTGGTTTTCCACTTCAGAACTGTATGTTGGAGTGCACTGACCTTTCATTGTAATACTGCTGCCGGGCCACTTTATACACAGGGACAGGCATCCAGCTTATCGATTCAACCAGGGTGCACCTCAGGCTCCTTGTTTGTTCTCTCTTAGAGCTTCCTCACGTTTTTCTTACTTGAATGCTCAAGGTACCTCTGTTTTGACTTGCTTCTTTGCATTTTGCCACCTCAGCCAGAGCTCAAAGACTCACAGTACTTCTTGCGTTGCTGTTTAGTGCAGATACAAAGCAAGTCAGTTCTGCATGGTAGTCAGCAGTGATCAGTCAAGGGGTGCACATTTTGCAGTACAAATGTGCAGTTCTATTTGCAATGAAGTATCAGTTGTGCCATCTATATGCCCTGAGAAAGATTTCTTTCTGGTCCCCTTCCCACTATGTGCATGGTGAAAGGGAACTTCTGTCTGACAGAGCTTGACTTGGTGCACGGCTGGACTTCTTAAAACGCTGCTTCTGCCCGGAATTCTGGGATGTTCCCAGGATGGTGTGTACATCCACCAATGTGAAAAATCCTGTTATGGCTCATGGAGAGCAACTTTTGCCAAAATTCAGCACTCAGCTGATTTCTGCTAACATACACCCCTCTATTTCTCAATGATATCATACTGCAAAGAGGGGAATTATTTTGCAAACAATTGATTGCTGTGACAAAGTTCTATTATATGAGGTCATGACTGATTGCATATAATCCACTGAGCCTGATTCAAATGTGGAAAACAGCAAACAGCAACATTGAGCCTTAACAGATTGACAGGCTAGAAGCCCAATGTGATACCAAGAGAATCCTGAATGTCAAAGGAGTCATTTTTTTGCATAAGATGTTAAACTGAGATATTGGCCTGATTCTATAGTTCAAAAAGATGTCAAAAATCTCATAGGGCTACTTGAAGAACAGCAGAGAATTCTCTTGCACCTTTGCCAATTTTCATCCAGCCAACAGCATTTTTAATAAAAAGGTGGTTATTCATTTTATTGCTATTTCTAGTTTCATGGGTGGAATTTAATTCCCCACAACCTCCCCACAGCAGCAGGCAGCAAGATGGTGGGGGTTCATAATCCTGTGTCACTGTGAAGATGCAACCTCCCCTGACTCCCCACACTCTCTGATTAAATCAAGGACAGGGAAGGTTAAAGATGCCTTTCTTGCCTAGACATCAAATACCCTTAACGTTTGTTAACTACTCAGTATAAGCTGGCAGCTTTCTTGCTGGTTTGGACTGGTGTTTGTCATGATCACTGATCACAACCCCAGATCACCTATGAGCATATCCAGCTTTGACATTCCAATACATATTAAGTAAATGAGGACTGAAACAGCCAAAGTGACTGCTGATGTAAATTCAGTGGCTATCTGGAGAGGAACTCTGGGATATAGCACCTAAAGGTGTCAACAGAAACTTGTTATAAAGCAGAATTTAACGCCCCTCTGCAAACTAAAACCAAAACACCCAAAGAGGAGTACCTAATCCTATAATCTGCAAAAGGAGTGTGAAAAGTGGTGTAACTTGCCTTTCAGCAACTTCTAGTGGTTAAATAAAATAAATCACTGGCACTCACTTTACAATCAACAAGTAACAATTTATTTATCTAACTCTAACAGTGATCAAATTAACTAAACTATTAACAAACTGAATCAACCCTTTATAACTACTAACTATTCCCAAATAAAACAAGATTCTAATGGTATGCTGTTCCAATAAATACAAGTCTCACGCATAAAATAAATTTAAAAAATAGAATTTAGTCTCTCAAAATTACAACTAGGTTATGGGTCTTCTGGAATATTTTGTGCCTTCTCTGTTGCTTCTTCTATCAGGAATGTTAATTAGTTGTGCCATGAGTACCACTGTTATTTCGATCGTGCTTTCTGTAAGACTTAGAGGAGTCTGTGAGAGCCAGTGATTCTCTCATGAGTGTTGAGGGCTGTTAATTCTTGCGGATGGCAGTTAACTCGGGGGCTTTATCAAATTGCCCCTTCTTTTATACCCTTGATTACGTATCTATTTCTTACAATAGGATTGGTCCTATGTTGCCAAAGCCATTAGATTTAAATTTAATTGGTTTCTGGTAAATATGTACCTAGGTGAAATGGATTAGCTAAAGCCAAAAACTTGTTGTCTTGGTGAAAAAATTTGCTGCCTAGTCTGCTAGCTGTATAGTCTTTTGATACAAATGTTTCAATTCGAGTGCTCTCTGTGTACTTGCAACCTTTCAAGCTGCTGCTCACAGAAATCCATTTTAAATCTATAAGCATAGAAAAAACACATCATCTTTTAAAGGGATCACACAATGCTTTCCCCCCTAGCATTTTACAAACACCAAATTCTAACTTCCTGCCTCCCTATCTGCAAGTACTCTACCTAACTTCGCACAAGCTTCAAAGAGAGAAATGCACTATGACCTGTAATCTCCTGTAAGCATCTCACCCTGTGAACATGATGGTTAAAAAAGACAGCAATCTAGGTGATAGACATACTGCATTTTCCCTTTCAAGGTAAGGCAGGGACAGGGGTATAAAGCAAGCTTAAACGTTGATCTGTGTGTGTCAGTAGCCAAATGCATGGACAAGTGTGCTGTGAACTTTACAGCATTGAGAAGAGCGATTAACACTCATGTGTTGCAGGTAAAGAAAGGGAAAAGAATTGCTATCATTCTGAGTGCAGCCAGCAGCTACTATTGAAAGGAACCAGGACAAAAGAATTTCAATCAACCTACAAAGCCAAGTATTTTGAATTTGACTGTTCAACTACTAAAGTCAACACTACTGGTATCAACCATTGTATTAACTGCCATGTTCTTCAATTTACCTTTCATAAATGACTCAGACTGACCTCCCATTTCTGAAGAAGGGTCTAGGCCTGAAACATCAGCTTTCCTGCTCCTCTGATGCTGCTTGGCCTGCTGTGTTGATCCAGCTCTACATCTTGTTATCTCAGACTGACCTGTACATCTTTTTATAATTTTTATTTTTTTTGGACTCATTTCTATCCCTAATCTGTGTGTATGTTTGTTGCATTATTATTTCTTCTTGCTTTTACTAACTAATAATCTCACTCTTTTGTTAACTCAAGGATGCCTGGTTAAATTGGCTCCTTTTAAAATAAGTTAATTTGATCTGGGAAAAGAAGGGGATTCTTCATAAATTAACCTTTTTGTGATGAACCAAGAGGCTGAGTGAATAAACAAAAAGAGACAGTTCATACCTCCTCACCCATGAGCTTGACAATTTGGAGTATACCATTTAGAATTTTAATAATTTGGATAGCCTCACTTGGGACCTGGTCATAAAATAAATTAAAGGCTCAACTCAGACATGATCATGACAGGGTGTTGTTTGTCCTCTTGGTGGAATATCTGTGACTATGTAAGATCATCTCTGCTTGAAGATCCACCCGCCAACTTTGCTGTCCATGGGAACAACCCTGCTCCCCTTTTGTTGAGGCATGCCTGATTAGTCCCTTTGATTCTGCCCAAGTCACTCACCCATTCACAGGTCCCTGATTAGATGGCAATTCTTGCTGGCTGCATAGATTTTTGCCTTTAAGAGCATGGTGCAACTAGCTGGCTAATTGACATTTAGTCATACCAGGGTTTCAAGATATGGCTGCATTGAAGTTGGAACTAACACTCTGGCAGAGGCTGGAGCCGTGCTCTCTGAAGAAATTTGGTTCCTTGTGTGCAAAAGGCTGTCGTTATTGTTTTGAGTGCATGTCAGCAACCATACTGCAAAACAATTAATATATGCAATGTTTGTGATAAATGCCTAACGAATTTTTAAAAATTTGCGGGGCTTCATTTGATCTTATGATCCACTTTTTTTTTATTGATTGGAGTATATATTCATAACGTGAATCTGGTGTTATAAGTTTCTGACAGGTTCTGAAATTGCTTTCTTTAAACTCTGAGCAGACAATTTGAGAAAAAAAAGTCAATTGCTTCATTCTACTGACATTTCTACTGACATCTCATTCATTGCTGCTGCACTTATCCTTACCTATTTGGCTGATACATGGGACTAGCTGAGAAACTGTTCATAGAAGTAAAAGATTTTAAATTAAAGCAGATGTATAAGCACTGAAAAAAATAAGAAGAATGTCAGTGCCCAAAGTGCAAGCTGAAATGAGTCTCAATGGGTACCAGAGAGTGAGTGATTGAAGCTGTATTGGTCATTATTTTAGGTAAGTTTGTGGACTTTCAAGTATAAAGCCAATGCACCCTGGTCTCCTCAGCTCCAAAGGACAGTCTGACACTTCTCTCTCAATATCGGCAAGACTAAAGAACTGATCATCGACTTCAGAAAGAAGGGATGAGAACGCATTCCCATTTACCTCAATGCAACTGAGGTTGAGAGAGTGGACAGCGTCAAGTTCCTTGGAGTGACAATAACCAATAACCCTTCCTGGACTTCCCATGTTGATGCAACAGTCAAGAAGGCACAACAATGCCTCTTCTTCCTCAGGCAGCTTAGGAAATTTGGCATTTCGAAAAGGACCCTAACTAAATTTTCAGATACACCAAAGAAAGCATACTATCTGGGTGCATAACGGCCTGGTACGGCAACGCTCTGCCCAGGACCTTAAGAAACTACAGAAAGTTGTGTGCACAGCCCACCTCCCATCCATGGACTCCATTTACACTTCTCATTGCTGTGGACAGACCTCTCCCACCCGAGTAATGCTCTCCTACAACCTTTCTGTCAGGCAGTAGATACAGAAGCTTGAATTCACACACCAACAGGTTCAAGAACAACATCTTCCCTGCCGTTATTAGACTATGAATGGACTCTCTAACTTCAAATAATGTTGATCTTGCTAATGTCGATCTTGCTTTACACACCTGTGCAGTTTAACTTGTATGGCTCGCTCTGTCTAAGCATTCTATGATCTGTGTGTCCTTATTTGCTACCATCTGTCTGCACAGCTCACAAAACAAAGCTTTTCACTGTACTTAGATACGTGACTACAATAAATTAAATCAAATCAATTCGAATCAAAGACATTTGGAAGATTGGAGCAGCCATTTTCCTATTGAATGGTGGAGCAGGCTCAAGGGGCTGAACCGCATACACCTGTTACTATTTCTTATGGTCTTATGGTCTATTGTTCAATTTGCTAGGCAGACATTAAGGTTTATGGGTTTTCATCAGAATCTAGATTTCCATTTGTAAATGTACCATGCTAAAATTCTGTGCTGTGGAGGTGCTGGTATTGTACTGGAGTGGACTAGGTTAGAAGTCACATGACACCAGATTATAGTCCGACAGATTTTAAGCAAATTTGATTTCAAATAAATCTGATGGACTATTACATGGTGTCATGTGACTTCTGACCTAAATTCTATTCTGGCAAC
Organism: Ginglymostoma cirratum; assembly: GCA_024137785.1. Classification (NCBI taxonomy): domain Eukaryota; kingdom Metazoa; phylum Chordata; class Chondrichthyes; order Orectolobiformes; family Ginglymostomatidae; genus Ginglymostoma; species Ginglymostoma cirratum. Next base: position 11,685,917 of record JAHRHZ010000032.1, read on the forward strand.
ATTGTCTTATTCGTTGAACAATGTGTTATAAATAGGCTTTATAATTATGTTATAGTCAATTAGATAATTTCAATTGACAAATTATGCATTGTGAGTTCCCTAAGGTATGAATTCCTAATGAAAACAAAAAAAATCAATGATAACTAGCACAATGCAAGAATATCCAGTTTATTATTAGTGATTAAAGAGGAACTATCCACATTGAACTATACGGCTTCTTAGCACTAGAGCTAAAGTCAGTACAGAGAGCATACCCGCTTATAGCAAGTTTCAAGACTAAGTTGTTGAGGTATGTGGGGTACAAGTACTTTTCTAGGTTCTAAAATCTCAACTAATTCTAAATTAGCAGTTCATAAAAATTTCTGAGCAGGACTGTGCTTTTGATGCCATGGCAGATGTCAGTCTTAATAAATGCTAAACTGATAGACTGTTTTATATGTAATATCACTGTTAATCCCTTAGCAGCAGTTTTAACATCATGCTAAGTCAACACTAGCTGAACAGCCTCTCCAATCCAGCACAGCTAATTTTTAAATTCAGTGATACCATTTTTCCATCATGATAAAAAAATCCATACTTTAAAACATAATAATCATAACTTGTTAGACTTTTATGCATGATGTTTCAGCTCCTAATATATATGGCCCAACCTACAATTTGCTAAGCAATTAACAATTAATTCATTTTACTTCCTGACTGGCTGTCTGTGTGAATACTTCAGAGTGATTGGATGCTCATCCTGCTTGATAATAAAGTTATTACTGGACTCCTGGCTATCTCCTTAGCTTGCAATCAAATATAAATTAACATTGTGAAACATGAAATCTATACCTCAGAGATCACTGTATCTTTTTAGGCACAGTTCTTTATGGTCTGTAGTAAACACCAAAGATTCATCGCTGACTGAAAAATCTGAACCTTACAATCTGCCAATCTATTCCATGTAGCTACCTGAGCTATCATTTAATATTAAAATTGAAAGAAAACTGCAATAACTGCCATTTTATGAAATATATTTCATATTTCAGAGGATTCAAAATTGTTTTACAATCAACTAATTACTTTTAAAGTGTGGTCCTTTCTTCAACAAGTCCCAATAATTAGCGGTGAGATCTTTGATTAGTTAATTCGTGTTTTGGTGCTGCTGTTTAAGGGATGCTTGTTGGCTAGAATACAAGCACTACTTTCTGTGCAAACTTGAAGAATGTTTGGAGATCATTTAGTTACACCTAACAGACATAAACGGGCAAAAAGCATCTCAGTTTAAAACGGCACACTTGCAATGAAGAACTCTCCGAGAACTGCATTGATTATCTGTTGGAGTAGACCTTGAGATCTAAAGAACTCAACCATATTTAATTTGAATTTTAACAAAAGACATTTATATGGAATCTTCATGGTCCTGGGAAATAAATGTTCCTCTGCCATAGGATTTTCTTTTATGGGATTATAATGTAACCTAGTGTATAATTTTCTTGATCATTTTTCAATTTATACGCATAGAGAAATGATGCAAAAGATTTACAAATATAGAAGAATTTCCAACTTAAAAGAACAAATTAATTTCATTTCTTCATCCTAGAACATGCAGAAACCTATCTCATGTACATAATTCTGCAAGCAGTGTACCTCCATCCTCCCTGGCATCAACTGATTGCCTATCTGCCCGAACATAAATTTTTAATTCTTGTCCTCATTTTTAAGTTCCACTGTTTTCTCCATCATCTCCAGTTACACATTGTCATCCAAGTCTCTTTCTAAGGTTGCCCATTCTCCTCTAGAGTATTGTGCATTCTCTATGCCCTCCACTTCAATGCCAGAGCCTAAGCATTTAAATTTCATTCAGTTTAAAATTGTCTTCTAAAATCCCTCCATTCTTTGCAATTCTCCTCAAAACCAATCTCTTTGACTGCATTTTAAATAAGCGTCCCTATTTCTGTTCTGTTTTTCATTCAAATCTCAGACTGTGCCTCTTATTGTGTGCAAAAGTGAATGATATTATGTGACATTTGAAAATCCCCTTTGTCACTATATCGATAACACAGTGCAGAGCTGGAAGAACACAGCAGGCCAGGCAACATTAGAGGAATAGGAAAGTTGACATTTTGGGCCAGGACCCTTCTTCAGAAATCCCAACCTGAAACGTTAACTTCCCTACTCCTCTGACGCTGCCTGGCCTGCTGTATTCCTCCAGCTCTACACTGTTGTTATCTCTGACTCCAGCATCGGCAGTCCTTACTATCTCCTTGTCAATATATAGTTAAATTTTACAGCAGTGGTGCTCTAAAAAGAAGACTTTTCAATTGTAATGAGTAGGTTTTTTTAATACACCATTTTTTAATATTGGTTCTTTAATGGCAAAAAATGATGCACACGCTTTTAAATTTGTTTTATTTAGGACCAGAATTTGATCAAGATTAATGACTGAACTATTTTTACAATATTTGATCAGATTCATCAAGCACAAAAACGCATACTCACTATATGAAAGAATGTTTAAGGTGGTACGCCTGTCAAACTTGTCAACTCACACTTTTGCACAAGAGACTCACATTATACGTTTGATTCTTTTCCTTTTATAATTCCTTTATTGATGCTGTCAGCACTCTTGAATGCAGTACATATAAATCTCCCTTTGAGATTGGCAGGCACCATATGGCAGGGAAATTTACAGATTGCTGTGTCAGATGGCTTTTTCGTGACTGAGAAGCATCTCTATTTAGGCAATAATAGAACTGAAGTACAAATAAACCAGATGAAATATAGTTGCTAGAGTGCTGGCATATGGATGCTAAGAGATATCAAAAGAGATCACAAGTTTAGTGGAGGGCCATTTCCTTAGCTTTTGGTATGAGTGCCTGGCATAATTAAATTCAGTTATAATGTATAGTTATAAAGTTTCTTTGGTGATATTGCAAGCTTGCCATTATTTTAAAAGGGAAATTTGACATTCCAAGCTAAAATGAATTCAGCAGAGTATGCACTTTTGATCCCTAATAGATTCATTCAAGAAAAATACCTTCTTTTAGACCACATTAAGCCTTAATGTAACAGCTTTCACTTTAAATATGTATTCACAGTTATATAACGTAGTTCAGATCATAATCAAGGCCAGTCATCTACTGCATGAACAGAAACTGGCCATTTGAATCTTACAGTTCATAAGGAGGCCCATCAGTCTATTCATGCCAGTGTTATTTCTTTAAAAGAGCTCCCCAGCTAGTTTCACCCTATTGCTCATTACCCACGTTGTTGTGAAAATTCCTGAATGCAATCAGTAAATGCCTCAATTCCATATTAATAGGACAGATGCCACAATTTACCTCTTCAATGGAGATGCAAAGAAAGGTTGTATTGGTGAGACCACATCTGGAGTACTGTGTACAATACCATTCACTGTATTTTCAGAAGGATGTTAATGTATTGGAAGCAGTTTGGAGAAGGTTTACCAGACTAATACCTGGAAAGAGTAGATTGCCTTATGAGGAAAGGTTGGTAAGGTAGGCTTGTATCTTCTGAAACTTAGAAGAGTCAATGGTGATATCATTGAAACATATAAAGAACCTCAGGGGACTTGACTAGGTAGATGTTGAAAAGACGTATCCTCTCGTGAGAGAATCTAGACCTGGGCGTTATAGTTTAAAAATAAGGTGTTTTTTACACACAGTGCATTATGAGTTATTGCAATTCCATCCCTCAAAAGACAGTGGATGCAGAATCTTTAAGTATTTAAATATTTTTTAAATAGATGTCAATAGAGGATAAAAGATTATCAGGGATATGCAGGAGTGTAGAGTTGATATTAAAGTCATATCAATCATGAATGGTGGAGCAATGTCAAAAGGCTGAGGGGCCTACTCTTGTTTCTTGTTCATATATTCGTATGTTTGAGAGGAGGGCAAATTGGGCAACTTGACCCAGAAGAGATTCTCATTCACATTTCACTGCCTCGGTAATTAGATTCGATGCAAAAATGGTCATTGGGGACTTTCTTGATTTATCACCAATTAAGGCCCTTATATGTCTAAACAATGGACACCTTACAATCAGCCTGATTACCTGCATTCCTGATTGGTGAGTAATGTGGCTGGGGTGGGATTCGACCTGAAATCATGGATTGGGGAGAGTCTCTATTTGATCCAGTATGTGGTCATTCAGAGGTTATGGATGATGAGGCAATGGGGTGAGCACTGAACATCAATTGACCCCCATCACCCTGACCCCACTCACCTCAAGCCCACACCACACATGTAGTGAAAGAAGAAAATACACCTTTTTGCTGTTGTATCCCCTGAAAACAAGGTCTCAACCAACAGATTTTAGGAACCAGAAGGGGCTGGTCTCTGATTAGCAGGTAACTTCTGGCAAGGTGGTAATTGACGATCGAGCCTGTGACTGACCAGGCAGCTCATTGGTCAATTCCCAACACGCTGATTGATGGGGACACAAGTCTTTCATCACTGGGTACACAAGCCCCCACACATAGATGACAGGTTGGCAAATTGTGACAAAAATTTATTTATCATAAAATGTGACCTTCATTACAAACAGATGGAACAGAGCAATGTGGCCAATGTCCAAAATGGCAGCAGAAAATCCCGAATTTAATGTGATGGAAGGAAAATTTGACTTAATTCTTCACCGTGAATCAGTAACTCAGTTATGGATGCAGAGTTTATCGTTTTGGTGGTGCACTTACAATTAGGGAATTTGGGATAGACTAGGACTCCACAGTATCCAGGTTCTGACACTGATTGTACTGTAAATTATGGGATCATCTAATTTACATGACAATGCAGCTTATGGGCCATCAATAATGCAGAGGAAAATAAGAAAATGTGCGAATTGTGCTCCTAGGAGACAGGATTAGATACAATGAAAGGGGAAAATACTTGGGCTGAAGGTTGAAAGCAGAGGCTAGATTGAATGTGGACCATGGGGCTCTCATTCACTGTTTGGAGCACTGGTTGGAACCTAATGGTACTTTTGTCAATCGATCAAATTATATGAATATCTAATCAGCCTAATTGACATCATACAGCTAGATGTGGGTTTCTTGCATTAGCCCCTTTCTCCTCCACCTTCCCTGCCACCAGCAGACTGAAAGCAAAGAGTGAGGTAGTGCTGATAAATTAAACCGCATTTATTTTAATGCAAGGGGCCTAACAAGTAAGGCAGATAAACTCAGGGCATGGTTGGGAACATGGGACTGGTATATCATAGCAATTACAGAGACGTGGCTCAGGGATGGACAGGATTGGCAGCTTAATATTCCATGGTATAGTTGCTATAGGAAGGATATAAAGGGGAGCAACAGAGGATGGGGAGTGGCGTTTTTGATTAAGGATAACATTACTGCTGTACTTAGGGAGGAAATTTCTGGGAATACATCCAGGGAAGTTATTTGGGTGGAACTGAGAAATAAGAAAGGGATGATCACCTTATTGGGATTGTACTATAGACTCTTCAGTAGTCAGCGAGAAATTGAGAAACAACTTTGTAAAGAAGTCTCAGTTATCTGTGAGAATAATAGGGTTGTTATTGTGGGGGATTTTAATTTTCCAAACATAGACTGGGACTGCCATAATGATAAGGGCTTGGATGGAGAGTAATTTAACTAAGTGTGTACAAGAAAAGTTTCTGATTCAGTATGTGGGTGTACCTACAAGATGCAAAACTTGACTTACTCTTGGGAAATAAGGCAGGACGGGTGACTGAAGTGTCAGCTGGGGAGAACTTTGGGGCCAGTGACCATAATTCTATTAGTTTCAAATTGGTGATGGAAAAGGAAAGACCAGATATAAAAGTTAAAGTTCTAAATTGGAAGAAGGCAAGAACTGATGTTTGCACATAAAGAGACAGCTGGAAAATGGGAAAGAGATAACAAGGGCCCAGAGACAGTATGTTCCTGTTCAGGTGAAGGGCATGACGGGTAGGTGTAGGGAATACTGGATGACTAGAGAACTTGAGATTTTGGTCAAGAAAAAGAAGGAAGCATATGTCAGGTATAGACAGCAGGGATCGATTGAATCCCTAGTAGAGTATAAAGGCAGTAGAAGTATGCTTAAGAAGGAAATCAGGAGGACAAAAAGGAGACATGAACTAGCTTTGGCAAATAGGGTTAAGGAGAATCCAAAGGGATTTTACAAATACATTTAGGACAAAAGGATAACTAGGCAGAGAATAGGGCCACTTAAAGATCAGCAAGGCCACCTATGTGTGGAACTGCAGGAGATGGGGAGATACTAAACGAGTATGTTGCATCAGTGTTTACTGTGGAGAAGGATGTGGAAGATATAAAATTTGGGGAAATAAATAGCAATATCTTGAAAAGTGTCCATATTACAGAAGAGGAGGTGCTGAATGTCTTAAAATGCAGGAAGGTGTATAAATCCCTGGAACCTGATCAGGTATACCCTCGAACTCTGTGGGAAGCTAGGGAAGTGATTGCTGAGACTCTTGCTGAGATATTTATATCATCAATAGCCACAGGTGAGGTGCCAGAAGACTGGCGTTGGCTAATATGGTGTCACTATTCAAGAAAGGTTGTAAGGAAAAGACAGGGAACTATAGACCAGTCAGCCTGGCATCGATGGTGGGCAAGCTGTTGGAGGAAATCCTGAGGGACAGGATTTACGTGCATTTGGAAAGGCAAGGGCTGATCAGGGATAGTCACCATGGCTTTATGTGTGGGAAATTGTGTTTCACTAAGTAACAAAGAATATTGATGAAGGTAGAGCAGTGGATATAATCTGTATGTACTTCAGTAAGGTGTTCAACAAGGTTTCTCATAGTAGACTGGTTAGCAAAGTTAGATCGCATGGAATCCAGGGAAAACTAACTATTTGGATAGAGAGCTGTCTCAAAGGTAGAAGACAGAGGGTGGTGGTGGAGGGTTGCTATTCAGGCTTGTGACCAGTGGTGTGCCACAAGGATCGGTCCACTGTTTTTTGTCATTTATATAAATGATATGGATATGAACATGGGAGGTATGGTTAGTAAGTTTGCAGATGACACCAAAATTTGAGGTGTAGTGGACAGCGAAGAAGGTTACCTCCAAGTACAAAAGATCTTGATCAGATGGGCCAATGGGCTGAGGAATGGCAGATGGAGTTTAATTTAGATAAATGAGAGGTGCTGCATTTTGGAAAGGCAAATCAGGGCAGGACTTTTATGCTTAATGGTAAGGTCCTGGGAAGTGTGCTGAACATGGAGAACTTGGAGTGCAGCTTCATTGTTCCTTGAAAGTGTAGTAGCAGGTAGACAGTACAGCGAAGAAGGCGCTTGGCATGCTTGCCTTTACTGGTCAGTGTATTCAGTATAGGAGTTGGGAGGTCATGTTGTGGCTGTACAGGCCATTGGTTAGGCCACTATTGGAATACTGCATGCAATTCTGGTCTCCCTACTATGTGAAGGATGTTGTGAAACTAGAAAGGGTTCAGAAAAGATATATGAGGATGCTGCTGAGGTTGAAGGGTTGCGTTAGAGGGAGAGGCTGAATAGGCTGGGGCTATTTTTCCTTCAGTGTCGGAAGCTGAAGTGTGACCTTATAGAGATTTATAAAATCATGAAGGGCATGGATAGGGTAAATAGACAAGATATTTTCCCTGATAAAAGGTACTGCAGATGCTGGAGAATCCGAGATAACAAGCATGGGGCTGGATGAACACAGCAGGTCAAGCAGCATCATAGGAGCAGGAAAACTTGACGTTTCGGGCCTAAACCCTTC
>JAHRHZ010000032.1:11698645-11709630 GCA_024137785.1 Ginglymostoma cirratum
CCCCCCCCACCTACACTCACCTTTACTGGCTGCATCCCCGCCTCTTCGACTTGTCTGCCTCCTCTCCACCTATCCTCTCCTCTATCCATCCTCTATCCGCCTCCCCCTCTCTCCCTATTTATTTCAGAACCCTCTTCCCCTCCCCCATTTCTGATGAAGGGTTTAGGCCTGAAACGTCAAGTTTTCCTGCTCCTATGATGCTGCTTGACCTGCTGTGTTCATCCAGCCGCATGCTTGTTATCTCGGATTCTCCAGCATCTGCAGTACCTTTTATCTCTTCTACAGAACTATTTTCTTGTTTTTCTCTCTGTGTTTATTTTTCCTGTTTGTGTTTGTCTGTGTGTGCACAATAGGTTTAGAGACTTAATTTGTAGAATTGATTTAATTTAGGTTAATTGTTTACCTGCAGCTAGAATCCAATGGTGGGTAATAAACAGTGATTTCATGTCATGTACAAATGGTCCGTACTTTTTATTAACCTGGACATGAAAACAGGTAGCATAGGGATTTCACACGTTTCTTTTAAAACTGTTAACTTTCGTGATGAATCCAGGGAAAATGGGGCTTGATTTCCTGCGCTCTACCCAGTGAGTTGTGACAACCATTGATCTGATTTTTCTACAGACAAGTCAGGAGCAATTATAACGCAGTAAACATCACTGTACATGAGGATAAAATTATCTTCTGACATCTGACACTGGAATTCCGTTATACTGCTTCATATGCGTTATTTTTATTTAATTGTATCTGTTTTATAGGTTTGTTACAGGCTTAATTACAAAAAGCAAGCTGAAAGCGTTTAGAAATTATTGTGCTAAATTGTAAACCTCTTTTGTAATCAATTGGATCAACGTTTTCTTTCCTAATTGTCACATTGGCTTAAGAAGCCTTTGATGGTTATTGTTGATTCTTTTTCTTTTAATCAAGAATGCAGAATTGGTATCCCCACTCCATCGCTTCCTACAATTCTGCTACATCTCTGCTTTATGAAGGTAGAATTACGAGTTCTACGGATGTTCAATGAATGTGTTTGGGAACTGTAGTTCATTGACATTTCCCTAAGGTAATTATATTTGAATTTTACAGACATCCTGATTACACTTAAATGGGTTTGGAATGTGTAAAGCAATGTGATAGAAATGCTCAGCCATTTTAGAAGCCTGTTAGACCATACTACCATAAGGTACGTGAGCTGAATTAGGCCATTCGGCCTGTTGAGTCTGCTCCGCCATTTGATCATGGCTGATATATTTCTCAAGTCCATTCTCCTGCATTCTCCCCATAACCCTTGATCCCCTTGCTAACCAAGAACCTATTTATCACTGTCTTAAATACACTTAGTGACTTGGCTTCCACAGTTTTCTGTGGCATTGAGTTCCATAGATTCACTACCCTCTGGCTGAAGAAATTCCTCCTCATCACAGTTCTAAAGGGTCATCTCTTCATTCTGAGGCTGTTCCCTCGGGTCCTAATTTCTCCTATGAGTGGTAACATCTTCTGCATGTCCACCCTATCTAGGCTTGTCAATATCCTGTAAGTTTCAATGAGATCCCTCCTCATCCCTCGAATCTCCATTGAGTACAGACCCAGAGTCTTCAACAAGTCCTCATATGACAAGCCCTTCATCACCAGGATCATTCTTGTAACCTTCCTCCAGAACCTTTCCAATATCAGCACATCCTTCCTTAGATATGGGGACCAAAACTGCTTACAATATTCCAAATGTGGTTTGACCAGAGCCTTATACAGCCCCAGCAGTACAATTCTGCTCTTGTATTCTAGCCCTCTTGAAATGACTGCTAAAATTGCATTTGCCTTCCTAACTGTCAACTGAACCTGCATGTTAACCTTGAGAGCATCCTGAAATAAGACTCCTAAGTTCGTTGAGCTTCAGATTTCCAAAGTCCTTCCCCATTTAGAAAATAGTTTATGCCTCTACTCTTCCTACTAAAGTGCATAAACTCACACTTGCCTGCCTCACATTCTATCTGCCACTTCTTTGCCCACTCTTCTAGCTTGTCCAAGTCCTCCCTGCCTCCTCAACACCACCTGTTCCTCCACCTGACTTTATGTCATTTGCAAACTTAGTCACAATGTCCTCAATTCCTTCATCCAGATTATAACATGTAACGTGAGTAGATGTGGTTCCAACACTGACCCCTGCAAACTCCACTAGTTACCAGCTGTCATTTTGAAAAGGACCCCCTTTTCCCCCACTCACTGCCTTCTGCCAGTCAGCCAATCCTCATCCGTACCAGTACCTTGCCTCTCACGCTGTGGCCTCTTATTTAGTGGCCTTCTGTGGGGTACCTTGTCAAGGGCCTTCTGGAAATCCAAACAGATCATATCCATTGGCTCTCCTTTGTCTAGCTTGCTCACTACTTCCTCAAAGAATTCTAAAAGATTTGTCAGGCATGATCTCCCCTTGACAAAGCTGTGCTGACTATGCCCTATTTTATCGTGCACTTCTAAGTACTCCACAATCTCATCCTTAAAAATCTTACCAATGACTGACATCAGATTAACTGGCCTATAGTTTTCTGTCTTCCACCTCCCTTCCTTCTTTATTGGAATGTTACATGAGCCATTTTCTAGTACTCTGACACCCTCCCTAACTCCATTGATTGCTGAAAGATCACCACCAATGCCTCCACAACCTCTTCAGCTATGTCTTTCAAAACCATGTGGTGTAGCCCATCTGGTCTGGGAGATTTACCCACCGACATAGCTTTGAGCTTCTCCAGCACCTTCTCCTTACTAATGACCACTACACTCAAATCTAACTCCTGACTCTTTTGAAGGTCTGGTAAGCTGCTGGCATCATCCACTGTGAAGACTGAAGCAAAGTATTTACTCAGTTCCTCCAACATTTTTTTGTTCTCCATTATTACTTCAGCTTCTATTTCCAGTGGGCCAATGTCTTGCATCTCTCTTACCTCTTAGCTATCTAAAAAAAACTCTTGCAATCTTATTTTATATTTCTAGCTAGCTTATTGTCATATTTCATCTACTCTCCCTTATTGCTCTTTTTGCCATACATTGTATGCTTTCTATTTTGCTTTAATGCTGTCTTTGACTTCCCTTGTCAGCCATGGTTGCCTCATCATCCCCTTAGTATGTTTCTTCATCCTCAGGGTGAATTTCCCCCAGAAACTCCTGCCACTGCTGCTCTACCATCTTCCCTTGTCGGGTCCCCTTCCAATCAAGTCTGGCCATCTCCGACCTCATGTCTTTGTAGTTACCTTTATTCAAGTGTAATACCATTAGGTATGATTCAGTGTTCTCTCTCTCAAACTGGAGGTTGAATTCTATCATATTATTGTCATTGCCCATTAGGGTTTTCGTCACCTTCAGTTCTCTAATCAAGTCTGCCTCATTACACATCACCAAATCCAGAATTGCCTGTTTCCTAGTGGGGTCTACTGCCAGCTGCTCCAACAAAAAAATCTCTTTGACATTCCATAAATTCCTTTTCTTGGGATACACTACCAATCTGGTTTTCCCAATCCTGCTGCATGTTGAAGTTTGTAGCAAATATTGAAGATTATTTTCCATAATTTTCCATGCAACTGAACCCATCCTTCCACTTTAGTTTTAAACCCTATCCACAGCCCGAGATACTGGTCCCTGCACGATTCAAGTGGAATATGTCCCATTGGAGCAGCTCCCACCTCCCCCAGCATTGTTGCTAATGTCCCTTGAGTTTGAACCTATTTCTCGTAAACCAGTCTTTGAGGCATGCATTTAGCTCTTTAATCTGTTGACCCCATGCCAATTGGCTCATGGCTCAGGTAGTAATCTGGAGATTATTACAATGTTAGTTCTACATTTTAAATTTAGCCCCTAGCTACTCTTATTTCCCCAGCAGTACCTCTTTCTTCTTTCTACATATATCATTGGTATCTACATGGGCCACAGCGACTGGATCTTTCCTTTCCACTCCAGTTTCCTTTACAGCCCAGATGAGATTTCCTGAACCTGGCCACCATGCCACACAACTTTTGGGACTCTTGATCCTGGCTATAGAGAACAGTCTCAATTCCTCTGACTATACTTTCGTCGATTGCAACTACACTTCTTTTTTTCTCCACTCTCTTGATTGGTTCCCTTTACCAATCAAGTAAAGTGCTATGATCAGTTTGCTCATCAACCCTACATCCCTGCTCTCGTCCATATGAAGCAAGAATCTCAAATCTGTTAGACAAGCTCAAGGGCTGAGGCTCCTTCAGCACTCCCTCCTAGATTTCTGTCTAGCTCATAGCCTTGCTCGTGCCTTGCTCATAGTCCCACCCTCCTGCCCCTGACCACTGGCCAATTGTGAATTAGTTAATCTAAGGGGTGTGACTGCCTCCTGAAACAGCGTCCAGGTAACTCTCCCCCCTCCCCTGATGTGTCACATTGTTCGAAGAGTTCATCAACTCTGAGCCGGAGTTCCTTAAGCAACCAATATTTGCTGCAGATATGGTCACTATGACCCACAGTGAGGTTCACCAGCTCCCACATCATGCAGGTACAACACACCACCTGGCCCTGCATCTTTATTTTAATTACTTAGTTCTTGACTTTTTAAAAAAATTCCTAGTGATCTTTTAGTTGTAATCTAAAGTTTTGTCCTATTTACTTTAAATTTGAAAGTAACCTACAATAGATAGCCAAATTTGCAGCTATTATCAACCAATGAATTTCAATTTACCTGTGATAATACTCTTTGTTTTATGCTGAGTCCCTCACTTTTAGGTTTCAATCAATTCTGCTAAAAAAATCCTTACAAGCGAGGATCCAAAATGCAAACAAAAAGCACCTCTTCCCCTCTGTACTGAAATCTCATGCTGTCTCCAAATTCCCCAGACAATATACTCCTTCAGGTTGCGTCTCTTGCTTTCTCCTTTCTGACCATGTGAAGGTTATTGATCTGTTTGTTTCAGTTCACTTTAATATGATTTAGTTCTTTATCAGTGGTTTTGGGACCAGCTAATAAATAGCAGCTTTTATCAGCATAAAGACCATTAGCTAGCGGCAGAGAAGTAGCAGCATCTGAGGTCAGGGCTGGGTCCTGAGCCTGGGCTTCCGTCTGCCTTTCTTTATCATTGTTTCCTTTTTCCCATCTTTGATGGCGTCAGTCTCTTTCCCGGAGTGTCGGCAGTGGCGGGAGTGGTTTCTTTCAAGAGTGTTTGCAGTGTTGTGGCTCCAGGACATGGCTGGGCCGGGTGCCTGATGGTGAAGGTGGTGGTGTTCCAGCTGCAGCATGTTGCAGGGACCTGGGGCATGTGAGTGTTTGCAGACTGGGGATGGCCTTTAAGGCTTTGTATTTCTGGTGGTGAGGACTCGTGTAGATGGGGGAGTGATCTGAATGTTTCCTTTCTCTTTTGGCTGCTTCTTTTATTTCTTCTTCTGTTTTTTGATCCTGTCTTTTGTATTCTAAGATGGTGCTGGAGAATGGCAACTTTGTACATTTTACACTGTTACCCCTGTATTCCTGTACTCGTCTTCATGTGACAATAAAATCTAATAAATAAATAATAAATCTAGAAAAGACCATAAAATGGAAGAGTAGAAGTTAACTATTCAGCCCTTGTTTTTGCTCGGCCATTCAATGAGATCCCGACTGATGTGATCATTCTCAACTCTAACTTTCTTAGACCCTTGATTAATTTTCTGATTAAAAATCTGTTTATCTCAACCTTGAATAAACTCAATGACCTAGCCTCGATATCCTTTTACAATAAATAAATCCATCGATTGACTATCCTCTGAAAGAAATAAAGATCCATTTCACCTCTGCCTTAATTGGATGATCCCTTATATCGAGATTATGCCTTCTGGTCCTTCACTCTCCTACAAGGGGAAACAGACTCTCTGCATCTATCCTGTAACCTACTCTCCCCAATAAACATGTATGTTTCAATCAAGTTGCTTCACATTTTTTTTAACTCCAATGTGTACAGGTCCAATCTACTCAATATCTCTTCATAACAACATTCCTCTATACGGAAGGGATCAATCTCAGGAACCTCCTCTGAACTGTCTCCAATGTCAGTGTATGTTTCCATAGATAAAGGGACCAAAACTGTTCTCAGTACTCCGGGTTTGGTCTGGCTAGTGTCTTGTGGAGTATTAGCATGGCTTTCTTATTTTCATATTCCATTCCTTTTGAAATAACGTCCAACAGTTAGTCCACTTGCCTTCCTTATTACCCACTAAACTGGATACTAGCCTTTCTGATTCATGCGCAAAGACCCTTAAATCTCCAAATAAATCATGGTTTTGTAACAGAATGCAGAAGTGAAGACAATTAGTGACGCTGAGCAGAAAGCATTAAAAACAGCAGTAAGAGAAAATAAGAAAGGCATTTTATTAATAAACCATGAAATATGAAAATAATGGAAGGAACATATTGAAGAACTATGTGTAGATCTGGATACGTAAGCCAGCAGAAGAGCAGACTGAAATTACAGAGAATGAGATAAAAGAAGGAACAAATTTTGTACAACCAGAAAAATAGTTGGATTGATGCATTACCTGTAGAGTTGATAAAAACATGGGAAAAAATGTAGCATCAATGCTTATTAATCTGTACAAATTAATGTATTGATCAGGAAAATGGCCAGGGAACTTCAGCAGATGTTAATGATTATCCTGATCAAGGAGACAAAGGCATGACGATGTTCTGACTTCCACAAAATTGGAGGAATCTTGCCATATTTTGGAAGTTTCAGTTTTGTTGAGTTTCACAAAACATTTCTCTACATGATGCTTAGTGAGTTTTTATTATGCTTTTGTCCCAAATTCATCTCAACATCTACCTACCCTGCCCAAGGTGCACCCCTCTTGTCCAAAGCCTGTCTGATACTCCCAATTGTCATACCTGGAAGTACTCGCCACTGAAGGAATATCCTGGATACACTGGTACTCCAGGCTCTGCAAACAAACATTCTTTACACAGAGAGCATTGCCTTTCAAGATTGGGAGATGTACAATGAGAAGTCTCACCTCCATTCTCCCTCATAGCTCAGTGCCCTGCTGAAAGAAGCTGCACTAAATGCTGCCTTTGTTGGATTAAATACTGTCCTGCAGGATGCTCAAGCATTTCAGGGTAATTTCGCAATCTGCACAATCTGTGATATATTGAAGGCTAACATGGAAGATAGAAGGGTGTAAAGGAGATACTTCAGGCTTGTTTACAACCTATCGAACGTTGTGAGACACTGCACAGCACTCAGATTCTAGACGCTGGTAGATAATTTAAAAGTCACTTAATGTCAGCTCCACGCCATATTCCTGCCCTCTCTCACTAACTGCTGCTTTCTCCTAATCAATTAGGAGGACCTGTAAAATGTTGATATGTTAGCATGTGATCAGCTGAAGCTAACAAGCCCCTAATCACATGGATAAGAAAAGGTTTATTCACCAGCAGAAAAGTTCAATGACTGCAGAAATAGCAAGATCCACGTACACTGTGGATTTATCAGGGGCTGCTTGCTGTATAACCAAAAGTTAGTAACACAATGAAAACAAATCCAAACTCAGCTGTTTCTTCTGAAGCAGGGTTCAGTGAGGTTTTATCTGGCCTCATGTGCTTTACTAATATAGCTCCATCATGGTCTTTTGGATGTCCCTCCAGGGCAATGTCACAATCTGAATCCTAAGAGAACTTAGGCTCTTGATAACCCATTTTGATTACATCCAGGGCATTTCCCCCTTTGTCGCTTCCAGTTGGAAGGGCACAGCATACCACAATGATATGCATATCCTTTCTGGGCTGTACTGCAAAATGCTTACGGAATGGTCCAGAGCTTTTAAATAGGCACACGGTAAGTTCCGCTATAACTCCGGTGAAAACGTGGGCAGGATTGTATCTTCATTCTGGCTCAGTTCAACTATTTCTTTGAGATGTCATAAGCCCTTTTGGAGGGGCTAGCCCTTGTCTCCCCGCAACCATCTAAGGTCTGAACCATGGGAATATAAAGTAAAGGTAAAGTTACCACAATCATATCAAACCACAGGGCTGCTCTCTCATTAGAGAGGTGGTTTAATCTGGGGTCACCATGTCTCAGGTGAGCAGGGAAATTGCAGCCGATTGAACGAACCAACTCTTCTTAGTTATAGGGTGCTCTCAAAGCAACATGGGTGCAGTAGGTAATGTGCTGCCCCTGAATTAAGTCAGCAATAGTGGAGAATCCGTTTTCTAGGCTGCTTGACCCCGTCATGGAGGAAGGATATAAAGTGGTGTAATCTAAAGAATATGGCACCTGTGACTTCCCAGATGCATTTGTGGGCTGAGGATTGGGAGATGCTGCCAAGGTTCCCAGAAACTCCTTGGAACAACTGCTGGCATTCAAATTCTGTAACTTTACTGGCCATGCTCTAACTTTACTGGACACTCTATTGGGATGGGACTACCATTCTCTTTGAATATCAGTCTTTCTCCAGCAGATGTTACTTTTTGGTGATAATAACTAGGACCATCCTTAGTCCCTGCCTGCACTGTTCCTCTGATGGCTTTATGTAATCACAATGAGGCCAGTAGATTCACAGTCTCTGGCTGTTTGGGACCTCTATCCCTGACAGCTCTCCCTCTGGAGACTATGCAGCAGCTATTAGAGATTCCTGTTGTAGTTGGGCTTGGTGTTGACATTATGATTGGTATCTTCTTCAGTGTTGTCTGATTTCTAACAAAGATACATGGAATTCTCTGAGTACTCTGAGCATGAACTAATAATCTGTGGGAATTGCCAGAAATGAAACAGCATAACAAGTAAAGGTGGTCCTAGTCCTTTGCATCAATCGTGATGAAACAACCCTCACATCCTCACACATTGTAGTATGGAGGCTTTGCTTTTGCAAAGAGGCCAGTTTCTAGAATTATACATACTCTAGATCTACTTGTCGCAGGATGAAAGTGCTAATGCTACATCACTGGTATTAAATGCAAGCATTTTCACCATGATTGTACCTCCTCTGACAAAAAAAAATTAATATCATGGACCTTGTCATCACATACTTGCACTGAGGTGTAAGAATGTAGCAGCTTGGAAACAGAGTGTTCTAGTATCTGACATGAAAAGTGGTGCAGAAATGGTAAAACCATGCGAGGCTTTAACATATGCATTTACTTAGCTTTGCATATCTGCCATGGCAGGATGCCAATTGATGAATTTAATTAATTTGCTCACTCTACATGTGGTGGTGGTCATTTTGTCTTCTTGTACAGTTGAGTTTGGTGCAAGGATGGCAAGGTTTCCACTTTGTGTCCTGGCAAATGAGCTGTAGCTCAACCTGAGACCAGCAACTTTCATCCTCAAATTCCTGTTTGTGTTATTATCCCTGTGTCCCAGTGACCTTTCAGCGTCCCTTCATTTCTATTCATTCCCTTTATATTATGGTTAATGCCCCCCATTTCCATCTGACCCATGGCTTTGTGAATTGCCATGCCTTATTGGTCACACACTATCCTTCTATCATAGACCCCTCCTATGCTTTATGAAGTCCAGCCCGTTTATCTTGAATTGCCCCTTTCACCGTCATCATTTCCCTAGTGACTCAAATCAATGAACACTAAACCCAGATTTGAGCTTAACCCCTTTTCCCATGATGTAATGGCTGCTCACTCATGAGCCACTGGCTGTGACCTACCTCCTGACTGATTTCTCAGGACAGTCCTAACTGAGCATGGAACAGCCTGTGGACTGATGTGTCCCTTGACTTAAGTATTTGTGATCCCAGACTGGCTGCAGTAGGCCTGTAGGACTGACTATGGCCTAATCCTTGGACTGAAAGGATACAGATCCATGGACTCTAAGCACCTGGAAGTACTAAGCACCTGGAAGTCCACAGCCAACTCTTTTTGACTACAATTCGACAAGACCCTTGAGTGAGTTACACAGCAGCCTCTAGCAGACTATTGTCTCTCTTCATTCAGCTAAGGACAGATCCCCTCTTTGACTTCCAAACATGCCAATTTGGTCAAAGGACATTCAGGAACAAAAACAAAGTTGCTGCAAAAGCTCAGCAGGTCTGGCAGCATCTGTGAAAGAGAAAACAGAGTTAATGTTTCGGGTCCGGTGACCCTTCCTCAGAAGTCAGGACATTTAGTGTGTTTGCTGTATAAGCTTCTGGTGCATGCTGTTTATGTGGCATTGACATACAGCAATATGCCCCCTCTTTTACAGTGCAGTGTTCCGAACGTTAACAAGCTGCCTGCCTCTTTCTCTGCTCTATAAAGCAATGCAATTCAGAAAGGAAAGCAGCCTCCACATCAGTGCAAAGTCAGTGAATGCTAAAATATCATCCTGTGTAGATGCACAAGATTCGTATGTTTCAATGTGCACAAAGTGATTTTGCAGAAGCAGGCAAGTCATAGGTGTCTCCAAAATTCAAACTGAAGTCCTGAATGACTGAAGTGGTGGCTGGGTAGATCTGAAAGCAGCTATGACAGTGTGGTCAGGCCGATGGCTTGTAATGCCCACATGGATGGAGATGAACATATCCATGGCAGAAGCAGGGAAATGGTGGCGACTGTAGAGCTGGCTGAAGGTCCAGATAAATAAATGACAAGATGCTGTCTACATGTAGACAATCTGACTTTCATATCAGGAACTGGTGCCATCTAGTTTCTCAAAGAAGGTAAGGAGAATTGGGGGATATGAAACAAATGATTCAAGATTTGTTATTAACAAGATGCAAATTCATGGAAATAAGACAGTCACTACTCATTAGTGAGATTCAGAAGCCGTCATCTTGAGAAGAGAATCACAAAAAATTTTCTTGACATTGGGAATCTGGTGTTTTTTTCTGTTCTTGCTGCATTTTCCCAACTGTCTCACCATTTCCCACTCAAGACATAGGAAATTCCCATCTCAAGAGTTTCCTGCTTGTAAATATCCTAACACAAATGCTTATGACAGCCAGCTCCACTTGTTAACCATCTTCACTTTTCACAGATAACAAGCATGGGGCTGGATGAACACAGCAGGTCAAGCAGCATC
>JAHRHZ010000032.1:11710030-11740833 GCA_024137785.1 Ginglymostoma cirratum
GATGCTGCTTGACCTGCTGTGTTCATCCAGCCCCATGCTTGTTATCTCGGATTCTCCAGCATCTGCAGTGCCTTTTATCTCCTTCACTTTTCACAGTTTTAGTTTGGAACTAGGATTTGAAGTTGAATATTGAACTTTGGACTTTGAGCAGATGCTTGTTTTTGTTTAAAAGGAAAGAACAAACACATAGAACATAGAATATTACAGTGCAGTACAGGCCCTTCGGCCCTCGATGTTGCACCGACCTGTGAAACCAGTCTGAAGCCCATCTAACCTACACTATTCCCTTACCATCCATATGTTTATCCAATGACCATTTAAATGACCTTAAAGTTGGCGAGTCTACTACTGTTGCAGGCAGGGCATTCCATGCCTTTACTACTCTCTGAGTACAGAACCTACCTCTGACACCTGTCCTGTATCTATCACCCCTCAATTTAAAGCTATGTCCCCTCGTGCTAGCCGTCACCATCCGAGGAAAAAGGCTCTCACTGTCCTCCCTATCTAATCCTCTGATCATCTTGTATGTCTCTATTAAGTCACCTCTTAACCTTCTTCTCTCTAACAAAAACAGCCTCAAGTCCCTCAGCCTTTCCTCATAAGACCTACCCTCCATACCAGGCAACATCCTGGTAAATCTCCTCTGCACCCTTTCCAGTGCTTCCATATCCTTCCTATAATGTGGCGACCAGAACTGCAAATAACACTCCAAGTGCGGCCGCACCAGAGTTTTGTACAGCTGCAACATGACCTCACGGCTCCGAAACTCAATCCATCAATAAAACCTAACACACCATACGCCTTCCTAACGACCCTATCAACCTGGGTGGCAACTTTCAGGGGTCTATGCACATGGACACCGAGATCTCTCTGCTCATCCACACTACCAAGAATCTTACCATTAGCCCTGTACTCTGTATTCCTGTTACTCCTTCCAAAGTGAATCACCTCACACTTTTCCGCATTAAACTCCATTTGCCACCTCTCAGCCTAGCTCTGCAGCTTATCTATGTCCCTCTGTAACCTGCAACATCCTTCCGTACTATCCACAACTCCACCGACTTTAGTCTCATCTGCAAATTTACTAACGCATCCTTCTATGCCCTCATCCAAGTCATTTATAAAAATGACAAACAGCAGTGGTCCCAAAACAGATCCTTGCGTTACACCACTAGTACCTGAACTCCAGGATGAACATTTCCCATCAACCACCACCCTCTGTCTTCTTCCAGCTAGCAAATTTCTGTGTTATTTGTTTATGGGAACTGGCTTGGAAAGTTAATTGCATGCTAATTATTGTTCTTAGTACTCTACATACATTTTGGTACCTAAGCTGCATTATGCTCAAAGACTAGCAGATGCTTGGACCTTAATCAAGGGAGGCCCTTGGTGATCAGTCAAAGAGAATATTGAAAACATAAGAGAAACATACATTGAACAGTTTTTTCATTCAGTAGAAGGAAGTGAGGCTGTGAAAGCTGTGGGATGGAGTTTTGTTTAACCTATAGTTATGCTCCAGAGATTGAGTTATTGAAAGTTCTAAGAAAAGACCCCAAGACTCCAGACATGGTCTGCAGAAGCAGTTTGCATTAACCAGTGACTTCGGAATTCAAGAAAGTTAAACGGTCCCATGTGTCAGTGAACAAGTCATTATCCAAGGATTTCATGAAGGTTTAATAACCACTGTTCAAAACTTCTTAAGCGAACTGGCCAGTTACAACTCTTACTTTATTTTTAATTTATCCTTAACTGTGTCTGCCTGTCTGTCTGTGTGTGAGTTGGGTCTATGATCAAAGAAGATTGGGTTTAAATCATAGACATTAATTTCATGAACTTATTGTTTAACTTTGTTGTGCTGAAATTATGGTATTAATAATAAATTATTAATTTCTGTTTAAGCTATAAACTTGGTTTCTGATATTGGTTATTCATAAAGTCTAGTTAGGAACGATTGGGCAGTTTTGACGGTCATTGACTATTTTAGTTTCACTATGTTCTGATAGCCGGTGCTAATGAGTGTGCTTTGGTCTAGTTTGCTAATCCTATATTCCGGTACCAGCAACAAAATGCAATGTAGCAATTCATAAAGCATTCTCTGACAGCACCCGAATGCCTCTACCTCCTGTGTAAAAAGGACAACAAATGCAATGTGAACTCCCATCTGCAAGTTCCTCGCCAAGTTGCACACTATCCTGACTTGGACCTATTTCGTTGTTCCTTCTGTTGCTGGGTCAAAACCGTGAAACGTCTTGCCTAACAGCACCATGGATGTACCTACACCACATGGTTCAAGATGTCAACTTATCACCAACATTTCAAAGACATTAGAAATGGACAACAAATGCTTCCTTGTCTGCAATGTTCACATCACAAAGTGCAATATTAAAATGGCATAACTAGGATTGCTTAATGGATTTGCAAGATTTTATCCGATTATTATTGTTATGTAGTCATTAATAAGGAAAACTGTAGAACTTCAACACGGTCATGCACCAGAAACAGTAAGGAGCTTTATCTCTGTGGCCCACACAGGAAAGACACGGTTTTCAGAATTTAGTATTTCTTTCACCTCTAGATTATTTTGCTCTGTTTCTTGGAGGCATGGGTTAACTTGCCAAATGATATCCTCCTCATGCCTTATCAGAAGGAATATTGCAGTGTGTCAAATACCAGAACATGACTTGATATCTTAATATACTGCATTCAGAAAAGTGGCTTCCTGAATACTTGAATACACACATTACTGTCTGTGCAAAACTTACAATCTTTTCATCTTCCTTGCCCTTGCTCTCTTGGTTTAAATCTATACATTACAAACAGCAGCATCAAATGATAGCTGATAATAAAGAGGTCCACTGGGTTTTGTTTTAGATCTCATTTCCTCGCAAACAGTCACACACTCTGCTATGCGCATTAAATATTGAATTTTCTCTGAAGTGAACAAATCTCTGCTGCAGGATAAAACTGTTTACAAGGCACAGCTTTAACAGGCCACCTGCACTAATAGCCTTTCCAGGGGATGATGCATGACTTCCAGACACGAAACCAGAAAAATCTGAATCCCCAAATGAGGATGGTTATACCAGATACCCCAACAAGATGTGATTATCTGCGAATATCATCTGAGAAGAGATTTTCTTTAACGATCTAAATTGTGTGCAGATATGAAGTAACAATCCTTCAAATTACTGGCTGAGCAGTGTAGGAAACCACAAGGGGGAAAGAAATGGAAACCTGTGTCAAAACAACACATAAAGTACACCTCAGGGAAAGTGTCGGAGTGCATTTTACAAAACTATTACTGAAATACGACATAAAGCATCACTCAGGATTGATATAGAAACAGAATGAATGAAATGTATTATGGCTGGAGGGAAATAACAGTAATCTGGAAAAGCAAACAAACTCAGATGGCATGATGCACAGAAGTTTCAAATAAAACTGATGAGTGACAAAGATCAGGAGGTATAACATAAAATTTCAAACAGTTAGCTTTAAAGCAAGCATTTTCACAGGCAAATGTTGGACGTGTGAGCCTCCAAATGAAGGAGAGATGACATGGTTGGTGACCTGAGAAATAATGAGCTCCAAAATCAAGACATGAGTAGCTGAGAGACAAACCAAGGAGTGAGCCATGTATAGTATTGATCATTTGGTGGTGTGTTCAGTTCCAAAGCAAACGGATTTACAATTTTGTATGTGAAGTAGTGTGTTCCATTTACAATGAATGATGAAGGTTTGCTAGTCATCAATATACATGTAAGCCACTTTGCCAAATGTAATAGCAGATAGAGCAGAATGTAATAGCAGATTCAGAGGAGCAGAGAGCAGGGGCACTGATATAGACGTTTCCGTAGAAACAACACATTCTGAAGTGGACAGCAGTTTCTATTCTGTGTTCACCACTGGGTTAATCTGTGACCTCCGTTGGAAATGAGCATGAAGCTTATGAAAGAGTATTTTCCCTGTCAAGTGCCATCATCAGATGTGCAGGGTTGAACAGGGTGGAGGGACTGGTGTGGGAGAGAGCGAGAGTGAAGAAATCTTCTTGCGTTCAGACTATTCCGGTGAGAGTAGCAATCCTGCTCTTCCTGGTCTCACAAAAGTTAACATATTACCTTTCTTGGGCCATTTTATCTGTAGTCATGAGACGTTCCATTAATAAAACATTAATTAGTCCATTGAACAGATGATGCAAATAGATGAAACATATACTTAGTCCATTTGTACCTGAAAATTGTAATCAGGCTCCTGATCTGCTTGTCTGTTCCCAGGCCCATTTGAATGCCTCCTGCCCCCACTTGATTTTCAATCACTGCTCATCTTTCAGTTGAAAATTGGCACCTGGCAGTTGAAGATTGGACTGCTTGGTGTGAAAATGATATCACTGACCAGGAAGATTTCCGAACTGTATTGTTTGTCTTTGACACGTATTGCAAGAATTTACAGGTTGGTACTTAACATATTTTACCACATTAAAAATTGTTTTCCCTTTATTTATTAACAGGATGAGTGTGTCGCTGGCTAGGCAGCATTTATTGTCCATCCCTAATTGCCCAGAGGGCAGTTGAAAGTCAACCACATTGCTGTGGGCCTGGAGTCACATGTAGGCCAGACCAGGTATAGTTGGCAGCTTCCTTCCCTAAAAGACATTAGTGAACCAGATGGGTTTTTCCCCCCATAATCAATTCCCGGGCATCATTAGATTCATAATTCTAGATATTTTATTGAATTCAAATTCCACCATCTACCATGGCGGGATTTGAACCCAGATCCCTGGAATGTTATCTGGGTCTCTGGATTAATAGGCTATTGCCTCCCACCTAATGCATGTTTCCTGGCCACCAAGTGATAGGCTAGGACTTGAACCAAGAGTTTCTAGCTCAGAGGCATGGATGCTATGCACTGCACCTCAAGACCTCCTTTAGTTTTCATGTATATGTCCAAAAACATATAAGTACGTAAATGTACTTAAATTAAGCCATTTGGGCTATAGTATCAGTACCAGCACTTCCCCAGAGCAATCCAGACTGATACTACTGTTTCATCGTCTATCTCAAATGTTTTCAATTTTTTAAAAATGTAATGGGCTCCCTAACTCACTATTCCCTACAGCAAAAAATTCCATGCTTTAATAAACCTTACATGAAGACAGCATTACATCGCTACTTCACTGTCCTGCTGGCGGTTCTAAATTGAAGACCCTTCATTGCTGACTTAAACAATTTTTTAAAGATTTAACTTATAGAGTCATACAGCACAAAAATAGACCCTTCAGTCCAACCAGTCCATGCTGAACATAATCCCAAACTAAACTAGTCCAACCTGCCTGCTCCTGGCCCATATCCCTCCAAATCTTTCTTATTCATGTACTTATCCAAATGTTTTTAAAACGTTATAATTGTACCTGCATCTACCACTTTCTCTGAAAGTTCATTCCACATGCGAACCACCTTCTGTGTGAAAAAATTACCTCTTATGTCTTTTTTAAATCTCTCTCCTCTCACCTTAAAAATGTGCCCCAGTCTTGAAATTCTCCATCTTAGGGAGAATTTACCTTTCATAATTTTATAAACTTCCATCAGGTCACATCTCAACCTCCTGTGCCCCAGAGAAAAATGTCCTAGCCTATCCAGCCTTTCTGTATAACTCAAACCATCAATACCCGGCAACATCCTGGTAAATTTCTCCTGAATCCTCTCCAGCTTGATAATATCCTTCCTATAACTGGGCAACCAGAAATTAACGCAGTATTCCAGAAGAGGCCTGATCAATGTCCTGTACAACCTTAACATAGTGTCCCGATTCCTATACTCAAAGGACTGAGCAATGAGGGTAAGCATGCCAAATGCCTTTTTAACCACCCTGTCTACATATGGCACAAACTTTAAAGAATTATGTACCCCCACCCGTAGGTACCCCTGTTCTGCGACACTACCTCCCAAGTCCCGAGCATTAATCATATCAGCCCTATTCTTGTTTGTTGTACCGAAATGCAATACCTCGCATTTATCCAGATTGAACTCCATCTGCTGTTTTTCAGCTCATTGACCCATTTGATCAAGATCCCTTTGTAATCTCAGAAAACCTTCTTCACTGTCTACTCTACCACCAATTTCGGTGTCATCTGCAAACTTACTAACCAAACTTCATTATTCTTATCCAAATCATTTATATAAATGACAAACAAAAGAGGACCCAGAACCGATCCCTGTGGAACACCGCTGGTCACAGGCCTCCAGTCCAAAAAGTAACCTCCACCATTACTCTCCGTCTCCTGCCGTTAAGCCAATTATGTATTCAATTGGCAAGCTCACCCTGAATCCCATGTGATCTAACATTATTAATTAGTCTATGATGTGGAACCTTGTCAAAGGCTTTACTAAAATCCAAATAAACAACGTCTACCTCTCTGCCATCTTCAATCTTTTTGGTAACTTCCTCAAAAAATTCAATTAAGTTTGTGAGACATGATTTTCCTCACGTAAATGAATGTTGACTATCCCTAATCAATTTTTTCCTCTCTAAATATCCACAAATCATATATTTTATAATCACCTCCAACAATTTACCCACGACCAAAGTCAGACTCACAGGTCTATAGTTCGTTGGTTTCTCCTTACAACCTTTGTTAAACAGATGTACAACATTACCCACCCTTCAGTCACCCGGCACCTCACCCATAGTTAGAGATGATACGGGTCTCGTAATTTCCTCCCTTACTTCCCACAATGTTCTCTGATACATTAGATCAGGTCCTGGAAATTTATCCACCTTTATATTCTCTAATACCTCCCAAACCTCCTCTTCTGTAATGTGAACTATTTTAAAAACATAAGAGGTTATTTCTCTGCATTCTGTACACTCCATTTCTTTCTCCACAGTAAAAAGTGATACGAAATATTCATTTAGTATCTCTCCCATCTCCTGGAGTTCAACACAAAGAAGACCTCCTTGATCTTTAAGAGGCACTGCCCTTTCTCTAGTTACCCTCTTGCTCTTAATGTATTTGTAGAATCTCATATCCCCTCTTTGCCTTCCTGATTTCTCTCCTAAGAATGCCCCTACATCTTTATATTGTTTAAGAGATTCAAATTGAACCAAGTTGTCTATACCTAAAAAATAATTTGTTTTTTATTCTTGACTTTTATTTACCCTGAAATTTAGCCTCATCTACGTAGACATTGGGAACAACTTATAGTAAATGCCTTTTAAAGACCTTATATGTTTAAGTTGTTCTATGTATCCAGTTGATTTTCATGGGCAATTAGGAATGGACAACAAACTTTGACCTTCCAGCAATATTCACGTCTCATGAAAAAATGAATACAAAATGGTTGTGTATTTTTATTCACACAGCTGCAGAGAAGGTACAGACAGACAGATCAGAACTAGCATTTGAGAGGTCCGTGCAGAAGTCTGATAACAGAAGAGAAGAAGCTGTTTGTACGTGTATTAAAAGTTTCATATCTTCTGCCTGATGGAAGAGGGTAGAAGAGACTGCAACTGGGTTAGGAGGGGTCTTTGATTATGTTGTTGCTTTCTGAAGGCAGTGGGAATTACAGATGGAACCAATGGATGGAAGGCAGGTTTGTGTAATGGACTGGGCTATGTTTACGACTCTCTGTAGTTTTTTGTGGTCTTGGGAAGAGCAGTTGCAATACCACACTGTGATGCATCTAGATAGGATGTGTATCTATAAAATTTGGTCAGAGTTCCTGTGGACATGCTGAATTTCCTTAGCCTCCTGAGGAAGCAGAGACATTGTTGTGCTTTCTTGATTGTCGTGCCAACAAGGGTGACTAGGACAGATTGTTGGTGATCATCCCTCCCAGGAACTTGTTGCTCTTACCCATCTCCACCTCAGCACCACTTACGGAGACAGGGGCATGCCCTCCACTCTGCTTCCTGAAGTCAATGACCAGCTCCTTCATTTTACTGACGTTGATGGAGAGATCATTGTCTTGGGGTGGCACGGTGGCTCAGTTGTTAGCACTGCTGACTCATAGTGCATGAGACTCAGGTTTGATTCCAGCCTCGGATGACTCCTGTGCGGATTTTGCACATTCTCTTTATGTCTGTGTGGGTTGCCTCCCACAGTCCAAAGATGTGTAGGTTAGGTGGATTGGCCATGCTAAATTGACCTTAGTGTCCAGGGATGTGTAGGCTAGGTGGATTATTCATGAGAAATGCAGTATTATAGGGACGGGAGGGGGCGTTCGGGGGTGGGAGGTCGGTCTGTGTGGGATGTTCTTCAGAGGGTCAGCGTGGACTTGATGGGCTGAACGGTCCTCTTTCACACTGTAGGGGTTCTATGATTCTCACACCACGCTGCCACACATGCAATCTCTTTTCTGTATTCTGTCTTATCTTGTCATTGTTTGAGATCCGACCTTCAATGGTGGTGTTGTCAGCAAACCTGTAAATAAAGTTGAGGCAGAATTTGGCCACCCAGTCATGAGTGTATAGTGAATATGGAACAGGAATTAGTATGCAGCCTTGTGAGGTACTGGTGTTAAGATTATGGTGGAGGAGGTGTTGATGTCTATTCTTACTGATTGTGGTCAATAGGTCAGGAAATCAAGGATTCAGTTACAGTGAGGGGAACTGAGACCTAGGACTCAGAGTTTAGAGATGAGTTTGTTTGTACTTGTGGTGCTGAAGGCACAACTGCAGTCAATAAATAGGCCAGTCGCTTTCTGTGAGTCCACTCTCAAGAAGGCCAATCTAATGTCTGTGGCAGTGACCATGGGTACAGGTGCAGCCGAGGCTGTTGGGATAGGTGTCATTGTTTCACTGATGTTCTGTTCAAAGCAAGCGTAGAATTCATTGAGCTTCTAGGGTAGGGATGGACTGTTGCTCGTGATTCTGTTCAACTTCACTTTGTAGCCTGTTACTTTGTGTAAACCTTGCCACAAACGATGGAAACTGAAAGAACTGCGGATGTTGTAAATCAGGAACAAAAACAGAAGTTGTTGGAAAAGCTCAGCAAGTCTGGCACCATCTGTGAAGAAAAAAATCAGAGTTAACATTTCTGGTCCATTGACTCTTCCTAAGAACAAATGAAGGATATCTGGGTGGTCGGGTTGGGTCTCAATCTTAGTTCGGCATTGCGTCTTGGTGCCTCTGATAACGTTATGAAGGTTGTGTCTAGATTTCCTGGATAGATCAGGGCTGCCTGACTTGTGTGCCTCAGATCTGTACCTCAATAGAGAGTGGATCTCCCCGTTTTTCCATGGTTTCCAGTTGAGGAACATTTGGATTAACGTCTTTGGCATGCAATCTTCTACACACTTACGAATGAAGTCTGTAACAGTAGTGGCATACTCATTTAGATTGGCTGTTGTGTTCTTGAATCCAAACAAGTTCACTGACTGTAAGCAATCTCATAGAAACCCTTCTGTCGCCCCAGACCAGCACTGTACTACTTTTTGTACTGGGTCCTCCTGCTTCAACTTCTGCTTGTAAGCCAGGAATAGGACCACACCATTGTGATCGGATTTTCCAAATTGCGGACAGGGGATGGAGCGATAGGCATCTTTGACAGTTGTATAGTAATGGTCAAGGATGTTCAGACCTCTGGTGGGACAGGAGACGTGTTGATGGTATTTTGGTAGCATGATCTTCAGGTCAGCCTGGTTGAAGTCGCTGGTTACAATGAACAAGGCCTCAGGGTTTGTAGCATTGTATAATTCATCAAGTACACTCTTCACTTCTGCATGAGGTGGGATGTAGAGTGTTGTCAGGATAGTAGCAGTGAACTCGCATGGCAGGTTATGGCACTTTACTGTAAGATATTCTAGGACAAGGAGCAGTAATATGCCAGGGTCACCGCATTGGCACACCAGGAAGTCTTGATCAGGAAGCAGACCCCACTGCCACTTGCCTTGCCTTAGGACACCGAGTGGTCCCGTTGGGGAGCTGAGAAACTTTTAGGTTGTAAGGCACAATAAACAGTAGCAGGAGTGAGCCAGATCTCTGTAAAACAGAGCACACAGCAGTCTCTCAATTTCCTTTGGAAGGTGAGTCTAGCTTTAAGTTCATCCATTTTGTTCTCAATGGCTAGGACATTTGCCAGGAGTATGTTAGGGAGGGGGTTGTTGAAACCCCAAAGTTTCAGTCTCCCTTGAAGTCCAGTGCATCTCCCACGTTTCCTGGGTAGGCGGCTGTTCAATCCTGGTCATCTGTGAGGGAGGTCTGCTGCTCCAAGGTGTGTCTGTGTTTCCCAGGGGTTTTGTGTCTGGTTTGGATGGACCTCCTCAATGTTGGGTCACCATAGAGCCAGGTCTTGCTCCCGTGCTGGGCCTCAGTTCTGGATTTCCATGAGGTCAGGGAAGCTGTCCCTGCCAGAGGCCGGAGAGCCTCCGGGTTTGTAGTTTCAGCATCGGCAAGGTATGTAGGAGCGTCTGATGGGGTCCTGTGCCCTAGGGTCATTCTTGAGCTCTTTGGGTGGCTTTTGCTGTCAGTCAAGTTGGACTCCGCACCCCCGCTCCCACACCCACCCCACCCCACCCCGCACCGATGTCAGTTCACCGCGGGGTCAAGTCTTGTTCCTTCTTGGTCAGGACTTCCACAAGGGGGTTCGGGCTTGCTGTTCCCAAGCCTTGTCAGTCATTGATTTTTTAAACTTGCAAGCAGATTTAAAGGAAAATTGTTAGTAATTCTGATAGAGTTAGAATTGAGGTTTAGAAAAGCAGAACGACTATGAGATATGTAAGAATATGATCTGCTGTAGACAGCTCACAAAATGAAACCACGCTTCAGCGCCATCTTGAAATCTAATTTAATTAAGCAGCTCTAATAGAAATTTATCACCTCTTCTAGTCATTAAACATTGAAGAGGAAAAGAATTCCATGGAAATTAATTTTTATTCAAAATATTTCCTTCCTTATGAAACCTTTTTTGACATGATTAAAATTAACATTTTTTAAAAAAAACTCAACTTCAGCAACATAGACATCAATCTATCCTGGAGTTGTTCCCCTACTGATTGGACCTACTCTCCTTGACATAATTGAAGTATCAAAGAGATTTCAGTAAAGTGTGCATGTTATTCTGTAAAATGGGGCAAGACATTGAACAAAGTTAAACCCCATTCACTTTTCTTTCTCCTATAAGTTGAAGCTAGTTGGTTTACGTCGCATGTAAATGTGAGTTGCCTTTTTATGCTCTTTTGTTTTGAGCAACAGGTCAATGCAATCCAGATTGTTCACACTCCCTGTAAACTGGCTGATTAAGGTCATGAACTCAGTATATTGGAAATCATATGGGAAAATTTAAGTTTTTACATTCCATGGCATACTGTGGTGCATCATATTACTGTACTGCCAGGCTGCCAAGTGTGACACAGCTTTAAAATTAATGTCACACAAAAAAGGCATTAACTCCCACAACTATCACTTCATTAATTAGGTGATTAGAAGAATTAGTCAAGGGAAAAAAATGCTCGAGAGCCTGAATGAAAGTTACAAATGTGCTGAATACATAATATAGAACAAAGAAAAATAAAACCTAAGCGGGCAAACTAAAGCAAGTATGATACATTACTTGAATTAATAAAGTAGAAAGTGACAAATTGAATTGAGATTCCTCCTCACTTTGAAATGCCAATTTAAGATCACAGAAAGTACAGAATCATAGAGGTGTTATAGAGCAGTGGAAGGCCATTCGGCCAATTGTGCCCGCACCAGATTGTTGAATGAGCATCATTGTGAAGATCCAATTTCGTGATTTTTCCCATATCCTTTGCACTTTAGTTTTGTCCAAAAATCATCGGAATGCCCACTGAAATGCCTCAATGCCTTACATTCCAGGCAGTGCATTCCACATCCTAACTACTCTCTGAGTGAAAAAGCTTTTCCCCATTTCACCGTTGCTTCTTTTGCAAATTACCTTAAGTCTGTGCCCTCTTCTTGTTCCTGTTAAAAGTGAGAAACTCACAAGCAGTTGCAGTAGTGAAGCAATCTTTTGATTCTATCTTGTCCTGTGAAGCTACGTCCTATTGATATGAACTTCAAATGTGGCTTGAGTTCATGTATAATTTTTATGAATGGACTTTTATTTTTAAAAATGGATACTGACAATGTGGCTAGGTTGGTTGCCAAAGGACCAGGTGACATTTTAAGCTTCAACACTGGCTATCTCAAGCTTGTCAAAAATTTCCAGTTTAGTTATCCAGGGTTAGAGACCTCCCCTTGAGTGAACTTGGTTAGTTGTGGAATTCACACCAGCTATTGTTTGATGGTTATTCCAAATGCAGTATGAATATTACAAAAAAAGAGATGCAGTTGCTTGTGAATATGACCCTTGCCACTGACTAGCAGAATTTCCATTTTACCATTAAAACAGTGGGTTAAAAATTGGCCATTTTTCCTTAATGTTGTATGTCTTATTTTTCCAATGGACTGGAATTTTCCAAGTCCCTGAATGACATGGGCAGTCTCCACGTCTGGAATCTCAGCTGAAGGTCCTCTCAGGATGTACAGGAGATACAGGAAGCCCAGACATTATCATCTTTGATGCCATTTCCTTCCCATGTGTAAGGCATGTTGCAGATGTCCCCAAGGCGTGGAGGTATGCTATCTGCTGGTGAGGAATTGTGCCCTGAAGGTGTGGGTGGCCATCCTAACTCAGTGGGCTCAAGGTGATAGTCATGCTAATCTTATACGCAGCTAGTTGCTTCCAAAGATCCATTTGGAGACAGTGTGCAATCTCTCAATCTTCAAACCATTAATCATCAAGGCCGTTACTGATATGTTTCAGGAGGCTGTCACATTCCTTTGATTAATTACTTCAAATATGTCAGGGATAGGAGGATGTGACGGTGAGTGAGGCACATATGGGATACTGAACCTAGCTGTGGAGGTGTCTCAGACACTGCACTTAACAAATAGGTAAGACGTTCTTACTCCTGGTGTGGACAACAGAGCAGACTGCAGGGAACATGATTGAATTGATCAAAGCACCATGGTGCAGTGTGTTATTCAAGTCAGGAGAAAAAAGTGAAATATAGTAGTAATAGGGGATAGAACAGTTAGGAGGATAGATTCTATTCTCTGTAGCAGAGACAGAGAGTCCAGATGACTGTGTTTTGGACCTGGTGCCAAGGTTCAGGACGTCTCTCCTGGGATGGAGAGGAACTTGGAATTAAAGGCACAGTATCTAGTTGTCGTGGATAACATAGTTACAAATTACATCAGTAGGACTAGGAAGAGGTTCTGTTGAAGGATCATGAGCAAACCAGGGCTAAATTAAAAAGGAGAACCACAAATATAGTAATCTGTGGATTATTACCTGAACAAGTAAATTGGAGTAGGGTAAATGAGAATAGAGAGATAAATATGTGGCACAAAAATTTGTGTGGGAAAAATGGGTTCTGACCCATGGGATACTGGGACCAGTGCTGGGGAAAGAGAAAGCTTTTCCGCTGAGAAGGACTGTATTTGAACCATATTGGGGCCAGTGTCATGGCAAATCATATAAATGGGGTTGTAGTTAGGGCTTTATACTGATGAGTGGGATTGGGGAGAATGTTAATTGAAGGGAAGCTTAAAAAATCAAAAAGGAAAATGAGAACAGATGTTCATGATATTGAAAGGTGAATGATAATCAAAGTGTGACAGAAAGGGATAGAGAACAGAAGTGTGCAATAGAATTTAGAACAAGAGAGGGTAATATTTCTGAAAAGTCAAAGCTTAATGATCTTTATTTGAATGCTTGTAGCATTTGTGGATGAGTTGATGGTACAGTTAGAAATAAATCAATATGATTTGATAGCTTTTACAAAGTGACTAAACCTGGGAACTCAATATTCAAAGAATAGGCAAAAAGGAAAAGGAGGTGTGGTAGCTTTGTTAAAAAGGAAGTTATTAGTGCAGTGGTGTGTAGTGATATAGGTGCGGTATGTCATGATATGGAATCAGTTTGGCTGGAAATAAGGAATATCGAGTGAAAGAAGTTATGGATGGAAGTCATCTATAGGCCAAACAGTTGCCTCACTGTTGCTCAAAGTATAAATTGGCAAATAATGGAGATGAATAAGAAGTGCACTACAATATTCAAGGGTGATTTTAATCTGCATATTGACTGGACAAACCAGAAGGACAGGGGCAATATGGAAGGTAAATCTGCAAAGTGCATCTGGGATTCTTAGAGCATAACCTTACAGTATCCACCCTGGAACAGGCTATTTTAGGTCTGGTAATGTATAACAAGGTAGGGCTGATAAGATATCTAGTAGTTAAGGATCCTCTCAGGCTTGCAATCACCAGCCTGTTGTTCCTGTGCTTGTCTGTGCATTTGCGAAGTTATTCTTGGCCGAGACCAGGGGATCATCTTCTGCCTGGAGCTAAGCAAATACCTGGTCTCTGGCAATCCCTGACTGACAGAGACATAGAGTTTTCTTCCTTGACCAGCTGCAGTGACATATCTGTGATGTGTTCACCAGATTGTGCTTCCGAGTCTAGTCTGGATATAGAATACATTGAGGTGATGATCTCTTTGCTGGTAGAGAGTGCAGTGAAAGTCTTGCTGGTGCATCTTCTGAGGATTCAGCTTTCTCCTCAGATTGAAGGTGGAGTGAGGGTCTCTGACACTGGCCTCATTGTGGATATTTGCTGGATGCTATTTATTTCAGCATAAGAGGAGAAAGGGAAATGGTTGTCTAAGAGTTAAAAAAAGCTTGTGCAGATTAAGAATGGGTTAACACTGGCATTAATGGGACAGCAGTGCAGCACAATGAAACTTACTGGGCATTGGCCATTGAAGTGTTTCCATACCTACATGCTTGGTTGCTCTCTTCTCTGGTCAAATCCAGTATTTCTTATTTGGGGGAGTAAGGAGTCTAATGTCCACTATCTACACTGGTGTAGACCAATCCTTCCTGCAATGCGACAAAAAGAGGGATTGAGTATGATGGAAGAGCAGTTAGCAGTAATACATGAGCAGGAGAGATGGGTGATGCATCCCCAGTGAGTGAATAGGATGTGAAGATGGCAGAAAAGGTCAGTGGTTTGGAAGAATGAGGAATGGGAGAGCTATTGAATGCATATAATGTATGCATGGCTGAGAGTTGTGGCCCATGAATCTTGCTGAAAGGTGTGCAGTGGCAAAGTTAGACTGAGTGATGATCCCGTGAGTGTGAAATAGCAGAGAGAAGATGGAGGCATTTACATTTGTGTAACACAGAAGATCAGTAACCCTTCCTCTTGACCTGCTAGATGTCCTGCTTCACTGGAGGCACAGCTGCGGTTTGCCCAGGCTGGTTTGGTCTGTGGAATGCCCGTTGTGTTGATCTGCAGGAACAAAGGTTGACCTCCTCTTCACCACCCCATCTACCAGCACCTGCAGCGAAGTGGGGAGATAGCTTTCCTTTCCTGTAGGCCATATCCTCGTTATAATGACTAAACACCACATTGTGAGGGCAAGTTACTGGCTTGCAACATCTGAAATGGTTTGCAGCTGGGCTTTAAATGTAGTTCCAATGCCATGAAGACTGGAAGGTTCCAGCGTGTGGTTGAGCACTTTCATGTTTCTGGCTGTGTGACTCTCCAACCAAAGTACCCAAGATTCCAGTAATTGCATAATTACTGTAGAAGACTGTGTGAGAAACATCTCTCAAAGTTACAGCAGACTGAATTCCATGAATCTCATTTGACAGAGCACTTGCACTGAAAATCGGAAAATTCCACACAATACCAATCTTTATCATTTACATAAATTGCATTTTTATGCTCTACTTTTTGATAATTGCAGAATGACATCATTTTATTTCAAGGAGAAGTAAACAAACCTTTTTGACAGATTGAATTAGCAATATTGATCAGACATTACCATTTGTCACAGTGGATTAATACTTAATATATGCCAACACCACATCTATAATACCTTGTCAAAACCTGGGCAAATATTCTTATCATTTGAAATTGTCCAAATACTTCCATGATTTATGCTTTTTTTTGCCTGGAAAGCAGAATTACAATGGATTTCAAAATGCCATGAGACGAATAAAATGAAGTGTCAAAAATCAAACCTTGCTGGGAAATGCCTGACAGATCTTGTAGAATGGAAATTATTTATCCAGCATCCATACTCATGTCTAAGTTTGTCATTGCCTTAAATTATGTTTTTGTGTAGTTTAGAATTTCTTCCCTTTGATGAAAGTGATTAAATATTGTATTTAATGCTAGATGGCTAGAAATAATAGAAAAAAGGAATACTTACAATTGACAATGAGCCTTACGACCATAGTCAACAGAAGAGGGAAATCAAGAGCCATAGCAATACTTTATACTGAGGTTGCAGTAGTGGGAACAAGGCAAATGAAAATTAAAGCAACAAAAGGGGCCATTTGAAAGCTAAAGCTGACAAAATCTATCAGAAGAATTAGAAGACTTCCAAGGCAATGATAAGAGATTATTTATTTGGCCATGAAAGGCAGGAAATTATCCATGCTGCCGTGAAAATGTGGGGCACTTCTGTTTTCCCTGCAGAAGGTAGGAAACCATAATTTTGAGCAGAACTAACTGAATGCAGTTGGGACGTAGTTAATGTACCCAAAGGTAATGGATCCATCAGAATATGCATTCACCTAATACAGCTCAACAAGGCAGTAGCAAGGGAAATCCACCTTCTGTCAACAGTAGACAAGAGTTTAGCCAAATTGTCCAAAAGTAAATTTTTCGCTCAACTCAGTGCCAACAATGAGTTCTGGAAGGTGCTTTTGGTTGAGCAATCAATACTAGTTACTATCGTCATAACTCCATTTTGGTGGCTTCATTGACTATTATTTGGGTTTGCCTTGGCCTGAGAGACTTTTCAATGGGCGCTGTCCAACATCTTACAAGGTTTAGAATGTGTTATATGCCACGTGGATGATTGATATATCGTTGAGGACATGCACAGAGGATCCATGCAGTTTTAAAATGCCTATGGTGAGTGAATTTTGGGAGGAATCTATTTGCTTCTTGGAGCACATTGTTGACAAGGATGGAATAGTGGCAGACAGAAAACAAAGGCCATTCAGGAGTTTCCCACTCCAAAAATGCTCAATGATGTGCAAAGCTTTCTAGGCATGGTAAACAATTGGTAAAATGTTGCCTCATTGGCAACTATGACTATCTGTTGAAGAGAATGCTTTCCAAAAGATCAAGAACATGCTGGCATCCTCAGGTGTCTTGTCTGACAACAATCCATTCTTTTCAACTATCTTAAGTGCAAATGTTTCAGCTACAGGAATAGCAGCATTTCTCTTTCAGGGAAAAAAAAAATTGTTGGGTGTCTAAAGCCTGTGTACTGTCCTTCCAGAGCATTGCCAGACATGGAGACACGTCACACAGATATATAAAAGGACGCTTTCTCGGTCACAATGATGTGTGAGATATTTTCAGATTGTATCCTTGGTCTGAAAGTGTTCATAGAGATGGACCATAAACTATTCATCTCTCTACCAGGTGAGAAAGCGTTGATATGGCTGGTGCCTCCATGAATACAGAAATTCTGACTCTGCCTTATGAATTTTTCATATGAGGCGAAACATTTGTTGCAGAAGCTACAAATTAAGGTGGATGAGCACTCTGGTCTGAGAGTTGAGAACTTTAGAATGAGGGATGAGTGACTTGTTGGTGAAATTGAACTGTTTGCTCAGACCACACAGATACAATGGCCAGCAACTCAAAACAGGCTCATTCATATACAACAGGATCGAAGGAAGGACTGAAAATGTGTTGCCATCTGTCGGCTTTATGGTAAAGGTTGACTATGTTAAAGCATACAGGTTTGACCATGATGATGGGTATTGAGCATCAACAGAAATTCACAATGGTACAAGACTACTGCTGTTGATAAAATGTTTGTCATTCGAGTTTTGCTGTGTCAAGATATCGGAGACAAGCTACACCAGGTACATTTGTAGGTTACCATGTGCAGAATCAAGGTGTCTGTGTGGTGACTGAGGAGATTGAGGACTATGTAACTGACTGTGATACTTGTATTATTCACAGGCCACAGCAGTCCAATCCACTGATTCCCATTTCCTTCCTCATTAGACCATGGGAAAGAATGGGAATAGATATATTTATATTTAACAGATGACCTTACAGCTTTGATTAATTTTCTTGGTGGATTGAGGTGAAATGTCATGCATCATCATGAAAGAGGCTGTTGTCATGTTCTTGCTGTGAAATATTTGCTGCACATGGGTTCCTCATGTGGCCGTATAAACTACTAGTTCCCTCCTTTCCAGTGTGGCTTAATGATGGGTAGAAAATGGATGACTCAACCACCTATCCTACTTAAGCAGTTGACTCCACAGTTGAGTCCCCATGATTATAAGAATTTTGTAAGAAGGAGCAGTCCTACCACGAGCAGTAGGCTGCCCACCATAATAGACACAACCCTGCGCAATGGTTTACAGACTTAGGTCTGAGGCAACAGATATAGATGAGGGATTTTAATCCTAATGGTATGATCTTTCAAGAAGCAATGGGCCAGTAGTAATGATGTCTGAACAGCAGAGGGCATTGTACAGAGGAAGTGCAGAAATCTTGTTCCAAGTTGGAACAGTCATCCACCAATGATTTACTGGGACAAACCCAATGAAGAACACCATGATGAAGGTGATACAGAATTCTTTTTTAATTTGTGTTACAGGTAGACAGGGTAGTTAAGAAGGCATTTAGCATGCTTGCCTTCATTGCTGAGACCTTTCAGTATAAGAGTTAAGATGTTGTGTTAAAGTTGTACAGGATGTTGGTGACACCTCTTTTGGAGTATTGTGTGCAGTTCTGGTTGCCCTGTTACAGGAAGGATATTATTAAGCTGGAAAGGGATCAGAAAAGATTTACTAGGATGTTGCTGGGAATAGAAGTTTGAGTTATAAGGAGAGGGTCTGGGAAAAGACTTTTGCTATTCACCTTATCTATGCCCTTCATGTTTTATAAACTTCCAGAACATCACCCCTCAACCTCCTAGGCTCCAGTGAAAAAAGACTTAGCCTATTCAGCCTCTCCTTATAACTCAAACCCTCCATTCCTGGCAACCTCCTGGTAAATCTTTTGATTGATTTGATTTGATTGATTGATTGTCTCTAGTTTAAAATACCCTTACTATAACAGGGCGACCAGAACTGCACACAGTACTCCAGAAGAAGGCAAACCAATGTCCAATAGAACCTCAACATGACATCTCAGCTCCAATACTCAGTGGTTTCAGCAATGAAAGCAAACATGCTAAATGCCTTCTTAACCACCCTGTCTACCTGTGATGCAAATTTCAAAGAATTACATACCTGAATCCCTACATCTGTCTGTTCTACCACACTACCCAAGGGCCTATCATTAACTGTATAAGTCCTGCCCTTGCTTGTTTTACCAAAATGT
The DNA here is from genome assembly GCA_024137785.1 of Ginglymostoma cirratum. Taxonomy (NCBI): domain Eukaryota; kingdom Metazoa; phylum Chordata; class Chondrichthyes; order Orectolobiformes; family Ginglymostomatidae; genus Ginglymostoma; species Ginglymostoma cirratum. The sequence continues at coordinate 11,729,408 of JAHRHZ010000032.1, forward strand.
AATACTTCACATTTATCTGAATTAAACTCCATTTGCCATTCCTCAGCCCATTGACCCAGTTTTAAAGTATTTTAAGTTAATCTGTTTGGACATGCCACGATGTGCTTCTGGGGCATATGAGACTTGAGCATGGTCCATCTAGCTGAAAGGCAGAACACTACCTCCCATAGCACCACTGGAACTCTGCCACCCTGTGGTACAAGAGCAACATAAGCTGCACTTAATTTTTATCACATGATAAATTACACCATGTTAAGACAAGAGCCTTTTCTTCTTAGGGCTCGGTGGTGGTTGTCTTTCACCACGTAAACCTATTAGACCCTCAAACCCAATCTACGGCACAAGGTTTGGTAGCACAGTGCTTCTACCCACAAAATACCACAAGCACTACTTAAGGCTCACCTGCACTACTTAAATGTGATTTGCTTTCAAGTTGGACAATGTGCTGGAAACCGTTCACACAGAATCTCTGAACAGAAAGAAGGGCGGAAGTAGTCCACCAGGGCCAGAGAGAGCACCTCAAAGTTCTCCAGTGTAGCACTGGAAACCTTGGTTCAAGAATTGGTCTGGAGTTGAGGAACCCTCTACCGTCAGTTGGCCAGGAGGCCTTCACACAAGTGCTCAGAGTACAGTGGGAGTAGATAGCCACCATAGTCCATAACTGAAGTCTTGTCCTGAGAACCTGGAAGTATTTCTGCAAGAAATTCAATCACCTCAGATCAGCGTTCATCATCAGTGAATGCATCTTCAAACGGCATATACTTGTAAATAAATCACCAGTCATCTCTCAAATGACCACGTTCCATTGACTTGCACACCGACCATCTCAATTAACGATGCCTCAAACTTCAAATTTGTAGTTTCAGCTCACCATCACACACTTAAGACTACTGTAAGCTTCCCAACAACACATCTTAGATTTCAAACATTGCCAGCTGTTTAACAATGTCAGGTTCACTGCCTGAAACAGATTAGGAATCACCGATACACTTCCGTCAGTCTAGCTGGATAAGGTCATCCATAACCAGAACCAGTGAAACCTAACTGGTGGGACGGCACAGCTAAGTGGACAAGACAGTGCTATCAATCAATGGATTGGCCATGACTAAGGTAGTGTGTTCGTATCTAATTTCATCCCCATCATTACCTTCAATCCACCATCTCGTCTATTAAACTCTGCAAATGGTGTTCAGATATAAGACCGAACCGCAACAATCAGGAAGGCTTCTGGATGGGAAATCTGTGAAATAAAAAGCTGCTTTGGAGTTAGAACTTCCCAATGCTGTGACCAGAACTCGATTGTCTCACTGGAAATACCAATAATAAATTTCAGGTGTAGAATGCTTACTTCGAAAATTACAATGAGTGTATAATGGAGCCTTTGCAAAATATGGTCACATAAGTACTAAGGAACCAGCATCTCCTTAGATTTTTTTTAACATAATATGTGTTTCCACGAGAAAAAAAAATTTGTACCGCTACCATGGTGTGAAATAAAGTATAGGATTAGGAACTTCAATATGGTTTAATTTAAGCCTCACATTCAGCATAATCATTATGACTCCAGGCTGTACAATTCTCATCTATTTATATCAGTACAATGGACCCATATCCATATAAACTCTATCACTACAAACCACTCATTATAGTAAGCAGCCCCACAGTGTGGCTGCAAGCATCATTAGTTGGTGGAAAAACTCAGATGAAATACCACTCCCCTTCACAGTTCCACACCCCACCAGCACCCTCACTCCTACGTCGATAAAGGCAACTGATTACCCCACTTCTGAATTCTAATAATAAGGTTTAGCTACATTAAAGAGAAAATTTTTTGTCTCATTGAGTGACCAAGACAGAGAGCAGTTTTGAAATTAAAACGATTCTCTGATTCATTACTTTCTAAGAAGACAGAATATGCTGTGTCTGTCAGTAATCCCTTGAATACACTTTAATGTGAAAGTTTAAGTGTTGATTGAAATTGAAAAAAAAGTGCTGATAGAATCCCAAAAAATAAATCAGGGAAAATGAATAGCTGTTTTTCACTCCTGCCCCCTGACTGAATGCATATCTGTTTGTAAGGTATATAACAGATTAACAATTGAAGCTATTTGATAAACTGAGTGCTTGTTAGATTTGAATTAGTCCAAAGGCTTAAAAAACGGAACGCTGCATTAATTACTTCTCAAGGAAGAAAAGCAACATACTAATGGAATATAATCATGATGATTTAGCTTGATACATAACTAGATAAGACAGGCTATGCAAATAGTAGCATTGTACTAAGTCTCCTTGTAAAATGATAAATCAAGAAACAGATTCAGAAGTATAAAACATTTGAAAAATTTATATACCTATATTTTGTAAGTATTTATTTTTTCATTTCAAATGAAAGAGTTAACTAATTGTAGTTTATTTGTCATCACTTTCTATATTTGATAAGGGAAATATCAGAAATTATTATTTATTTTGGCTGGAATTGACTTTCTAATCACTTATGTTTTTTCTCAAAGGAATATTTTAATTCCGTATGAATTCGCATCAATGTTAGTAACATCATGAGATTAATTAGTACAAAATATTGCCCTCATTAGGATATCAGATTATTTCAGTTGATGCTCAAGCCCTTGAAAGTTAAAATAAAAGTAGGCACATTAGCAACAATGGGGTGAGATATCATGAAAGTGGTAAGATTAGAAAGAATGGTTGAAGAAAATTGGAAGTTGCAATGGCCAAACACTGCTCATCTCTCATGAGCAGCTGATTCCTTGATGGCAGATAGCATCATATGTCAGAGATCCTGAACCATCATGGTGTTTGCAGCCTCAGTGTTGCACTTTACTTGGATGTACAGGGATTGAGGGAGGGCCTGCCTACATTACTCATCCACACTCTGCAAGTGAAAGGAAAATATCAGTGATGCCACACAAATCTGCAGACAACACTCCGCTCTATCTATTAGCTTTACAAGGGAGGGCACTGCCATTCAAGGCTGGAAACTGTACAGTGAGAAGCCTCACCTCCATTCTCCCTCATAGCTCAGTGCCCTGCTGAAAGAAGCTGCACAAAGTGCTGCCTCTCTCAGGTTAAATACTGCCCTAAAGGATGCTCAAACATTTCAGGGCAATTTAGCAATCTACACAATATTTGAAACATTGCAAGGCTCATCAATGACTGAAGGCAGTAAACATATGCCTCCTGTGTTTCTTTTTAACTTATTCACTCATGAGACATAGGTGGCGCTGACTGGCCAGCATTTATTGCCTGCTCCTGGTTGCCCTTGAGAAGGTAGTGGTGAGCTGCCTCCTGGAACCACTGCAGTCCATCTGCAGTGGGTGGACCCACAATGCCCTTAGGGAGGGAATTCCAGCATTTTTTTTTACCCAGCAACACTGTCGGAACAGCAATATAAATCAGGAGGGTGAGTGGCTTGGAAAGAAACTAGCAGTTGATAGTGTTCCCATGAATCTGCTATCCAGGTCCTTCCAGATGGAAAAGGTCACAGGTTTGGTAGGTATTGTCTAAGGATCTTTGACAAATTACTGCAGTGCACTACTACAATTGAACATCAGTGATACAGGAAGTGGTGCTAATCCAGCAGGCTGCTTTGTCTTAGATCTTAGACAATCATTAGATTTGTAATTCCAGGTGTTTTTTGAATTCAAATTCCACCATCTGCCGTGGCAGGATTCAAGCCTGGGTCCCCAGAATATTATCCCCAGATTACCAGTCCAGTGATATTACCACTAGGCCATCGCTTCCCTGACAGAATTATACAGATGCATGTTTCAGAACCAAAATGCTTATGCATTTGGCATAAAGGGGGTGAATTGTAGGCAGTTCTCCACCATAATAACATACCCTCCCAAATAATTCTCCCTTGAACATTGCAAATGTTATCACATCCTTAAAGTTAGATGTGAGAAAGAGGTGCCTCTGAACTTTTGTGCTTGAGTTTCAAGTATGAAAAGTGATGCCAAAATGGAAGGCCATGCAAAACGTTTAGGTGTGTATTACCTAGTTTTGTATATCTGACGTAAAGGGGGGGGGGGTAGGTGCAATTGATGCAAACTATCTAATGGTCATGATTGCATAAAGCACTATTAATGATTGTTAACAAAGAATGACCTTGCAATTGAATCTAACTTGATGGCAGATGGTGGTATTACAGAATAATGCATGCATGATTAATACATTTACTTCTTGAAGGGCCTTACATACAAAGAATTATAGTCTGCCTTGAAGAGAAAATCAATAACCTACTTTGTTCACTTGCCATACGGTGCCAGCCTTTTTGTTTCATTATTGTGCAGTTGGGTTTTGTGGGAAGGTGGCAAGGTTTCAACATTGTATCTTTGAGAGTGAACTGAAGGCTACACTTGAGACAAGGAAAGATCCCCCTCCTTCTGTCCTTCATGTTCCTTTCACATGTTACAGTCCATGTCCCCAATGACTATTCAACCTCTATGCATTTCTCTTCAGCTCCTTTATCTTACTGTTAATGTTCCCCATTTACCCTCTATGCTATCTAGGGCTTTACAAGCTGTCATTGCCCTTCATGGCCACACGTTATCATCATACTGGGGCAAGGGTAATCGGGATTTGTGTGAAGATCCTCCTCCCACAGTTCCTCATCCCTTCCATTACTCCAGGAGATCAAATCCTTCTTTCGTGAATTGTCCACTTCGATTGCAATCATTCCCTTTAGACGCAATCCAAAGAACTCCAAACCTGGATTTAATCTTCCCACTTTCCCCAGGAGTACAAGGATTGCCCTGATGAGTCCCTTACCATGAAACCCAGAACTGATCATGGTCTACCATCCACCAGTCTGACTTGTGAAAATAGCCCTCACTGACCAAAGTTCAGCAACCAGATGGATCTCTACATAACTGATATACCTGTATCCAAATACTAGCTTTTTTTTTCTTTATTCATTCACGGGATAAAAAGGGAGTCACTGGCTAGGCATTTATTGCCCATCCCTAATTGCCCAGAGGGCAGTTAAGAGCCAACCACATTGCTGTGGGTCTGGAGTCACATGTAGGCCAGGTGAGGATGGCACTTTCCTTCCCTGAAGGACATTAGAACAGATGGGCTTTTCCAACAACTGGCAATGGATTCATGGCTGTCATTAGATTCTTAACTCCAGATATTTTATTGAATTCAAATTCCACCATTTGCCATGGTGGGATTTGAACCTAGGTCCCCGGATTAACAGTCCAGCAATAATACCACTAGGCCATTGTCTTCCCTGCTCTATAGATCTGTAGGACTGACAATGGAATAATCCCTGTAGCACAAGGACACATATTTCCAGACTCTGCTTGGACCAAGTGCCTGTCTGACTGAGGCCAATCCCTGGATTGAGATCAGATAATCTCCTGAACTGGGTGTGGTGGTACCCCCTGACTGATCATAATCCCCATTCACTCGACTAAGGTCTGCTCTCCTTAGACTTTCAGACATACCCATTTGCCTGGAGAATACAGTATGTTTCCACAGAAGCTGCTAGCACATCTATGTATAACAGTGACTTATTACTCTACCATACTGCAAGATGTCCAGTCCCTTGTCTGTCCAGTGCTCTGAATGTGACAAGCTGCATGCCTGTTTCTCTGTGTAAAACAGCACAGCAAGCCAGAGAGATTGACAGGCGGTAAGTCAGTGCTAAAGAACTTATGGCTAAACAGCAATGCAAGGCCAGACAGACTGGTATCCTTTCAGTGAACTCAAAATGACTAAGCACTGCACAGATACATGACATATGTGCGTGAGTCCCTGAGGCAAAAGTGAACTTGACACAAGCAAGCAAGACATAAGTATGCATGAGCTTTAAGGTGAAGTCCTGAGGCAGCCACTAAGATGTGGTGAGGTTGATGATTTTGCAGTCTCCAAATGCATGGATGAAGGTTGGAAGAAGACAGGCCCCTGAAGTACACAGGGAATTGATGTTGATGGTGAAGCTGGATGAAAGCCTGGAGAAGCGAATGGCAAGGTGCTGCTGCCAGGTAACTGCTCTGACTTCCATGTTGGGACTTGGCACAATTTACTGATTCTTGGAGAAGGAGAGGAAAATTTGGAGCTCCATAGGAATGAGGTGAGATTTGCTGATAATGAGATGTGAATATATGGAAATAAAGTAATGACTGCTCATTTAGGAAGATTCAAAACTCACCTTTAAGGGATAATACAGAAGTTTCTTCTCAAACCTGAGGTATTGGAGGTTTTTCATTCTCACGATGTTTATCAAACTTTCTTGCCATTATCCATGCTACTCAAGCGTGCAGAAAATTCTGCCCATTTATATTTTTTAAGACATTGATAGAAAAATTCTTGTTAAACAAAGGAATGAAAAATGGTTGTGGATAAATAGAATCACAGAGTTACAGAGTATGGAAAAAGGCCCTTTGGGCCATCATGTCTGTACAGGTAACCAAGCAGCAATCTACTGTAATCTTATTTCCCACAACTTGGCCCATGGCTTTTTATGCCGTGGCTTTTCATGAACTCATCTAAATACTTCTTAATGTTGTGATGTTTCCTGCCTCTATCCTGCTTACAGGCAGTGTATTCTAGATACCCACCACCCTCTGGGTGAAAACAAAACTCCTTAAATCCCCTCTAAACCTCCAGCCCCTTACTTTAATTCAGTTTCCACTTGTTACTAACTCCCTTGCTAAGGGGAAAGGTTCCTTCCTATCTACCCTATCTACATCCCTCATAATTTTAAATGCCTCAATCAGATACCCCATCAGCCTTCTTTGCTTTAATGGAAACAACCGCAGCCTATCTAGTCTACCTTCCTGGCTCAATCACACCAGCCCAGGTATCATTCTGGTGAATCTCCTCTGCAACCCCCTAAGTGCAATCGCAGTTTTCATATTACACACAGTCCTCCAGCTGTGGCCTAAAGACACCTTATACAGCTCTGTCATAACCAACTTGCTCTTATATTCAGTGCCTTGACTAATGAAGGGAAGTATCCCATATGCATCTGTAATAACCTTATCCACCTGCCCTGTTGCCTTCAAGGATCTATGGACATGCACACTAAGGTTCCTTTGATCCTCCATATTTCTCAGCATCCTACTGTTCATTGTGTACTCCTTTGTGTTGTTAGGCTTCCCAAAATGCATCACTTGACACTTTTTAAGATTAAACTCATCTGACCAGTCTGCTTATATTGTCCTGCAACCTAAATCCTTCCTCCTTGCCATTTACTTCATCACTAATTTTTGTGTCATCTGTGAATTTACTATTTGAGTACATTCTCCTATATTTGTGTCAAGGTCATTAAGGTACCCAACAAACATCAAACATAACCAGCACCAAATGCTGTAGTAATGTACTGAATGCATACCTCCAGTCACAAAAACAACCTCTGACCATCTCTGTCTAGTTCCCGCCTTGAAACCAAATTTGGATCCAGGCAAAATGCTGCAAAGGCTGGAAATCTGTAAACACAAAGAATGTTGGAGAAACTCAGCAGATCTGGAAGCATCTCTGCAGAGAGAAACATAGTTAACGTTTTAAGTCCAGTATGACTGTCCTTCAGAATTGGTTGACATGTTAATACATGTATCTGTGCACCATAACAATCAAATAGCTTCAAATGGGCCTCACCCACCTCTGCAACTTTCAAACCCATGCTGAGACCCGTTACAACTAGATGGAGCAAGTACAGTGCAAGCTCTGTCTATGTCTATGTAATTTCCAAATTGAGTGGGGTGAATATGTGACCAACGTACTTTAGTGCTGGTTTTAACTGCTTGTCTTTCAAAATGCATTTAGGAGTTGAATAACACACCTTAAAGGGAGACAACTTAATAATTACAAACCACTTTGAAAAGTGCAAAACCAAGTCAGGCATGGTTGAAACTATCTGTAGGTTGAACTTTTGTGAGGATTCCAAACAGGAACATGTACAGATGTACTGACTGGAAAACACCAAGAGAAAAATCAGAAAAAGCTGCAAATAATGCAAGCAAGTTTTAGTAGCAAACCACTTCAGTGAGTCTTAAGGGATCTAACACATCTGAAAAATGTTCTTTTCATATGGCGTTGAATGCCTGGAATGCTGTTATGGTGTTCCAAATGAATTATGATGCAGTTCTCCTGTTGGAATAAAATATTAAGCTAAAATGAGCCTATTGCATGCTAGATTTAGAGGCTCTCAGTGTCACAAATACTTGCTGATTGATTTATCCAGCATTTTATCTGCTAGGCATTTCACAAGCTTCAAGCAGCATTGCATACTGCAGAATACCAGTACATATATGCCTGTTTACTGCGGGGAACTAACTAACCAAAATACTGGCACAAAGTAATATTTCAAAATGGATTCAGCATAATTTGGAATTTTTAAGGGTTATGTCCTACCATTACTCAGCAGAAACACTGAAGACTTTTTACAGTCCACTGCTGGTCTATTTGCAGGTGGGGGTGACTGGGGCATATAAGTAGAATGAATGACTAGTTGTTAATGGTCAGTTAAGGGCATCATTTCACCTCTGCTGGGATGGTATGTGTCTGGGAAAGATGGAATGAGACAAGTCAATCCACTACTTTGGCAACTTGTGCTGAAGAATGGTAAAAGAAGGGGAGGTGGAATTACCTCCTCTGGGGATTCCCCACTGCTCATGAGGCATAAGCCCTAGTTCATACCCCACCTTTGTACCTCAAAATCTGGCATCTAAAACTTGAGTCTTCATTGTGTCCTGTCTACCCCATCATCACTAGGGTTCTGATAACCTTCCTGACCATAATCTCCAGACTTCTTGTCAATCTGGTATCTGTGAGGCTCCTTTTGGGACTGTGGAATTACTCTGAGTTGGCCAGCAGTTGTTGAGGGTGGGACCTCCTGTCTCCAAAGGGAAGAAGTCCTACCATTCATCTGAAACAAAAACAGAAATTGCTGGAGAAACTCTAGTAGTCTGACAGCATCTGTGGGGAGAAACAGAGTTAACATTTGGGCCCAGTACATTTGTGTCGAAGAGTCACCAGATTCAAAGGAAGGTTCTGAGGAAGGGTCATCGGACCCGAAATGCTAACTCTGATTTTTTTCTTCACAGATGCTGCCAGACCTGCTGAGCTTTTCCACCTAATTCTGTTTCTGTTCCTGCAATTATTTGCGTTATTTTAGTGTTTAACTCACTCACATCTTGTTAAGGCTGTCCCCAGCATTTCAGCACCTTGGCGTAACTTTTGGGTTCAAGACTTATTTTTCTACCAGGGTGAGAGGAAGATGAGGATATGATCCTTTGCCCTTAAAGTTCACCCACAAAGTTTAACAACTAACATGGAGTGCCCATCATCACGTAAGAGAGCATCAAGATAATTGAAGCTAGCCTCTCAGGGGCATCCTCAGTTAGTTTTTATCCATGCGCAGTAGGATAAATGATACTGTTGCACTGGCAGTCAATTTATGTATAATGATTTTATCCACTTTTTGATTTGCTAAGCATCATTCTTCCCAACGTTAAGTTAGTAAGGATTCTTAGCACTGAAATTTGAACATTTATTGGAATCATATTTGGCTACCTCAGTAATAGATTTTCTGAAATATTTAAGGCTAATTTTTCTGGACATGATTGTACCTCTCAGCCACTTGTCTTGATGTTTGTGATGCAGTTGACTTGGATTGTGGTGGGAAAATATGGGAACAGGGATAGGCTGCAAACATGTCCCACAATTCAATGAAATCATGGCTGATTCATGACCTAAAATGATCAACTTGACTTCCCTTCATATGCCTCAATATATTTACTTCACTATGTCTAACAATGTATGATTTAAAGTTAACAATTGACGATGAATCAAGTGCCATTTGACAAAGAGAGTTGTAAACACCTCCTGCTCTTGTATGTAGAGGTTTCCTCACTTTACCTGATTCTAATCTTTAGATCATCTTCCCTACTCCTAGATTCCTCAATCAACAGAAGTAAGGTAAATAGAACAGCTTTCACTTCCCTTTGATATGTTGGAAACTTTGATCAAAATTGCTCCGAATCTCCCATATTCCAGGAAACCTTGCTGAACTGTTGAATACCAGCTCAGGCCTATACACTGAGGGTTTGAAGAAGCTGGGGGAAGATGCAGTTGGATACGTTCACTGGAGCAAAACAATTGGCAGAGGTGAACAAGAGAAAATGGAGGATGTGGATGACGATAGAAAGCTCCTTTGTTAGCGAATGAGTAACCCCATGCAACTGCTAGTTAAAAGGGATTTGGATCATGGGTCCAGTTTTTAAAATCAGATTGGTTTCAAAGCGCAAGGGTTTGTTAGATTCTTAATGGTATTGGCAGTGTTTAATGTACAACTTCAGAGGAATCTATTGTCGAGAGGGTTGTATACAAATACTAGGAATGGCATGCTTTCAGACTGCCTTGAAACAAGGAATAGTTATTGTGATGTAGCTGCTGGCTACGATACTGGTATGAAATCTCTTCTGTTTCAGGTTTACACCCTTCATCAGGACTGATGAAGGGTGTAAACCCAAAACATTGGCTTTCCCGTTCCTCTGATGCTGCCTGACCTGCTGTGCTCCTCCAGCTCCACGTTGTATTGACTCTGACTCCGGCATCTGTAGTTCTTGCTATTCCCTCCTGGACTTTCTTATGAATGGTCAAATGCTGCATTCTAGGCACTGGACTACAGTACATCCTTCACTGTGGATCACTAGATGAATGATAAGCAGATTATTGCTGAGTATGTGCTGCTAAATAATACTGTCAGGGGCACCTCCAACATTTCTCATGTAATTGAAAGGTTAACTGATAGGATAGTAATCAGCTGGATTGGATTTGTCCTACTCTTTGTGCTTTGGCATACTTGGGAAAATTTTCACATTGTCAGGTAGATGGCAGTGTTGATAGCTGTTCTGAAATAGCATTGCCAGTGAACGGTTTATTCTGGTGCACAAGTTTTCAGCGCTAAAGCTGGGATGATTTTGGTACCGTTAGGCTTTGCTATACGCAATGCATTCAGCCAATTCATAACATAACATAGATAAATGCATTTGGCCTAAGATAAGTATCTGTGATTTTGTGGACCTTAGAAGGAGACGGAGATTAATCACCTACTTGGCTCCTGGTCTTTGACATGTAGGATTCTGCCATCTTTGAATTGGGGATGATTGTGGATCCTCCTTCTTTGGCTAAAACTTTCTGTGGCATGACAGTAGAATTGATCTGTAATCTGTGGGATTGCTTAGCTCTGTCAATCAGAAGCTGTTTCTTGTCTTCAGCATGCAAGTAGCTTCCCCAGACTGTCGTCCCATTTTTAGGTAAGCTTGGTGTTTCTCTTGATTACAGGGACTTCCCAGTTTATGAATGTCTGACTCACGAATGCTCGCATTTATGAATGCAATGCCACACAGGGTGTAATTTTAAAGATCCGACATATGAACGCTTCCTCGTACTTATGA
>JAHRHZ010000032.1:11744104-11763269 GCA_024137785.1 Ginglymostoma cirratum
CCATTTACCCCCAACCACCCCCCCCCTCCACTGACTCTGTCTTTCACCTGCTCCAGATCCAAATGGTTTTCAGTTGTTCTTCACACAACTCCTCCTCAGTCCCCAGGAGCTGATTCCTCTTCTCCCCGTCTTCCTGGGATCTGGCCCCACTACACCTCCTTTACCGACTCCAGACCCAAACCCACTTCACCCTCTCCAGGCCTGACTTGCCTTCATACTCCAGAACTTAACCCCACTTTATTCGACCCTGCCTTCACCCTTACGGGTCTTAAACTCTTTCATCCACAACTCTCCTTCATATTTTAGGAGCTGAATCACCCTCCATGCCCTGAGGACCTTAATCCACCACCTCACCATCCACTTTGGACCAGACACACCCCTTCCATCCATGGGGCGAACCCTGCTTTAAACTTCCCTTATTACAGAGAGGGCTTCCTCTCATTTGTATGTTAAAGGTTTTCATTAACACAAGGAAGATTGCAATAAGTTTTTGCAGAGATGTGAATTTAGTTCATCATGTAAACTGCTTCCACTGAATCGGAGGGTGAATACATGTAATATATATAGGGTGCATGTTAATTATACCGAAAGTAAATTTCTATTGTACAATTTAGTCCCTGATTTGAGATGGTTAGTGATTCCACCTCTTTCAAGAAATTCCTTGCTCCATAGAATATCATTTTTTTGCTAGTCGGGAAATGTAAACTGATTGTGCATGTATGCATCAATTCAAACTTCATTAAATTGATGGCAAATATTTTAATTATGTGCTATAGATGGACTATAACAATTTAAAAAATAATATCCCTCAAATTTGAGTTCAACAGTAAACTATATTAATTTCCTTATCCATCTGATGACCATGTAAGATAGGATGCAGTATTTTAATGTATGTAGGATTTTGTCTCCCTTTAGAAACAGACTAGGTGCTGAAGAGGAACTTTTGAGAAATAGTAGCTTGAATGAATTATACCACACGTGTGTTTAAAATTTTTTACAAAACACTGGTGCTAATAGGAATGCAGCATTTTACAAGGAATAGTTATAATGTATGAATGCAAATGACAAGCATCAACAGCTGTTTAATTTGCTAATAAATAGTTTAATAAATGAACTATTTTAATCTGTAACACTTTTAATGCTTCATTAAGAAATAATAGAAAAATAAAATACAGCAATAAGTAACTTGTACTTTGTACAAAATCTCTTTACATCATTGTTCAGCAGATATTTGCCATACAGCATATTCTGTGTGAATAAATGTCCTAGATTCAGACACCACAATTCTACCTGTCCACTCCCAGCTATAGAGAGCTGAAACTCTAATTACAATTAACTCTAGGCATGCTGGTAAATTATGGAAATTTTACATGAACTGATATTTGTTTAATGAATAACTGCAGTTGGTCCACAGATAGCTTTGCTTTACTTAACATTTTGAAAACATTTCTGTGTTTGCTGGAGATCAGCTGAAAATTTTACAAATCTTAGAAGTTCAACAATTGTTTGTACAACATTAGCGTTCCATATTAGTTACTCTTGAAAGCTGGCTGTAAACTATTGCTCTAAAGGTTGCAGAAGTGTCTGAGTGGGTCGTAAAATGTCAGTGATTGGACACTTGAGATCACTTCTGTAGCCAGCACAGAAAAGCTTGAAAACCTCTGTCATAAATTACTGAACCACTGGGCTTAGTTGTACTCAGGAATAAAAAAAAACTTTCAATTACTTTGGTCAGCAAGTTATTAACAGCCCATATGTACTTCTGACAAGGCAGAATTGTATCTGTACTTACCAACTAACATTATTGACAGTATAGTATTGCTTACTTGCATTAATTGGTGGATACTGATGAAAAGAACAAAGAAATACCTACATCTTTTCCAAATTTCCTAGTGATTTATAGTTACCTTTCTTTTCTGCTGTTCAGGTCTTTGACAACCACAAATCATTTCCTCTTGAGGCAGTGAGTAGCCAATTTTCTCCATTCTATAAATGGTATTTTAAAGCTAACACTCTGGTGCATTTACCTGAAGTCAGTCATCGTCAAATTTTATATTTCTTCTTTTGTGAATTATCCCTGCTCTGGTTAAAATTGGGAGCTTAATTTGCAGGAATTATGGAGGTAAACTACTGAGAAATAATTAGATGTGCTACCAGTATGTACGATCCTTTCAGCCAAACACCACAGGTCAAGGGTATAAGAAAGAGAAATCCATTTTACCAAATCATTGAAATTCTGGTAAAATCACAAGAAAATGTGCTTGTAAATTGACAAAAGATGCATTTCATCTAGCAGACCATGCATATGGCCATAAGAACTGCTAAATAACAGAAGTGTTCTATCTGCTTTTTCATTTCTGAAAATTTTATCTACTATATTTTTATTTCAGTTGTATGGCTGCAGTTAATGTTGATCCATTTAATCTGAAAATAACAAGCATTCAAGGAAATAATGTGCATATAGCAACCTTAATTTTCAGAGTTGTTTTAATCATAAGGAATAAAAGAATCTTTTGAGGTTTTTGGATCACTACAAATGTAAATCACTTATTTGCATCTTATTGAAAATCTGAAGACAAATTTTGAGTTAGGTCAAAACGATAGTATTGAAGAACTGCTGTTCAATAGAAAGTCCACATAAGCATTCAATAAAGTGTAAACTGCTTGAAATAATCATCTTTCTTTGTAACGTCAAGTAACTCTACTACTAAAGCGAATTAATAAATATTTGAATGGAAAAAAGATTACAAGATCATTGAAAAAATTCAGGACAGGCTGCAAAGGCCTCCTTCTTAAATGCATGACTCTATAATAGAAGCTACATTCACTCTACATTGATATTATTGGCAAAGGTCCAATCTTGGCAGAAGTATTGAAAGTTGAATGAGGAACTTCTGCTTCCACAAGCCATTTCACCCTTGTTACTGATTCCACCAACACTAGACTAAGACCCCTGCCACTTGAATGTTAAGTCTTTTTGAACAAACCAGACCAACTCTGACTAAGTGTCACCGGACTTGGAACATTGACATTGCTTTCTCTCCACAGATGCTGCCAGACCTGTTTGGTTTCTCCAGCAACCTCTGCTTTTGTTTCAAATCTCAGTGTTTCATTGTTATTGTTGTGATCATATGGCCAGCATAGTCTGGTGATCTTTCCAAACTTGCCAGACATCTGTTTGTATACTGAGATTGTGCTCTGTACTGGGGTAGCTGATCCCAGGCATAGTGGGTGTGCTACAATTGACCTAAATGACACTATACTGGTCTTAATCACCTTCCAATAACCCCTTCTGAAAAATGTGCATGTGAGACTGTTGGACGAAGACAGCAGCATAATCAGATCTGTGTCTCAAATGATGGAGCTGTGGGCATTACTCTTCATTTAGGCTCATACATTACCATGAGAATGAAATACGGTAAACCTGATGATACATAACAACCAAAGGAACTGCCTTCAGGAGAAGAGAGGATAAAACTGGAAAAGTAGCACACAATATCAATCTGGGACGGGTTTAATAAAAATGCTGAGCAAACTGATTTCTCTGTTTATTTATATTTAATAATTTGGTGGGTTTAGCTCGAATAAAGCACTAATATTAGCCTTTGATTAGCAGAAAATAATTGTAATTGTCAAAGATTATATTTCTCCAGGTTAATATTTAAAAGAAGACCCTATATCACTAAAAAAGAGAAATGACCCAAAATCTGAGTTTAAAACTCAACACCCTGATGATAATGAGACTTCTGGTTTTACAGCAGATCTAAAAAGACAGAACAAAAACCAAACGAACTAGGGATGCTGTACATCAGAAACACAAGTAGAAATTAATGGAAAATATCAACAAGTCTGGCAGCATCTGTAGAGAGAAATCAGAATTAATGTTTTGGGTCAAATGGCCCTTTCTCTGTACACAGAAATACAGAATCCTGTGAGTGAAAAGCATTACAGCAGACAAATCGTTCCATATCTACGATTTACACTTGCTTGTTAAGAGGAAGTATCAGAAGTCTATTAGAAGAAACATTATTCTTGACAAAATGAACCAACTCAGACCAAGGATACAACTATTTAGCCAAGACCTTGGAAACACTGTGACATTTACTGAAGAAGAGAACTACGACATGTAACAGACAGTGAAACCATTGGCAGCAAAACAAATTTTCTTGTATATGAGAGGATTAAATTTAAAAATGGACTTAAAATAGACTTTAAATCATAACAGCAACATGTATTTTATTTATATAGATTAGAGATAGGGGTGCTGCCAAGATGAAGTGTTTTATGGGAAAATGTAACAGCATGGGAGGCGAATGCTAGTTACACTACATGTAGAACTTTGACTGTTAAACCAAGTAGGATCTTGTAAGCTGTTATATTTGGATAGTATTTATGAAAATTCACAAAAATGCTAATAACTTTTCAACCTTTGGGTGGAAATTTTACAGTTATGAAGTGCTTTGTTATGTTTGACACTGTCATTAACAAAAGAAAGTCATGTGATCTGTTCTGAAGTTTGCCTGAGAGCAAGCCTGGGTTTTAACTATCAGAGAGTAAAGAGGGCCGAGACTGAAGATATAATAACATCCACACTTACAGAAAATGGCAGGGTCCCAGAAAATAGCAGGGTCTCAGAAAATGAATGTTGTGAATGTAAAATTGTGAGCTGTTATACTTTAATCTGTTCAATTTTGTTGGGCCCTCAAACAAGTGGTATTAAGTCCATGTGTTTCAGGCAAAAAAGATCAAGTTTGTGAGGAAGACTGGAAGATTCACCTGGTCTGGATTAGAATCTCTGGAGGAGAAACCTCACTGCAAAAGAGAGCTGAGATTAAATATTCATGGACCAAAGAAATAAAAGACTAGGAGTAAATCGTCAGGAGTTAAGAACCACTTTGGACTGGTTCTGGGAAAATTAAATATGCAATTGAAGGACTGTGTACATTAGTTAATGGTGGGTTAGTCAGTTTTAAACATTCTGTCCTGTAGTTTAAAACATGAGGTGACCAGAAAAATGGTGTCAATTGTGACTTTCATTTGTTTGTTACAGTGAATGCTTTAAAATGTGAAATCTTGCCATGTCATCTGTTCAGCTGTTAAATGGGAGATTTTTTTAAAAACTACCAGTCTCTATGGGAAACATAAGAATTGATTTAATGAATTGTCATTTTACTCGTTCAGAATTTATCAATTTTAAGTCCTCCACCACTAAGTGTGATTAGATATTTGCTGAGTCTTTATTTTCATCTTTTCACAGCAGTTATAAAAATTCCTTGCCTTTGCTTAATCATCCTAGTGAGACCGTCATTCACTATTTCACACTTTGTGTCAGCACATTGGTCCATGTAGTGTATAGGCTAACTAAAACTTGACAAGAGTTGCCAAACCGTAGTTAATTTGAGGTAACTGATATGTAACCTGAACATTCCAAGCTGTGAAACTAACAACTAGAGAAATAAAGTGAAACAAATACAGCAATTCTCAGTATTTTATAGGGTGCTGTTTGAACTTGAAGTGGAATTTGGCTGGATGAGGGAAGGGATGAGTGGGACAATTAATGCTAAGCCCCCTTTCCGACTTTGATACGATGATAGATTTTTTTCCCTAATCGATCTGTTCAGAAACGTTATAACATGTCTCTGGAACAGATGGGACTTGAACCCAGGCCTCCTGGCCCAGAGGTAGGGACACTATCATTGCACCACAAGCACCCTAGCTAGGGCATTTTATCACCTGGGCTTCATGTGAATGCAGCTATAAACGTTGAGAAAGCAGGAGGCCACCAGATCAAGCAAAGGGAGTCTTGTTGACAGGAATGTTAGTTGTGGAGAGTGGGTTTCAGATAGGTGTTACAGCAGGGAAGAGGAAAGACCTGGGAGCAGGTGAGGTCTAAACTTGCTTGATGGAACCCAGAGGAACACCTGGGGGTAAAAATGACATCAAAGGGTCAACAAAATAACTTTTATGCTTGGGCTTCGCTTGGCTCTGGATCCTCTGCCCATTGAAATTACATCCAAGTAATGCCAGAGAGGATTTTTTCCATAAGCCAAAGTTCAACTTTAAATTGACCCCTGATGACATTATTAGACCTTAATCTGCATCTTAAACGATGGTCCATGCTGACTTCATGTGGCTACCCTTATCAACTACTCGTAAAAGTAGATTGAAGTTGACAGTGATGGAATAAAAGCAGGATGTCTGTGGCTAACTCACTAGCCTGATTTTAACTGGCCATCCCAGGGTTCCTGTAACAATACATGACTTTAGAAGTCTAACCAACAATTGGAGGTTGTGTTGCACAATGGGTTGCATCCCTGCCTCGGAGCTTCTCCAGGTTCAAATTCTATTCCAGCTTGTAATAGCCATGAGAAGTGCATTCATAGTGCCAGCAGATGAGTGTCAACTTGTAGATCCCTCCGACACACACAAATGATATGGTATGAGTGTGAAAAATGTGAGGCGGCCATTTGATGGAAAAATTGGAGCCTCTATTTTTAGTATCCACAGCTAGAAGCTACAACATGCATGTACAATTGTATGTGATCATAGAACTTGGACACCTTATTTTTTGGGTGTGGTGACTGGCTCAGTTAGCTGGATGGCTGGCATGGATCAGCCTGGGCTTCAATCTCTGTTCTAGCTGGGCTGGATTGGGAACCTGGCTCCTTGCCTCCCCTATGGTTTGTGGTGCTGTGGGTCAGATCTTTCTTTGGACAGGGAACTCAAAAGGAAGAAGAATTTACAACTGTTATTCAGGCTTGTGACAATCTGAAGTGCACAACAGTCATTATTGTAGGCACAATCTCAGAAACATAGGTGCGTCCATGATCAAAATGATCGCAGATTAAGGCCTAATAAATACTTACTGACACCAAAAGACAATAGCCTGGTGATAGCATTAAACCGCTAACTACATTATCTTTTCTGTAAAAATATACATACACACAAAATTTGTTCTCAGATGAACACGAAATCAAATAAGGCAACTCCCACCTCTGTTCTCATGAGCTAAATTGCAAGGTCTTTTAGATTCAATACTTTCAAGTTCAGTTGATCTCTAATTTATCCATATACTAGCATACCAAGAATTAATTTCAAGAAAGAGAAAATCATTTCAGATCTGTACAGAATAAATTACAAAAAGAACATGTTAAAGTCAACCTTTGATTGCACATTTGATATTAGCAGCTAAACAGTCACAGACATGGAAAAGAGATTACTTCTCAACCTATAACTCTAAACGTATCAATACTGTTGCAGCCACATGGCCATTAGAATATTACTGCAAGAGGTATCCATCTACACATGAACTCTTCTTTAAATAACAATGGGGTAATTGGCAATTATTGTTTCTTTGACTCCACTTTATTAGCAATAGTTTGTTAGCTCTATGGGGAATTGGTTTATAAAGTTTAACTAAAGTATGGAAACTTATAGAGGATTAAGATTCATGTTGAAAACTTGTCCAAATTAAGGAAATGCCAACTATCAATGTCTCATCATATTTTCAACATAGACAAAGCTAGGCATTGTAGTAAGAAAATGTTCTCCCACTGAACTTGCTGAGATACAATTCAATAACATTAGTAGTGTATTCACACATGAAATCCTTTCTCTTGTATGTGGAACATGTGCAGTCTCAAAGTCTGTATACTGCTCACTATTCGCCTCTGATGTCCTATTAATGTGACCCCAATTCTTCTTATGTCACTAGAACAAAACAAAGTAAAACTGACATAATGTCTTGGTATGTTAATGGTTGGAAGTTTAAATGAAAATATATAATCAACTTGGAATAAAAAGGCAGCCATTTCATTCATCCTGTGTCCTTACTGGGAATTACCTATAACTGAAGAAAGAAAGAATAACTGCAAATGGTGATCCCAATGTATTACATTTCAATAAATTGAACTAAAAACAGATATGATTGAGATCAAGGAAGCAGCACTGATATAATCTGGTTCTTACTTTTCCAATTTTCTTCATAAACCAGCAAAAATATTTACAGACCGAAGGTTCATTTTGAACAGTTTGTGTCAAATCTGACAACTTTGCGAGCATTTTAAAACTTGTCATCTAATTCTAAGGCATTTGGACATTTTGAGACCCTTTCATCATCTGGTTTGTTGTCTCCGATCTCTCCCAACTGTCTGCCTCAAATTTCCATCGCTCAGCTCTCGAAGCATTTAAAACACACTCTCCATATAAGGAAATTTGTATATTTTTAAATTCATCCACAGGATTGAGGGCATTGCTGGCTAGACTAGCATTTATCACCCATCCCTAATCATTAATGATTAAGAGTCAATCACATTGCTGCGGGTCTGGAGTCACATGTACACCAGACTGGGTAAGGACAGCGGTTTCTTTTCCTAAAGGAAATTAGTGAACCTGATAGGTTTCCCCTGACAATTGACAATGGTTTTATGGTCATCATTGGACCCCTAATTGTAGATTTTTATTGATTTTAAATTCCACCATCTGCCATGGTGGGATTCAAACCTGGGACACCAGAACATTATTAAAGTCTCTGGATTAATAGTCTAGGGATAATACCACTAGGTCATTGCCTCCCCTGAATAGAGATGTTCACAATTTGAAGTATGTGAGAAGTTGTGAAGCTGTGAATTATCTGATTAAGCCCAGATAAATTGTACAAAATATTTCAAACAAGAAGACTTACTTATGGTTACTCATGTTCATAAATCAGTTCCCTAGGCCACTTTCCATAGAAAAGGAGAAAGAAAAAGTGGAAGAGATCCCTAGAGTGAACTAGAGATGACATTCTGTTTTCTATTTATTTATATTGAAGTTTACAAACATCAGAATGTTGATAAATGTTAATCTGCGTTAAATTGGGAGGTGATGCTGGCCAAACCTCATTCTGGATGTTGATAGATCAACAGTAATCTCCTTTAATGCCCAAACAGTAATATAGCAGCTTCAGGTAATAGACGAACATTTGTATTCTTTCACCAATGGGAGGAGGAATTTGCATAATTACTTGCATGGAAATTTAGCTATGAAGCAATAAGCAGTACATTTTTATGACAAGTTGGTCATTTGCTGTCCATCAATTTTGTATGTTTGATAAGATCACAGAGCCAGAAAGAGGCTGCAAAGAGATACAGACAGGTTAAACAGTGAGCAACAAGGTGGCCAGTGAAGTGTAATGAGGGGAAATGTGACACTATTCACTTCAGTAGCAAGTAAAAGAAAAGCAGAGTGAAAATTGAAAATGCTGATGTTGAGAGGGAATAACGCAAGAACACAAAGCTAGCAAATAATTAGGAAGGCAAATTGTGTTGTGTTTTTTGAGTTATTTGCAAGTGACAAATATCCAGTAGCATCGACGCAGTTCACTTGAAAATCTCTACCAGGTTTATTAACTTTTTTATATGTTTCTATTTACAGCTTAGACAGCAACTTGCAGATACAGATAAATATGTGCGCATCTGCCTGCGAGTATGCTTCGTGTTGGAGAGCACATGGCAATTGGCCAGTTTTGCAACCTAATTATTTTCTCAATAGCATCCCAGAGGGCAAAAGCAGTAATACTTAGAAATGACAAATACTTGGAAAAACTGGGCACACTGGAGCTCCATTATGAGATGTCTGGGATATGTTGGGTCAGTATGTGCAGTCTTATGTTTTAAAGGTTTTCACTTTTGTGATATCAAGCTCTTAAAGCTCTTGTCGAATGCCTTGCTGAAGTCCAAATAGGCAACTTCTATCACTCTGCCTTCATCAATCTTCTCTGCTACCTCTTCAAAAAACTCAATCAAGTTATTGAGACGAATATACAAAGCCATATTGACTACCTTTAATTGGTCCTTGCCTTTCCAAATGCATGCAAATATTGTCCCTCAGAATCACCTCTAAATTACCTACCACTGATGTAAATCTCACCAGTCTATAGTTCCCTGGATTTTCCTTACAGCCTTTATGATCACAGTCGTAGAATCCCTACAGTGTAGAAGCAGGCCATTCAGCCCATTGAGTCCACACTGGCCCTCTGAAGAGCATCCCACCCAGACGCAACTTCCTACCCTATCCCTGTATTCCATGGCTAATCCATCTAGTTTTTACATCCCTGGACACTATGGGCAATTTAGTATGGCCAAACCACCAAACCTGCATAACCTTTGGATTGTGGGAGGAAATCGGAGTATCCTGAAGGAGACGATGCAGACATCCGGAGAACGTGCAAGCTCTACACAGACAGTTGCCTAAGGGTGGAATCGAACCCGGGTCCCTGGTGCTGTGAGGCAGCAGTGCTAACCACTGTGTCACCGTGCTGATAATGGCACCTCATTAGCCAACCTCCAATCTTCCAGCACCTCACCTGTGGCTATCAATGATACAAATATCTCAGCAAGAGGCCTAGCAATCACTTTCCTAGCTTCCCACAGAGTTCTAGGGTACACCTGATTAGGTCCAGGGAATTTACCCACTTTTATGTGTTTTAAGATCCTCAGCACCTCCTCTTTGGTAATATGATCTCTTCTCAAGACATTAATATTTATTTCCCCAAGTTTCCTGGCTTCCAAGTCCTTCTCCACACTAAATACTGGTGCAAAGTATTTGTTTAGTACCTCACCCATCTCCTGTGGTTCCACACATAAATGGTTATGCTGATCTTTATTAGGCCCTATTCTCTCCCTCATCACTGTTTTGCCCGTAATATATTTATCGAATCTCTTTCGATTCTCCTTAACTCTATTTGCCAAATGTATGTCATGTCCCCGTTTTGCCTTCCTGATTCCCTGTTAACGATACACCTACTGCCCTTATAATCTTCTAGTGATTCACTTGATCCCTGCTGTCTAAACTTGATATATGCCTCATTCTTTGTCTTGACTAGAGCCTCAATTTCTCTAGTCATCTAGCATTCCTTACACCTACCAGCCTTGCCCTTGACACTATCAGGAACATACTGTCTCTGGACTCTCTCATTACCTCATTTGTAAAAGCGTTCCAGTTTCCAACCATTCCTTTACCCGAGAATAGCTTCCCCCAATCTTTTGATACTTCCTGTCTAAAACCATCAAAACTGGCCTAACTCCAGCATAGAACTTTAACTTTTTGATCAGTTCTATCCTTTTCCATAAAAAAATGAAAGAACTGCGGATGCTGTAAATTAGGAAACAAAACAGAAATTGCTGGAAAAGCTAAGCAGGTCTGGCAGCATCCGTGAAGGAAACAAAACAGAGTTAACGTTTCGGGTCTGAGGAAGGGTCACTGGACCTGAAACATTAACTGTTTTTCCCTCACAAATGCTGCCAGATCTGCTGAGCTTTTCCAGTAACTTCTGTTTTGTTTTCTATCATTTCCATAATGATTTTAAAACTAATAGAATTATGATGCCTTGCCCCAGAGTACACCCCCACTGACACCTCAGTCACTTGGCCTGCCTTATTTCCCAACAGAAGGTCAAATATTGCTTTTTCTCTAGTAGGTACACTCATATATTGAATAAGAAAGTTTTCTTGTACACACTTAACATATTCCTCCCCATCCAAGCCCTTAACACTATGCCAGTCCCATAGTTAAATTGGCCTGCCATTACACCTTTATTTTTCTTATCTGAGATCTTCTTCACATTTGCTTCTCAAATTCCTGCCGACAATTGGTTGGGGGGTGGGGGTGGGGGGGTGGTGGTGGCGCGTAGTGCTGTAATACAATTCCAACAAGGTGATCATTCCTTTCTAGAAACTGATGAAGAAAATTACTTACTAGAACCAATAGATGTGTCAGAGAAATAACATGATAACGGTAAAACAGTGTGGTCAAAGGAGAGTCTTTGTGTTGAGATAAAATTGGAAGAAAGGAGTACCATCAGTTGAAGTGGAAACAAAAGGGTGAATCCCTTGCTTGAATGCTTAAAATACAACTAAATTATTGAAATAAACTGAACTCAAATTATTGGGCAGTATTAACTTGGTTGGAAGAAGGGATGCCTCAGGAATCGAGGTTATGGTTCAATTTAGTCAGATTCACAACTTCTCCAGCAATTCCTGTTTTGTTTCCTTCACTGTGCTGACTCTTTGATGGAGTAGACCATGTGCATACCTCAATCTAGGATCACATACCAATGATTGCAAATGCTACCTAGACAATAGTCTCAGAGAATTGAAATTTGGTCAGCCACTATAAAATGCTATGACGTTATATTCTACTTACTCTATACTCATCCTTGTGACTGAATCCAAACTTGTGAGGCCTGCAGCCATGAAATTGCTCTTGTACTGTTCCATTTTGATTGAGTCCAGCCAATCATTTACAGAGACAAACAAGGAGAACTCTGGAAGTTCGCCAGGAGATTCCGGTAATCTGTATTAAAAGAAATTCAAAAGTCATCCGCATTTATTGCATTCAGAATGAAATTGTACTCCTTGTTCTACCATGAGTTTCTAATTGTTATTCATGTCCTTACATTATATGGAGCCTGACCAGAAAACTACAATGTCATATCAGATGAAAATTAAAGTTAGTTTAAACCAGAACAGTATCAACAAATCACAGATGAATAACTTTATTTCATGTCTGTGTTTATGGCTGCAGTTCATCACCTGAAGACAAAACGTCATCCATTTGCTTTGACCTGCCATTGGTCTCTTACAGAGAATTGAATGCTTATTGAGAAATATTTGGAATAAATGCCGAAGAAAATAATAACCAAAGCTAGAAAGTTATGATCGAGAAGTAGGCTCAATCAAGTGAAAAGTAGTTGGTCTACAGTGTGAAGAAAAAAATACAATAAATCATTTTGCAGAATCATTAATTAGTAATGCCAGCTCAGTCTCAGTAAGTAGCACATCTGCATCTGGGATAGACGGCTTTATGTTCAAATCCCACCCTCGGACTTCAGCACAAAAATCAAAGTCAACAGTCAATTGCAGTTCAGAGACAGTGTTGCACAGTTGGGGGTGCTGCTCTTTTGATGAGATAAATTAGGTCTCGTTTATCTGCCCAAGTGGTTGTTAAAAGTCTCATGGCAATATCCTGAAGAAGGGCAAGGGAGTTGTCCCTAGTTTCCTATGCAGAATAGTGCCACATCCCATAAATGAATTAAATAAACCAAAATCAACAAATAGTCCGACTTTGGAGGCTCTCTTGTGGCACAGTGATAGTGTCCCTACCAGTGGTTCAGTTCAAGTCCCACCTCCTCTAGACATGTGTATAACATCTTTGAATAGGTTGGCTAGAAAAATCATTTAAATAAGAAAAGAAGACTGACATTGGTAATGCCAGAAAAATAAGGTTAAAAGTTGAATTGATTTGTTTGGTTTCCCTTTAAAAAAGTAGTGATGTTAAGATTAGTTCTTTAAAATCATTAAAGAATTTGAGAGTCATGATGGATTCAGGGGTTGGGAATTTTCCCAAAGTTGCTTGCCTCTGTCTCAGTTGTTTCATTCAGCTGAAGCTAATGATGGGATGACCTGATGCGATGAACAAACATAGCTAGAAAACTTAGAAACTCATAAATCTGTCAAAATAAATAAAATTTACTTCATTGAAATTTTAAAACCATTATACTATTAGATGACTAAAACTCATTAATATTAAATACATAACATATTCCCCAGGTTAGGAGCATAAAAACAAAATCCTTGTTATGTAAAATCTATCAGTGGATTGAAAGGCAGTTAAGCCAACAAACTGGTATTTCTTCAAACTGCTCTATAAATAAACAATATCTATTAGTGAGGTTGCTGACTTGCTCACCGAGCTGGCTTGTTTTTGTTCAGACGTTTCATCACTATGCTAGGTGACATCATCAGTGAGGCCTCTGATGAAGCGATGTTATTCTACTACGCTTGGAATTTATACGGTCCGGTCTGTTATGGAGTATATGTACGGGTTTGTATATGTGTTGGACCCCATATACAAACCCATATAGATCAAAACTGGAAATGACACTCCTCATTGTAACGGACTGGACAGTGTAAATTCCAAATGGCGTAGAATAACATCGCTTCATCGGAGGCCACACTGATGATGTTACCTAGCATGGTGATGAAACGTCTGAACAAGAACAAGCCAGCTCGGTGAGCAAGTCAACAACCTCTCTCAAAACCTGAGTTACAAATCTTTTCTAAAACTTTAAGGTATCTATTAGTGCCAAATGATCAGACATCTTTCAAAGCTTTCAACAAGCCAAGAGAAGGCAGAGATGTTCTTCATAGAGTGAATGAAAGCCACTGGAAATGTTTAAGCAATTAGGCAGTAACTCACACTGAGCTATGTTTTCCATATTGTACAAAGCAGAATAACAGTTGATGATCTATTCTAATGCATTTGAAGTCTTTGTCATTTTTCCAAAGTTCTTCTCTCATTGGCAATTTGCTAGCTGTCAGAACTAACAAATTGGCAACCACACTACTTAATGGTCACTTAGCTTCTTCAAGCACAGCACTACCATAACTCATTTCAGTAAATATAGAGAGAGCTCAGGTTGCAGCATTTCACAATGAGCTAAAAAGGGAACATCACCAGTTTTACTCACGACTCAGACATTTCTCATGCCCAATTCCTGGTTCACATCTGTATTCATCAGATGTGATTTAGAAATGCTTCCAAAATGTAGCCATCTCCACATAAATTGCAGGTGTTCTAAAATGCCATCACCATTGTGGAAGTGGATAAATCTTGAACCACAGCATTAGAGATTCCTAGCATGTACCCTTTCGGACATTGTAGGAACTAGCAAAAGTCAGAAATGGTGCAGTTTTCGTGATCTACTCTCCAGCCATCACCTCTTTTTCTCCTGCCTAATTCCGTGTGGTCCTAGAATCTGGTTTTGGGGACAGGAATTCACTCCTTACAGGGGATGACAATGCGGAGGTGAGCAAGTGCATTAATTGGCTTACTTTGTTGAGGTGGGTGAAAGGTTGATTTTCAGAGGCCAATTGTAAATTCACAGTCAGTTCACAAGACCCCTACAGCAGCAGGAACAGGTGAATTGTTTACAGGGACCTTCTAGTTGCAGATTGAGGAGGCTGGAGGGATGTAGGAGTGGGGGCCCTACTGCTCCAGGAAAGCTTTAAGGCCCTTCCCTCCAAATTCCCTGTACCTGTAGCCATGGGCCACCCTGTGGTAGTGCTTCCCTTAACAATGATGAAGTGACAGCCCCCTGGGCTGTAAGAGCATAAGATGTTGCAGTCATTCAGCCCATCAACTCTACTCCAACAATCAATGATGTCCACGGTTGATCTGAGAATCTTCAACTCCACTTTCTTGCCTTTTCCCCAAAACTCTTGATTCCCTTACTATTTAAAAATCTGTTTATCTCAGTCTTGAATGTACTTATTGACACAACCTTGTAAATAATTCCACCCTCTGAGTGTAAAAATGTTCTCCTCGTCTCTCGTGACCCCCTACAGTGAGATTTGCTCTATGGTCCTAGACTTCCCACTGAAGGAAACAACATTGACACATCTACCTTGTCAAGACTGCGAAGAATCTTACATGATTCAGTAAGGCCACCTGCATTGTCTAAACTCCAATGAGTACAGACCTAAGTTACTCAACCTCTCCTCATAAGAAAATCTCTCCAAACATGCGATCAACCTAGTGAACCTTCTTTGGACTGCCTCCAATGTCATCAAAAATAGGAGTACAAACAGGCCATTTAGCCCTTCGAGCCTGCTGTTCCACTCCGATCATCCAACTCATGCAACTGTATCTTTCCTTAGATAAGGGGTCCAGAGCTGTTTTCCAGCTATTTTCTAACCAGTGCCTTGTATAGTTTTAGGAATACCTCCTTATTTTTACATTCCATTTCCTTTGAAACAAAAGTCAACATTCTATTTGCCTTCCCTATTACCCACTGAACTTGAATGCCAGCTTTTCTTGATTTATGCATGAGCGCCCCCAATTCTCTCTATCTGTAACTTTCTACACTCTTAAATAACATTCAGCTTTTCTGTTCTTGTGTCAAAGCACATTACTTCAAATTTTCCTACATTTTATCCTACCTGCCAAGCTTTTGTCCACTCACTTAAGCTGTCCATATGCCTCTGTAGGTTTCTTATGTCATCTTTACTATTTGCACTCCCACCTATTTTTATGTCATCTGTAAACTTTGTGACAGTATATTCACTTCTCTCATTCAAATCGTTCCTATATACAGTAAATAATCGTGGCCCAGCACAGGTCCCAGTGATATTCCACTAGTCACAGGTTTGCCATCCTGAAAATGCCCGCTTTATCCAACTCTCTGTCTTCTATTAGTTAGCCGATTGTCTGTCCAAGCTCATATACTACTACCAACATCACAGACGGTTATCTTATAAATTAGCCTTATTCCCAGTACCTTATTGAACATCTTTTGGAAATTCAAATACGTTATAACTCATGGTTCCCCTTTATCTATCCTGCTTATTACCTCCTCAAAGAATTCTAATAAATTTTTCAGGCATGATTTCCCCTTCATGAAGCCACACTGATTCTGCCTGATTATATTCAGAGTTTCTAAATGTTCCTCTATTACTTCCTTTAAAATAGAGTCTAATATTTTCCCAATAACAGATATTAAGCTAACTGGTTTTCTTAAAAACTGTACAGAAGGCTTCCCAAGATGGAGGTCCCACCTCTTTCTTTACCTTCAGCTCTATCATCCCATTAATGCTGCAGGGCATCCTATTAGCTGTCCCACTTTGAAAGCCTGTCTCTTATCCTGATTTGGATGGCATGTCCGCCCTCTGGCCACTAATTGGGCAATCCAGGAAAAATCAACTTGACATGGCTGTTCCTCATACAGTGCGGGGTCAAGGCCTCCATTTGACTCTTGACATTGAGATCCAGATCTAAAATAAAAATTCCTTCCTAAATTTCTTTCCACTGGTGAGAAATAGCAACACCTGCGGTCATCAATAGAAGGTAGTCACCAAGAAATCAGAAGAAACATTTTTGCCCAGACGGTGGTGACATTGGGGAAATAAATAGCAAAAAGACAGCTAAGAGAAGCTACATATGCATATGAAAGAGAAAGAGATAGAGGATTCCGCTGGCAGACTTAGACAAGAATAGATGAAACAGGATTTGTCGTAGCTTGTCATTAAAGCATAGGCTGAAAGGAGCGATGGCTGTGTATTTTATATAATTCTTTATGCAAGCCTGATGGAAATAGTGTGATGGAAATGCAGGAAATGTCCACAGATACATCAGTGTGCTTTTCTTGTGAAGCACTCCATTAGCAAGAAATGGTCTTGGGATCACCTGAAGTCATGAATGCAAGATCTTTTCTTTTGTCTCTTCTTCCCATCAGCTTTGAATGTATCCAATACTCAAGACTGAGTCCTGTACTCATAATTAAAAATTCTGAGGAAGCTCTAAGGAAGGGTCACTTGACCTGAAACATTAACTCTAATTTCTCTCCACAGATGCTGCCAGACCTTCAGAGCTTTTCCAGCAATTTCTATTTTTGTCTCTTAAAAATTCAATCTCCGTTCACTAACTGTTGTAGCCATTTTCAAATGTAACCTAACTGAATTTTAAAAGGCAACTCAAGAACATTGCTCCATTTTAATGTTGTTTCTGAAGTATACATCAGTGTAATCATTTCATGTTTTCAGTTTCACATCTGTGACCTCTCCTACTCCTTGGCCTTGCCTGATGTGATGACCTCTTCCCCAGTGCTCAGCTCTTGCAGCTGGTCCCTCTTCTCCCTCCCTATGCTCTTAGCCTGGCTCCTGGTCTCAAACTCCCTGACCCCTGGCCTTACCACTTTCTGACACCTTACCTCCACCTACATCCAAATTGCTTTCCACTCTTGCTCCCTGACTCTCGCTTTGTTCCTGGCTTTACCTCCCACTCTCACTCTTTACCTTAAGTCTTCAGGACTCTTGGTTTTACTGTGGGCTGCTTCCATCCTGAACTCAAGTCCTGGGTTCCATCAAATGACAAAGGTTAGATCAGTGCAGCGATTCCAGTGGATAGCAACACTGACAAACTGTTGCTGCTAGTTGGAACCTGTTCAATTTGTTAGTAGATATTTTCTAATCAACCAGTTCAGAGTTGTTATTACACACTTCTGGAGCAGCTGAGACTTGGATCTGGACCTTGTTGCCCTAAGGTAGGGACAATTCTGCTATGCCTCTAGAATCTTCAATGCATTATTGCATGGTGAGTGTATTTTCTTAAATGTACTGTGCCTGCTCCTTCCACTGTTTATTTATTGATAAATTTTATGTTGCAAGTTATTTCAGCCAGGAACGCCCATTGCTGCACATGTTTGGTACATTGTTTGTGCTTGTACATTTTATTTCTGAGCAGAATATTTCTTTAAGAACCTAATTCAAGCTTTGCCATTGATCTTTGTGGGAAACCATGCTTCACCTAAAGTTGTTTTACTTAAAGCCATGATTTTCAGCGACACAACTGGTAATGTATTTATCTTGTAGAATGTCAATGTCCAACTAGCTCAAGGTATTGTAAGTACCAACCTAGTTTAGATTATATCAGGTACAAAGAGATAGATCTGTTTTTTCTAAATCAGATTTTCTAATTATACCAGGCTTTCAATATATCCAGCAAATCCATTTCTTTGGATTTTTAAAGAACTTAATGGGCTAAATTTAAGGGTATGAAATGATTTCTTCTTGATAGTGCACATTAGGCCTGAACGGCTTGGTTCCAGACCTACATTTTGTGAACTGCTGATCAGATGATTAGCTAAACTACCCACAATCAGAATGGCACACTTTTTCATTTAAAGATCCCTTCCTTTATCTCAACTTCTAAAGTTATTAACATTTGCTGAAGCCTAGATCCAGGAATCTAGCATTGCTGTCAAGCTACATGTGCGCACCCAAATATAAGCAAAATATTCAACCATATGATGCATCATGTTCCATGTCTCATGCATGCATTTTCCAGCATGGGTTACTGGATATTGACTTTCACTTCTGTCCCATCCAAAGCACTGAGGTGAATTCTCCTTGTGAAGCCCTGGCTGAAATTAGCTAGCTTGAACTTCTGCAATTTTTTCTTACAATTTGGTAGAAATGAGCCTTCAGAATGCAGTTAAGACTTAATCACATTAGCATGGACAGGAATCACATGTTGACCAAACAAGTTAGGTTTTTACAACAGTCCAGCAATTCTACTGATATCAGATTTCATTTGAGCATTTTTAAACAAACTAAATTCCAAACCCTAG
>JAHRHZ010000032.1:11763669-11811106 GCA_024137785.1 Ginglymostoma cirratum
CTGCTGTGTTCATCCAGCTCTACACCTTGTTATCTCAGATTCTCCAGCATCTGCAGTTCCTACTATCTCTGAAACTCCAAACCCTAAACTGCCATGGTGGAATCTGAACCAATGCTTTTTTAGTCTACGTTTTTTAAGCCATTACGCTACACGACCATAATCTTTTTGTGTCATTATGATCAATACTTCAAGCCTGTTCTGCTGATCAGCTCATCATTATCTACACCAAAAATCTACATTTCTCTCTTCAAACAATCTAGCTGCTTTGATAATCTTCAAAACCTATGTCTTGCAAAAAATCTGAGTTTTGAAGTTTTCAGTTAACATCACCTCAACAGATTTTTGGGAAAGAGTTTTCCAGATTTTCTCTATCTTTGTGTGGATAAGTGTTTTTGAATGTCCTCTGAATGACCGTTTTGGTTTGCTCCTTTTCTGAACGCTTCCACTAGGTAATAGCGTAGATAGAAAAACACTGCTAAATCCATTTATCATCTGAAACACTTCAATCACAATATTCATTAATACTCTACATTTAAGGAATGCAAACATAGTCTATGCAATTCATAACTCACAATTCAGCCTTTCAGCCGTGCTTGTGTTCTGCTAAATCTGTGCTACAATCTATCTAGGGCCTTTTTGTGAGGCAATCCCTAGAACTGAATGGACAACTCCAGATCTGATACATCTACAGTCCTGCATTTCCTGCTCCTATGATGCTGCTTGACCTGCTGTGTTCATCCAGCCCCATGCTTGTTACCCTGCAATGATGTAATATGACTTACATCACATTATATTCCAGTCCACTTGAAATATTGTCAAACATTGTGCTAACCATTTAAATTTCTTTTTCCCTCATTCCCTCATGAGAATTTTCTAGATTCTCGTAATGGAGAATGATCTGATCCATCAAATCATTGGGAAACACTCAAATTATATGGCTTCAACATTTTAAATATGCACTTGAAATAAAATTGGATCCTTCGATTTTGCTAACCTTGTTATCACTATTTGTTTCCCATCCTTTTTCTATCAGTACTACTTTTACTTTTTCCTAACTCACCATTTCCAGAAAAGAAAGTGAAGGGAATTATTTAGTGAATGATGGTGATCATCATGAAGTATCCCAGAAAATTGATCATTTCGACAAAACTGTGACAAAAAAAATGAAATTCAAGCAACCTTATCTCAACCCGTGTTTTAGAAGAAAAATTTACCCCTATGCTTTGGACGGGGACGAAACTTACATTTGTGATCTTTTGACACTTTATGTCAGTTTCAGAATTTCCAGTTTGCGGACTCCAGCTACATCTTCTTCACCATGGACTTGACAACCCTTTACCTGTCCATCCCCCATCAGGATGGTCTCAGGGCTGTCTGCTTCTTCCTGGAGAGAAGGCCTGAACCGTCACCAATCCACCACCACCCTCCTCTGCCTGGCTTAGCTTGTCCTCACTTTGAATGACTTCTCCTTTAACTCCTTTCATTTTCTTCACTTTAGACAGTGTCGGCCACAGTTATACCTGTCTCTTTGTGGCGTATGTGGAACATTCCTTGTTCCAATCTTACGCCGGTTGCCACCCACATTGCTTTCTCTAGTAAATTGATGACATCATCAGTGCTGCTTCCCTTTCTTGTCCAGATTTGGAAATGTTTATTAATTTCGCTTCCAATTTCCGCCCCACTCTCACCTTCACCTGGTCCATCGCTGACTCTCCTTTCCCTTTCTTGACATCTCTGTTTCCATTCTGGGTATAGTCTGGTCACCAATATCCATTACAAACACACTGACTCCCACAGTTCTCTTGACTATAAATCCTCGCATCCTGCTTCCTGTAAATACTCTATTCCATTCTCCTAGTTCCTTCATCTCCATTACATCTGTTGAGATGATGCCAGTTTCTACAAGGGGTCCTCCAATATGTCCACCTTCTTCCTTGACCGAGAATTCCCACCACTGTGGTTGACAGGGTCCTCACTTGTGTCTGACCCATCTCCTGCACTTTGGCCTTCACCCCCTCTCTTCCCTCACATAATGATCCCCCGAAACTCATTTACCAAATTGCACCAGTATCCACATCCAAAGGATCATTAGCTGTCATTTCTGCCATCTCCAGTGGGATGTCACCACCAAAGACGCATTTCCCTCCCTTTCGTTCTCAGCATTCTGCAAGGACTGTTCCCTCCAGAACACCCTAGTCCACTCCTCCTTCATTTACACCATGTTCCCACACCCAAATGGCACCTTCCTCTGCAATTGCAAAGGTGTAACACCTGCCCATTTACTTCTTTCCTCCTCACTATTCAAGGCCCCAGACACACCGTTCAGGTGAAGCAGTGATTTACCTGCACTTTAAGCAATGTAGTCTACTGTATTCGCTGCTCACAATGTGGTCTGCTCCACGCCGGTGTGACAAAATGGAGACTGGTGACTGGGTGATGCTATGTCTGCAAAAATGATGCTGAGCTTCTTGTTGCACTTTGACAAACCACCCTGTTCCCTGGCCAACATCTCTGTCTCTGGCTTGCTGTAGTGTTCCGGTGATGCTCAGTGCACCCTGCAGCCTTCAGGACTCAAAATCGAATTAAATAATTTTAGAGTCTGAATACCTTTTCAGATGTCCTTAGTCTGATCCCCACACACTAGGCCTTGTCATCACATGAGCTGCTACCACAACCAACTTTTAGTCATCCACTAATAATCCCCATTAGCACCTATTGATTCCCCCAGGCTGACCTTTACCCATTCTTTTGCCTGGTTTTTTCTCTCTCTTTCTCCAGGTTCCATCTCCACTCACCGTTTACTCCTCTCCTTTCTCCTACCCTATCTTCAGCATATATACCAACTTTTTCCTAGCTATAATTAGTTCTGAAGAAGGGTCACTGAACACAAAATGTTGGCTTTGCTTTCTCTCCACAGATGCTGCCAGACCTGTTAAGTTTCTTCATCAATTTCTGTTTGTATTGGAGTAATACAACCTGGAAGTGATTTGGATTAGGCGATAAAGTGTTTGGAAAGTGGGGCCAAATTACTAGTAAGGGGGGTCACAAACAATTGGCTCAGTCTTCTCAAATCAGAGCTAGATAAAATTACGACTTACTTAGCTGAAATTAGAGAAACTCATACTTACATTCAATGCTTTTTATAGACCATCATGTTGAGACAGCATGTATTTCAGACTACAATACACGGTGCTGTGGAAGTTATGGGAACGTGGCTTTTTGCAGCATGTGTCCTCTAACTGTAATTATTTTAATGCTACAAAATGTTGGGAATGTGAGCTGAAAACAGTATGACATGGGCAATGGGGCACCTAGGACCTCTATAAACTATGGGTCAATAGTTTATCCCCTTAACCAATTAAATTTAAGTACAGAAGAAGTAATACAGTATACAACAGAGAAGGAAATAGGTGCGTTGGAGTCTGTTCATAGCTTCACTTTAAAGAACCCAAATCTGCCTGCAGAGCAACTGATTGCTGTTGGGAAAGTGGAAACAGGAGACTTGATATTATTTTTGCCTTTAGCAGCAGTTTTAACAGAACTTTATTTTCATCAAGACTTTAAAATACTTCCTGAAACTATAATAGCTAGGCCGATAGAACTCTTAAATTGCAATAAGATGAGTGGTTCTATATTAAACTTCGCTTTCCATTATCACCCCTCATCCACAGAGTTCAAGCTTATCACAGTGTCAGCGACCTAAACACTTAGTGGAGATAAACGTTATGGCAACTTTTTATATCTCAGGTCAAAACAAAGTTTTGAGAAGGGAGAAATATTACAGTGGGGATTCCAAATTCTTTTCCAGCACCCTAATAATTAATGAACTTATTTCTGTCATCCCAAATGACTGAGGTGAGGGTCACCATCTGAGTGTTTTGTGACCCAGGCTCATGGTTATTGCGGAGTGGAAAGGTTTACCACCGGGGATGATTGCAGCTTATAAGATAACATGAAATAAACAATTGAAACAGAGTAAATAACAGGATAACGGTGACACAGAGAAGCAGTGAGATCCGTTTTAAACTGTTCTAGCAAACAGCTAGCACAGATACATCAAATCAGACGGCCTCTTTCTATGCTATATATGATATAGTTAAATTGAAGCTAAATTTAAAAAAAACAGATATTTTACTGATAGTAGGAACTGCAGATGCTGGAGAATCTGAGATAACAAGGTGTAGAGCTGGATGAACACAGCAGGCCAAGCAGTATCAGAGGAGCAGGAAGGCTGACATTTCGGGCCTAGACCCTTCTTCAGAAATGTTTTATTAACATGGCATTGGACAGAGCCTATGTCAGCCATGGCAGTAATTCAGAACGTAAGGGGGCAATTTGTACTCTCTATAGTGAATTTCTGAATGTAAATAATAAAGAAGGCTTTCCTGATTTGTCAGCAAAGGGTAAAGAGTGAACCCTTCTCCAGGCAGGGATATTATGAAACAGAAGACTTCAGTTAAGAACACAAATTCTAAATAACTCTTCTTTCTTGAAATATAACTGTACAGATGAGTGCTACCTTGTTCATTTTTTTAAACAATTTGCTTGGGGATGCCATGATACATCTCTGGGGCAGGTGGAACTTAAACCGGGCCTCCTGGTTCAGAGGCAGGAACATTACCACTGCACCACAAGAACCCCTTATGAGTCCTGCCATATAATTACTCAGTTAAAAATATACAGGTCACTATAAATGCGGCTGTTGAGGGCAATTTTCTTTCTTATATTTCAATGTTTCAACTTCATTTTTGGAGAAATTTACATTTGATGTTGCGATGTGCGGTTTTAGGAAAAGAATTTATAATTCCACACGTATCATGTTAAGAGTTCTTACTTTTAAAATATAAAGAAATAGTGTAATCCTATATGACATATTCAGAGTTGTCCAGAGGAAATTATCTGCATATGTACCCACCCATGCACCTCTTCCACTAGGTTCTGAAGGCTGCTGGGATTGCGAATCACTTTATCCAAGAAACTAACAATTTCTGTGAACTTTGGCCTGTGATTTCGTTCTTTTTGCCAACAATGAAGCATGAGCTGATGAAGAGTGCCTGGGCAGCCCATTGGAGAAGGGAGTCGATAACCTTCTTCTATTGATAAGATAACCTGGAAGATAAGGAGATGAAAGGGGGAGAATATTACTTCAGAGTTGTAGTTCTATTACACGTCCATTTAATTTTAATAAACTCGGAGAGAAAAACAAAGCTAGTTTGTTTTCATTATCATATACAGCTTTAAAACTGATTATAAAGAGTTGGGTGAGGAAACATAGAATAAAGTTCTGTTACAATCAATTCTCATGGGATACCTGAGGGTGTTAGTGAACAGTGTTAGAGTTCATACCTTTGCATCAGGAGCCATCAACCTGCTCTGAACAGGTTGATGAGAAAGTATCTAAAATTAATTGCTGAAACAGCAGACTTAGCATTACAGTTGCAAGTGTCTACCACAAAAGTAGTGTCTAGTTATCTGAAAAACCTGTTGTGACCAGGTGGGGAGAGTTGAATCGGCTCCCGTCAAAGATTTTAAATTCTTTACAGGACACAGTTACATCACACTTCAATTGAAATGTAGTTTGCTACATTCAAGAACAAATTACAAGAATTTCTCGAATGAAAGAAAGAGGAATTTTGTTACTTACGAACCTCAAGAAAAATAACTAGATAAGTCATTAAACATAGAGAGCAGGGGATGTCTAGCTTATAAAGGAAGATAAAGGATCTGCAGTTCATAATGTCCTAAGAGTCTTTTGAAAGGCAGACATCATGTCTTGTATCCTCAGCAGTTGCAAAATCTGTAGATACCTTTGAATGGTGAACGAGTATTTCTCCAATTTGCTATATCACCAGATGCTGCCTTAGAGAAGTAAACACAGGGATATAGAGAGAGGAAGAAGACAAGGCCTTCCAGTTCTGCTGTTACAAAACATTCTTCTCCATGTGCTGCTAAAACGCAGTTAGCTGAAATGAGGTTCATTTGTTATGTTCTTGCATCTGGCTTTATTGTTTTTCTGAGGTAGATAAACTGCAGGTGAATCTTTCATTCCAATATCTGAAACTTCCAGAGCAATGTAAATCAAAAAAATACATAGGGAACTGAGTGCCTGGTTTCAATCATTTTAATTTTGTGTTAATTTCAATTCAGACAGGATCTAGTTTATTGATGGTTTTGTAAAGCCTGGATCAACCTGCTCAGGTGATCACTGTGGTCATCTTAAATTAGTGTTTTTCCTTTTTAGTTATAAACAGTGTCCATGAAAGGTTTCAGGTATTAAAACGAGATAATGAAAGTCAAAATTGATAGTCCATTTTTACCACTGTCATAACATGTCCCAACCATAAGAAAGGAACACGAACAATATTTTTCCTTTTCTTTATGGTGAGTGTTTCCTATGAAGTCAGAATGAAACATTAAAAATTGGAAGGACAATACACACTCGACATTCACTCTTTTCATCCTAACCTATGTCCTGAAACTTCCGTCTTAACAATACAGTCTGCAACCATTCACCCCAAGGACTGCAGCTGTTCAAGAATTCAGTGCACTTCCACTTTCTCTAAAGCTTCTCATAATCAACAATAAACGCTGATCTAGCCAACAAGTATACATATTTTGAATGAATATGAAAAAAGGTCTGCTTCAGGAATAGATGATGGACTAGTTCCCTGGGCTATGTTACATTTTTGAATTATAGCCCTTCACAGACCAGTTTAATAATCTATGTACCAGATTCAGTCACTTGTGCAAATTTAATTTCAAGGTCGCCAATTTATGGTGATAATATGAAGTTTACCTCCATAGGGTATTGGGATCTGCACCCTACACCTCACCCTCATTAATCATTATATCAATCCAATGGGAATGATTGAAAATTGAAACTTGGTTTTGTTCATTTGAACTCCCTGTGGGTAATTTTATTTCTACCATACTGTGATTCCCCTGATGGTATCTGTAGTAATTGTAAAGAGGTCAGCCAGATAGACCTCATAGAATATTCCCGGTATATGGAAAGAATGTACTATTTCTACTGGGTAAATGACATTGGGGCGGATGAAAAGCAATGACTAATTCTCCAGACAGCTTGTGCCTCTGCAGCTTTTTTTGGTTATTAGGAGGCTAACTTTCCCTGAGGCACCAAATTCTAAAACCTTTCAAGAGTTGACAGATTTGGTTAAGGGATATTATGAGCCCAAGCTTCCTCTAATTCGGAGATGCTCAGTTTTAGTCAGCAATTGAGAACCAGGGGAATAAGTATCAGGATTTTAGGGCAACGCAAACTTTAAGATTTAATTAGATTACTCAAAATCCCCAATTTATCTGTTTGACTAACTCAGGTTAATAGATTGCACCAGCCAGGTTTCTGTACTTAATAAGGAACTACACTTTATTGCAAATAAATCAGTTCTAACCACGGGCAAACAAAATATAACTTATCAACTTCTAACTCTTTAGCTTAAACTCTAGCCCATCTTAAATGGTGACATGCACATGCAGACAGACACAAACAACAAAAAAAAAAGTTGTAGTTGGAGGATAAGAAAAAGGGCAACTGTTTCAATAGCACCAATACACAGGATTCAAAGTCTGCTTTTACTTCTTCTGGATTCTTCTTATCTTTATTGAACTACTTCCTTCCAAGTCCTTTCTTTACTGAGGACAAAGGGCAGCTGGCACACTAATTGTCCAATCTCTCAATCACTGGTTAGAGACAGCAGCTTACAGAAACTGGTGATAGAGAAGAGCTCACTATTTTCCAAATCATACTTACTTTTCTACCAGGAGAGGCTTTCTGTTGCTGTTATTCACATCCTCCTGCACAGGAGCCAATCAGAGAGCTGTTCTCATGCTGATCTCTAATCACCTACACAATTGGTCTCTGGGTAAAACTGCTGTGAATACACACCCACAGAATTAATGAGCCCATTACTCATTCCCCACTGCTTGACCAAAACAGAACTCAGAAAGAAATGGATTTTAAATTGCAACAATTTCTTCCACAGTTTCCTTGGTTTAAAGCAGTATTATTTTCCCAATTTAGTTCACAGTCCAAAAACAAGGAAGGGTCCTGACCCAAAATGTCAACTTTCCTGCTCCTCTGATGCTGCCTGGCCTGCTGTGTTCATCCAACTCTACACTGTGTTGTCTCTTGAAAAATAAAATGATGTTGTCTCTATAAGGAATTATGTTTTTTCAGTTTGTAGAAATCATGTATTCCTGTACATGGTTGTGAGCTAGTAAGCAACACACAAGGTAAAAGAAAAGGAATGGATAGAAACAATATCAAACTTAATTTCATAACACTGAAATTCTATATTGTATTTGACTCCATTGTGTGAGCTGTCGAAACTGGGTGCCTTTAGCAGAAAAACAGAATAAGTTATATTAGCATTAAACACATCATATAATCACAACTGTGGGAAAACAGGAAGCTGGCCCATGTGTAACAACAGGAATTGTGAATAATCATGGAAGAGTACATGTACACTCGAACAAAGAACAAAGAACACTACTGCACAGGAACAAGCCCTCTGGCTCTCCAACCCTGCGCTGACATATTTTGCCCTTCCAAATTAAACTGTCTCCACTTACAGATCCATATCCATCTATTCCCTTCCCATTCATGTATTCGACCAGGTGCTTGTTGAATGCTGCTATTGTGTCTGCTTCCAACACCTCCTCTGGCAGTGCATTCCAGGCACTCACCACCCTTTGTGTGAAAAACGTGTCTTGCATGTCACTTTTAAACTTCCCCCCTCCTGCACCTTGAACCTGTGTCCCCTACTAATTGACCCCACCACCCTGGGAAAAAGCCTTATACTTTTCAATCTATCCATGACATTCACAATCTTATAAACTTCTATCAGGTTGCCCCTCCTCCTGCATTCCAGTGAAAACAAAAGCAGTCTATCCAGCTTTTCTTCATAGCTAAAATCCCCCATACTAGGCATCATCCTGGTAAACCTTTTCTGTACCCTCTCCAAAGCATCCACATCCTTCTGGTAGTGTGGTGACCAGAACTGTACACAATATTCTGAGTGCAGTCTAACTAAAGTTCTGTAAAGCTGCACCATAACTTATCTATCCTTATACTCAGTGTCCCTTCCAATGTAGGCAAGCATGCCACGGGCCTTTTTTACTACCTTATCTACCTGCGCTCTCACCTTCAGTGCTCTGTGGACCCGCACACCCAGATCTCTCTGCATATAAATATTCCTAAGGGCTCTGCCATTCACTGCATAATTTTCACCTGTACTTGACCTTCCAAAATGCATCACCTTACATTCGTCCGGATTAAACTTCATCTGCCATTTTTATGCCCATGCCTCCAACTGATCTATATCCTGCTGTATCCTCTGACAGTCCTCCTCATTATCTGCAACTCCACCAATCTTTGTATCATCCACAAACTTACTAATTAGACCAGTTATGTTTTCCTCCAAATCATTTATGTAGATCATGAACAGCAGAGGTCCCAGCACTGATCCTTATGGAACACCACTAGTCACAGCCCTCCATTCTGAAAATCATCCTTCCACTGCTATCTCTGTCTTCTATGACTAAGCCAGTTCTATATCCATCTCACCAACTCACCCTGATACTATGTGACTTCACCTTTCCTACCAATCTCCCATGAGGGACTTGTCAAAAGCTTTACTGAAGTCCATGGAGACAACATTAACTGCTTTTCCCTCATCAATCATCTTCATCACATCCCCAAAAAACTCAACTAAGTTAGTGAAGCATGACCTCCCCCACACAAAACCATGCTGTTTATCCTTAATCAGTCCACTTGCTTCTAACTGCTTATAGATCTTGTCCCTGGGAACTTTTTCCAATAATTTTCCTATCACTGACATGAGGTTCACAGGCCTATAATTTCCTGGATTATCCCTGTAACCTTTTAAAACAATGGGACAACATTAGCTATTCTCCAGTCCTCTGGGACCTCACCTGTGGCCAGAGAGGACATAAAGATGCCTATCAATGCTCCAGCAATTTGTTCTCTTGCCTCCCTCAATATTCTAGGATAGATCCCATCAGGACCTGGGGACTTATCTATCTCAATACTTTTTAAGATGCACAATACCTCCTCCTTTTTACTAGCAACTTGGCTTAGAAATTTGACACTTCCTTTCCTGAGATCATCTTCCACCAATTCCTTCTCTTTGGTGAATACTGAATTGAAGTATATAAGGCCTCACCTACCTCTCTCACTCCACATATAGATTTCCTGCTTTGTCCTTTAGTGGGCCAATCATTTCCCTGGCTACCCTCTTGCTTTTTATATATGTCTAAAAAGTCTTGGAATTCTCCATAATCTTGTTTGCTAATGAGTTTTCATGACCCCTTTTAGCCCTTCTAATTTCTTGCTTAAGTTCTTTCCTATCAGACAAGTGCAGTCGTAAATAGGCAAGTGCTTTTTTCATGACAGTTGCTTAATTGGTCCAGAAATATATGAATGGATGGTAAATTATAACAATTCATGTCTGACTGGATACTTCGAGGGCATCAGTTGGATGGTGTTCACCACAAACGAGACCAGTTGATTGTGTTAAAATGGTGGGGGGTAGTAGAAGATAAAAAGCAAGGCTACCAAAAATGTTGAAGTACATTCTATAATCAAGAACAAAAATAGGAAGTACATAACCCACAAGAGACCACACATTGCTACCTAGGTTTATTTATTATACTTAAAAGATCTTTCTAGCTTTGTCTTAGGAATTAAATTTTCTCTCTTATGTCCAACCTTGTGCCAGTAAGTACGTTACAGCTGGGAACACAGAACAAATGAGTAGCTCAGAGATCTTACAGGCTATTGTACATTCTCTTAGTTTTATTTCACCCAATATGGAATACTTCTGGTTTAATATTTTGTATAAAACAGAGTATCAGGTGATAATGCTGCATATTCTTCAGACAGAAATATTTCAACCGCCAAGCTCAAGCCTAAAAGCAAGCATAGAGTTGACAGGAAATGTAACCATAAAATGGATGAAAGGAAAATACTGCGGATGCTTGAAATCTGATACAAAATCGAACAGTTCCAGAAAAACTCAACATATCTAGCAGCATGTGTGGAAAGAAATTTCTCTCTCCACAGATGCTGCCAGACTTGCTGAGTTTTACACAATCACAGAATCCCTACAGTGTAGAAACAGGCCATTCTGCCTAACAAGCCCACAACAACCCTCTAAAGAGCATCCAACCCAGATCCATCTCCCTACCCTTTCCCTATAACACCACATTTCCCATGGCTAACACACCTAACCTACACATCCTGAACACTATGGGCAATTTAGCATAGCCAATCCACCTGACCTCTCCAGCAATTTGTATTTATCATAAAAATTGATTCTGTTGATCTTACAGGCCCTCTGCAATTGAAATGGCTATTTAATATCTCAATTGTGAAAATTTTACCAATTGATTTCATTGAGGACCACTACTTCTACCATGAGGAAGCGAGGGAGACCTGTTATAGAACATAACAGCATAAAAGCAAGACAAATTGCCAATGAACTCTGAGCTGGTGTATTAGTGTATTTACTGAACCAGGTGAATCATACTTTCTTGCTCACTGATGTTGTTGGAGTTTAGATGGTTTCCAGAGGGAACACCAATTTGTATTTCAGAGCAATGTTGAAAGATGATAGTGAGGTAGCACAGTGAAAAAAAAAACTCACTGAAAGTAAAAGCACTTTGTAATGTGAAGTCTAATATTTTGACATTCGAATGTTCTTTCTTTGATGTTTAAGGGGACCGTAGGATACAGTGGTGTTAATTTTCAGCCTCACTGCCTGAGGAGTAATCTGGTAAAGCAGATTACCTCATCCATGTGGAACCTGTTAATTTTTAAGAATACTGTGAGAACTTCTGCAACCCACCTATGTTTTGTGTCAGACAGTGCTATGGATTTGTTTGCTTCCACCTCAGAGGGCTGGGTATCTCCAACAATGTAGTATCACTAAAGTGTTAATTCGGATTCCGTGCACAAATTTCTAGTGTAACATTTGAATCCACGAGCTCTGAGCCAGAAGTAACAGCACTGGCATTGGGCCACGGGACACCTAAATATGTTAAATGAACATTAATCCACATGCTTCCGGAGTACAGCAGACTTCTTTTGATTCATCCCCAAAGGAGCTGTATTGACTCCCACCTTTGATGGAAATTCACCTCAAGCTGGTTGCCTTTCCCTTTGATGTATTATTACATATGGTCGTACCATTTTTTCTTCCTCCTGTTCTAACATAACTGACGTGTCAAGGGCTCCCAGGATGAAGGATGAGAATGGAAAACATTTCCTTGCCCTAAATAGTTGAATTACTTTTTGTAGAGCCTTTCTTCGCAACAGAGCTGAAACAAATGAATCTGCCCTGCTGTCATAATAGGCAGAAGTTTCAGGACAGTCAAAGGTTATAAACTCAGTCGCCTCCTAGCTTGACAGGTCTTGCAAATACATCTGACTTTAGTTCATGTGAAATTTAGTTAATAAGTTGCATTCCCAGCAGATCAGGTTCTGCATTCATTATCCTGCCATTTGTGCACTTCTGCAATGTTAGGGGTAGATATTAGTTTAGCCTACATTTCTTTCTCATCCACTAAAATAAGTGGAGTTTGTGCTTATCAGAAACCCAAAATCCCTGTCCACAAAATACTGACACTTTCACCAAAACAATTGTACTGGACAAAGTGCTTTGTTTTGTCAATGAACAGATGGGAATGTTGCTTAATCTGCATTCTGTTGGAGATTTTGCAGGGCCTTTCCTGTCACACAAGAGATCCCTTCAGCAGATTCAAAGCTTCATTCAAAACAGCTGGTCAGATCAGCTGGCAGCTCCTCTAGTTTGCAATTTGCAAGACATGTACCATCATCAGGAAAATTAAAATAATTTTAAATGGAGTGTTTTCCTACAAACTGATTGAGGTAGACACTACAGAGATAATTCCACAATCCCGTGTGCCCAGCTGGGGGCTCATAAAGCTAATTGTGGTGACAATGTTGTTAAGCCTATCTGTAAACCATGCTTCTCAGCACAACTTTCCCGCTGTAAATGCAGTAACATGGAATTAAACCTTATTACATAATCTAAAATTTAGTTAGATGATGTTAAAATATAAATGTTATAAATAGGTACATGGTGAGAATGGAAAATTGATCACAACAGACAGATACAATGCATGTTAATGTCTAAATAAAGTTACAGGAACCAGCGTAAATACAGTCAAGTGCAAATTTGGCACTAAGTCTGGTGAACAGGAAGCTGAATGGCAATTCTTTTATGCATACATGAGGCAGGGCCAGCAGTTATTACCCATCCTTAATTTTACCTGAGATGGTGATTGTAAGCTGCTGTAATCTACATAGTAGAAGGGATCA
Organism: Ginglymostoma cirratum; assembly: GCA_024137785.1. Classification (NCBI taxonomy): domain Eukaryota; kingdom Metazoa; phylum Chordata; class Chondrichthyes; order Orectolobiformes; family Ginglymostomatidae; genus Ginglymostoma; species Ginglymostoma cirratum. The sequence continues at coordinate 11,777,054 of JAHRHZ010000032.1, forward strand.
ATGGTGCTGTTAGCTACAGAGTCCCAGGATTCGGCTCAGTGAAGATATAAGACCAGCAATATAATTTCCAGTCAGAATGATGTGCAATTTGGTGGAATAAGAACTTAATGGAGCATGTAACAAATGTAATAATTATGAGTGATTTTAACATTCCTATAGACTGGACTGAACAAATTAACAAAGATAGTGTGAAAGATGGGTTTATAGAATGCTATTGTGACAATTTTTTGGAGCAAGATGTTGTAGAACCATTATTTTAGCTCTTGCATCACATATTGAGACAGAGCTAATTAGTAATCTCGTTGTCAAAGATCCGTTGAAGAATTCTGATCATAATACAAATGTGTTCTTTAGTAAGTTTTAGAACAAAATATTTAAAGCACAAACCCTTAAGCTTAAAAGAAAGCTATTTACTTTGATAAGAGCGAGAATCCAGCTAGGTTAATTCGGTAAATGACATGCTGTCAAACTAGCAATGGGAAACATTTCAGGAAACAATTGAAAATTTTCCTTAAAAAATGATATTCAATTGAAAGACAAATAGCTCAGTAAGAAAGATCCATCTGTGGTCTTACTAAAGTAGTTAAAAATAGTACCAGAATAAAAGAAGGAGCTAATATTTTTGCAAAGAATTATAGTGAGTCTGAGGATTGAGAGTATTCTTAAAACTAGCAAAAGGCCACCAAAAAAGTTGATAAAAAGGGAAAACATAGAATCTGAGAGTAAACAATGAATATGATAACAGATTTTAAGAGCTTTTATGAATATATAAAAAGGAAGAGTAGTTAAACAGTGGTATCTGAGAAGCAGAGGCAGGATAAATTATTATGGGTAATGACAACACAGGACAGTCATTGAATAAATATTTCTCGTCTTTTCTCAGAGTAAAAGAAACAACTTATACACCAGAAACACAGTGTGGTCCAGGTGCTAAAAAGATTGAGGAAATGAAGGTACCTAAATCAGCTGAGTAAAAGATTTGAATGATTTTAAGAGACTAAAATTTAACAACTCCCTTGCAACTGATGGTCTAGACCCCAGGATTCTAAAAGAAATATCTGCAGAGTGCAGAGATAGTGGATGCAGTTTATGAAATGCACACTGCTTTTCAAAGAAGGAGGGAGAGTGAAAATGATGAAGTATAGGCCACTTTGACAGAAGTTGTCAGGAAAATGCTAGACACTATTATTAAAGATCTTAACAATACACACCTAAAAGTCTGTTTTTATGAAAAATAAATCAGTTTTGACAAATTTATTTGAGTTTTTGATGATGTAACAAATGGGGTAGACTGAGAGGGATCAGAACACATCATAAAATTTGACTTTCAACAGGCATTTAAAAAGGTTCATGCAAACCTCATGGAGTTGAGGATTAATATATTAGTGCAGATATGGGATTAGTTAACAGACAGGAACAAATGGGGCAATTTTCAAATTGGTACACTATGACTTCTGGTGTATTGAGAAGAATGTATGCAAGTTTTCTTACAGGATAGGTAGGAATAAAGCTGCGAGAAGGTACAAAGAGGCTGTGAAGAGATAAAGACATAGAAGGTGAGTGGGCACCAGGATGACAGTTGGGGCAACATGTAGGGAGTGTGAATTTATTAACTTTGTTAGTTAGAAAAGAAAAGCAAAATATTCTTTAAAAGGTGTGGAACTTGTAAATGTTGATATTCAAAATGACGCGAGTGTACTCGTATAAGTAAAAATAAAGTTAAAATGCAGATATAGAAAGCAACGAGGAGGCAAAGTGGCATTTTTATCTTTATTACAATGGGTTCTGGAGTATGAGAATAAGAAAGTTTTGCTACAGGCATTCCATGAGACCACACTGGGATAATTGGTCTCCATATTTAAGGAATTATCCTTGCAGCGGAGGCAATGCAGTGAAAGTTCATTGACTTGGTTCTGAGGACAAGACAAGGTTGTCCTATGGTCAGAGCTTGTTAGATAGGATGTATACTCTCTCGAGTTCAGAAGAATGTGAGGTGATCTAATTGGAGCATAGAAGATTGCAATGGTGTTGTCAGAGACATTGCAAGGTTGTTTCCTCTGGCTGAGAACATGCGACATAGACTCTGGATAAAAGATTGATCATTTAGGACTCAGATAAAGCGAATTGGTCAGAGGTTGAGGAAAATTGGAATTCTTTACTACAAAGGGTTCCACTGTTGAATACATTCAAGGCTGACATAAACAGATTTTTGGTACCTTAGGGAATCAAGCGAGATGGGGAACAGGAAGGAAAGTGGAGTTAAACTTGACGATCAGTCATAATTGCCTGAATTGCAGAGCCAGATCAAGGGCCATATGATTTGCTCCAGTAACTATTTATTACGTTGTTATTTATGTTTGCTGATTCGGCAGTGCTGATTGGAAAATCAACCCTCATCTTCCTTCAAGAAGTTATTGAAATGCAGAATGTAATGATTCAAACAATGAGTTATACAACTGCAAATGCAAATAAAATGCTATTGTTGACTGACAGAATGATCTCTGAGAATAACTTACATCTTGGTTGGACATCTCCCAGTAAGGTCTTTCCCCATATGACATCACTTCCCACATTACGATCCCATAACTCCACACATCACTAGCTGAAGAGAACTTTCTGTAGGCTATTGCTTCAGGAGCCGTCCACCGAATAGGAATTTTCCCACCCTGTATCAGGAGAAAGATAATGTTATTGGCTAAAACTGAGAATATTAACTCTGTTTCTATCTCCACGGATGCTGCTAGATTGTCTGAGCATTTCTAGGATCTTCTCTTTTTATTTTACAAGAACCTGTCTTTGTTATTCCATCTTTCAAGAAAAATGGAGGTTATCAGACACCATTCTGGTAAACACAGAGCAGTAATTACATTCAAACTCCAGTAATTCTTTCCAATCGCATGAACTCATCCATCTAGAAGGATAAGCACATCAGATATATGGGAACACCACCACCTTTAAGTTCCCCTCCAACCCACACCATCTTGACTTGGAAATATATTGCCGTTCCTTCACGGCCACTGGGTCAAAATCCTGGAATTCCTTTCCTAGTGGCATTGAGTATGAACTCACAGCAGGTGGACTACAGCAGTTCAAGAAGGCAACTTGCCTCCACATTCTCAAGGGCAACCAGCAATGGGCAATAAATGCTGGCCAACCAGTGATGCCCACATCCTAAAAAATGAATAAATGAAAGAAAGATATCACTCGCTTACTCTCTCTTTCTTTCTTTATATGTATTTGTCTTCAATGCATAGGTTCTAATCTGGCACAACAGAATTTCAATAGAGTGAAAATTGGGTTTTGGTGTTGGATGCTATCAGAATGGATGGATGACCCTCTCTATCAGATTACTGACCAGGTATTAGACAAAATTGACATCAGAACTGACACTCTCATCTTCTGCCTTGAAAGATAAAAGTTTCAGACGTATGTCTCCATTGGCTGGTTTAAACAGCACCATGCCTATAATTCACTTTGTAAACATTGTTGCTTCTCTAACTCTCTCTCTTTCTCTCGCCTTCTTTAAGATACTCCTTGAAAGCTTCTGGTCATTTGTCCTGATATTTCCTTGCGTGTCTCAGTATAAAATTTTGTTTGATAATGTTCTTGTCCAGCTCGTTGGGATATTTAGCTAAACTAAAGACACTATAGACCTTGCTGCTGTTAGAAAGTTAAAACTGACTTCCTCTCAGGACAACATACTTTCACAGAAATACAGTCCAAACTCTATTAAGAGAAGGTTGCATTTGTTTTCATATTATTAAAATTTTGTCCAAGATTTTCAAAGGGAAAATCAAATCCATGTTGTGTCTGGCGTTTTGAGAGGATTTCACTGTACTAATTGAAGAAGAGCAGGAGAATTTTCCAAGAATGCTGCTCAAAACCTATCCGTCAATCAATGCCTAAAACAGATTACCTGCTCATTAACTCATTGGTGCTTATGGGAATTTGCTGCATAGGGGAGCTGCTGTAGTTCTTATGTTACACTTTAATGTAGCTCCTATCTCAGAGTTCTTAAAAACAATATATAAATGCAAGCAGGCCTTGTGTCAGAATGGTAGAATCTCACCTCCCCACACTAGACTGGAAATTCTGGGTTCAAGTCCCACACTAAGAACTGGTAGTCATACAATGTATTTCACTATATGGCCCAATAGGTTGATTATTGATCTGTAAATCTCTCCAAAACACCTATTACAGAAGTTAATAGTGGGAGAGTTTTCTGGTCATCCAGAAGCCTGTGGAAGCTAAGGCCTCCCCATGTTTAAACAGTCCATGTACAAGTTCTTGCCATGATACAGTGATGATATAATGGATTGTCTCTTTAAGGTGCACTGACATACTGACAGAGTGACAACATCTGGCCATTAATTGGCAAGCCTGCATGAAATTCTGGTGAGATTGGGGATCAGAACCAGACCACCGCATTGGTCCTGCATTCTGCTCCTCGACAATTTACAGAACATTCCAGCCAATGTCTGATCTTGTGTTTTATTCTTAATCATTTTTTTGGCAATTCAAATGTTAAAAAGTTAAACAAAGGATGATTTTCTGGTATAATCCTGTACTCCTTCAAAGTCTTTTTCATAACCTGCTACAATCCAATTTAATGTAATCAACAAACTTAAATATTGTTTCACAATTTTGGTTTCACAATTATGGAAGTGTTATTAACAATATGAACTTATTAATACCATTCACTGTATCTTTCCAAAATGGAAAAGTTCTTTTTGCCCTGTACTATCTCTGCACCTTTGCGGCAAAATTTCTCTTAACACCAGGTGTTATTTTTGTCAAAAATCTCATGTTACATTTTAACAAATTCTTTTCAAAAATCCCTGTTATGACAGCCATTCCATTTCACTTATAGAATGGAATTCAGTATAGCTTTGTCCTTTGGATATCAGCCCAATGGAAGATGGATTGTGAATGCTTAAACTTATTTCACTCCTGGTCTTTAACACCTCTGAGCAGGAGGTGATCTTTATCTGCTCTGCATGACTGAATTGAACCAAATCCTAGAAGTGAAAGGACATACTATCATATTATATGAGCTCTCTGAGTCTAAAACAAGCAAACACAGAGCTATTGTATCAATATTTTACATTCTACCTATTTTTGATAAAACACAACACATATAGTTAAATTTTGTTGGTATTGATTTTCACGGGGATTATGTGGCATCACGGCAATCAAGTTATCCCTGCGACGTATCTTCAGCAAGCTCTGCTGCACTGATGAGCAGCCTTTTTAATGAGAATATCTGTCATATCCTTTACTTTAGAAGGAGTTGCTTTGGCTGCAGAAAGTCTGTGGGGAAAGAAAAGTGCTTGTAACTTATCAGGTAATGAAGGATATTTTGGCTAGTGTCAAGGGAAGAGTTGAAAGGTTTTAAGCTTTGTCACTTCTCTCAGGTTTGGTTATTAGGAAAAAAACTAAAAAGGTGGCAGAAACATCCAAATAGTCCCTCGACTCATTACAGCATTTTGTCATCTATTATATGAAACAGGCCCAAAGCAAAGCATGACACTAATGGAGTTATAAATATCATACTGCAGTTCTGTTACTCAGAGTTTTTTTTGTTACAGCGTCAGCTTCATTTCTTGCTCCAGTGAATAGTGTTTGGTTGACTGGAAAGACTATATTGAAATGTCAAAGTTCACTCATGCAACTTAATCCTATATCCCCTCATTATACTGTACTAAAGAGAGCAGATGTAACACTGTGGAATTCTTCAGGCAGCAAACAATATGTATAATTTTCTGAGTTTGAACTACTTTTGATTATCTAGCTGGTAAAATTATTCCAACAACACCCAAACTAGTTGTAACATAAATACAAAAAGAATTAGCATTATACATTTCATTAATGAAATAGCATTAAGGTTTTAATTAATTAATAAACATTAATGACACAGCTAGTAACACAGTGTTACTAGTTGTGTCAGGAAACAATTATTTCTGAAGTTGTTAACATTAACAATGCAATTTGCTTTACCTAATGTGGTGTCTGGAACTTAACAACAGACAAGCTGGTCTAATTAAAATAATTCATCAAACTGAATGAACTACTTGAAAAGGCAGCAGGGATGAAATCTTTCTTGTCATCATGTGCCTAAAAATGGTAATTTGTTAAAAATTACTGAAAAGAGATTTTTAAAATTTGTTTTTAAAAATTATCTAATTTTGAAAATATGCAGATTAAATATTAGAGGCATCCTTCTATTTTTACAGTGTACTATGTGGCATGTTAGGCATATCCTTTAAAGAATATTTTATTCTGTGTTTTTATTTTTTAACTTACTTATGTGTGCCTTGAGGAGTGAACAAGATTTAGGATGATGAAAATATTAGCACCTGGTATTGTTTTGCATAAGACATTTCGAACCTTGGGATGCCACTGAGCATCCAAATGCAAAAAAAATTCTGTCAATAAATTGAGTGGAGTATATTGCTTTTGATTTTTGCAGGCAATCACTAAGTTCATAGAATCACAGAATTCCTACAGCTGAGATTAATGCCATTTGGCCCATCGAATCTACACTGACCCTCCGAAGAACATCCCACGCAGACCCACCCTAGCCCCATAACCCCACATTTTTCATGGTTAATCCACATAGCCTGCACATCCCTGGACACTACAGGCAATTTAGCATGGCCAATCCACCTAACCTGCTCATTTTTGGACCATGGGAGGAAACCAGAGCACCCGACGGAAACCCACGCAGACATGAGGAGAATGTGCAAACTCCATACAGACACACAATGCAGGAATCAAACCAGGTCCCAGCGCTGTGAGGTAGTAGTGCCTAAGACTGTGCCAGCATGCTGCCCTTATTATAAAACGAGAGGAAAGAAAAATGTATTTTTTAAAAAAAATTATTTGTATAGTGATTTGCTTATTATTATTTGTTTATGGGATGTAGGCATCACTAGATAGACCAACATTTATTGACAATCCCTAATTGCCATCAAGAATGTGGTGATGAGCTATCTTCTTGAACTGCTGTGGCCCTTAGGATGTAGATACATCCACAATGCTGTAATAAGCGTATTCCAGGATTTTGACTGCAAAACAAGGAAAGAACAATTCCAAGTCAGAATGGTGTGTGGCTAGGAATGAATTTTCAAGTTGTTTTGTTTCCATGCATCTGCTACTCTTGTTGTCAAGGAGCTAAAGGTTGTGGGTTGGAAGATGCAGTTGAAGGAGCCTCGGTGACTTATTCCAAAGCATCTCATAGTTGATGCACACTGCTGCGACTATCCATTAATTGTGAAGGAAGTGAAAGTTGAAGGTGCTGGATCGGATGCCAGGCAAGCTGTCTGGCATAGCATTGAGATCTTTGTGTGTTGTTGGAACTTCATTCCTTCACACAAGTGGAAAGTATTACACTCTTGACTTGTGCCTTGTAGATAGCACACAGACTATGGGGAGAACAAGAGGAATTTATCTGCTGCAGAATACCTGACCTGCTCTCATAGCCAGAGTATTTATATGGCAAGTTCAGTTTTTGGTCATTGGCATTCCCGAGGATGTTGAACATGAGGGATTCAGTGTTGGTAATACCATTGAATATCAAGGAGTCTTGGTTAGATTCTTGCTTGTTAGGGACAGACATTGTTGTATCTGGTGTTTGCTTCTGAAGTGGTGAAGAGTGCATTAAGTTCTGCCCAATCTAATGAAGTCATGAGGACTTGAGTGGGGAGAATAGTGCTGGATTTTGAGTGAGATGTAACTACCATCTAGATCTCCTCATGATTTTTGTAATGATGTCTATCATTCTAATGTAACTTGCAAGTGATTGCTATCAGGCAATAATCTATATCATTTTTAAGATAAGAGTCTGTTACCAGTAGACTACACTATTGCTTTTCCTCAATGACATTAGACCAATCCAGCCCTGTAGATCCTAACCAAAGGGAAAATTGTGGAGGCAAATCTGCCTTGTAGTGAGCAAGTATCCAGGTAGCTCATACAACATTCATTGCCTGGCATTTTTATAGTGTGAATGTTACTTACCACCTTTCAGTCCAAGCCTGAATAGTGTTTGGGTCTTGCTGCATATAGACATGGGCTGCTTCCAAAGAAGATTCATATTGGACTCAAGAAGTTAACCCTGTTTTTTTTCTCCACGTGATGCCAGATCTGGTGAGTTTCTCTAGCATTTTCTGTTTTAATTTCAAATTTCCAATACTTGCAGTACTTTCTTTATGGTACTATGACTGATTGTTCCTGACAGGATTGGGTTAATCTTAAAAATGCAACTTTTGTTTTTAATCATTTTTGGGACATGGGTGTTGCTGGCTGGCCAGCATTTATTGCCCACCCCCTGTTGCCCTTGAGAAGTGGTGGTGAGCTGCCTTCTTGGATTGCTACAATTCACGCACTGTGGGTGGACCCACAATGACCTTAGGGAGGGAATTCCAGGGTTTTGACCCAATGGCCGTGAAGGAACGGAGGTGTATTTCCAAGTCAGGATAGTGAGTGGTTTGGAGGGGAACTCGAAGATGATAGTGTTCCCAGGTGTCTGCTGTCCTTGTCCTTCTAATTGAAAGTGATCGTGGATTTGGAAAGTACTGCGTAAGGATTTTTAGTGAATTTCTGCAGTCATCTTGTCGATGGTACACACTGCTTCGAAGAGTGTTGGTGGTGAAGGGAATGGATGTTTGTGGTACCAATCAAGCAGCTGCTTTGTACTGGCCAGTGTCAAGCTTGAGTGTTGTTGGTGCTGCACTCAGTTGCCAAGTGGGGAGTATTCCATCATACTCCCGACTTGTGTCTTGTCGATGGTGGAAAGGCTTTGGGGAATCAGTAGATGAGTTACTGGCCACAGCATTCCTAGCCTCTCACCAACTATTGTAGTCGAGATAGTAGGAACTGCAGATGCTGGAGAATCTGAGGTAACAAGGTGTAGAGCTGGATGAACACAGCAGGCCAAGCAGCATCGTAGGAGCGGGAAAGCTTGATCATTGGTGAATTTCCTCTCTTCTGACTGAATGACAGAGGGAAGGCCATTGAAGATGGTTGGGCCTAGGAGAGTACCCTGATCAACTCCTGCAGAGAGTTTGCCCCCAATACCCATTGATTCCCATTTTGCTAGAGGTCCTTAATGCCATACTTAATCGAATATGGCCTTGATGTCAAGGCTGTCATTTTCACCTCACCTCCGGAATTCATCTCTTTTATCAATGTAATATATATCCATCCATGAGTATAATGTTGGATTTGATTTTTGGCAACTATCAAATGGTGAATGCAGCCAGTATTTTCAGTAAGAATCTTGATTATCTTGATCAGATGGTGCTCTTGTGAATGCAGTCAGCATATTGTTCACATGGTTCACGTGCTTGTAGGCAGCTCATGGTTTTGGGTGGGCAGGTGAGCAGGTGGCACAGCCATTAACCAAGTGCCTGAAAGTGGAGGACTGAACGGTATAATGGAATGTGAGGAATGGAATTGGATATGGTTTAAGTGCTAAGAACCTTAAAGAAGGGGTACAGGCAAATGGAGAGCAAATAAAGTAATTCTGAAAATATACAACTGCCAAAACAATAAATAAGGTCCAAAACTTTCTTCCAATTGTTGCTTTATGTTGCACTGCTCTGACCATGATGCAGTATCAATAATTAAAATTGCATTAGGGTCTTAAAAACATAATTGAACCCTGGCCTGCATGGAACAATAAAGCCACTGCCACTTCTGGAGGAAGTGGCTGATGCCTGTTTAGTTTTCCAATGTACCTTGTGGTACATTATATGATCACATTAAGCAAAGTTCCTTTGGTGCTGTTTAATGTACTTACCAATCTATTATTTTAAATAGGTATGCTTTTTTAATCAGGTTGAATATGAAAGAACCTGATCTTCACTTATCACATTTAAGTTTCCAATTTATCACCATTTCGTTGTGAATACAACTTTGGCCACCCTGAGAACATCTTCATTTTATGCTAATTTCAATATAGCTCTTTAGAGTTCACACACATAAATACGGAACCTTGAACTAAACCAATGAACTTATGAATGTGTTCGGTTAACACAGCGAGACACTTGAGTAATGGATCTATAATCTCAATGCGCTACTGGCAGGGAAGCTTGTCCTGTAACAGACAAATATAAGGCCTGTATCTTTATTTCATTTTCTAAAGAGTAGACAATCTGTCACCAGTACCTGTCAAGCTTGTGAACTTTTATCTTCTTACATTCTTTAGGGTGAACTGTAATTATGCAGTTTCCTCTGTGTACTGCAATGCATAGCATCATGTTGAAAATTCCATAACAGAAGATGGATACAGACTAAGGAACGTTGATAGAGCGTAACTTATAAACACCTTTCACATATAATTGGCTTATTATAAGGAAATTAAGCCTGTTTTCTAGAAAACCTAAAGATACAGAATAAAATTGAGCGTGCTGAAAATTTTTAAATGAAAGCAAAGAATGTATGATCTGTTTTTATGAATGCTTAAAAGGAGAAGGTATGTATATTTATTTTATGTACCTGATGCTATTTTACACTGTATCCACTTACCAGCTTTATATCAAGCTTCAAATGATTGTTTTAAATCACAATTTGTTACTGCTGATAGTTCACACTGGAGGAATGAAAGGACCTAATGAGTGAAACTGAGTTACTGTAGAGGCTGAGACACCAGGCTGGAGCACCTAGGGTCTGAGTGACATTTGTGTGAGATTTATGGCAGAAATGGACGAGAAGTCTGGCAAGATTCACCTCAACTTTAGGAGCATCTTGCTCCATTTTTTAGGCTTTTGACAAATGGCATGACAAGTTCCTCACCAGGTAGCAGTGACTTACCAATTAAGGGGTTTATTGGTTGTTAAACATCTTATTAACAGTTAAACTTGCCTCATTAATATTTTCTATCTTACCAAACATGTCATGGAAATGAGAGCAAGTACCTGGTGGGTCCAGCTCACTGCTCCGAGTGACTTCCAGATTAATGTGACCAAATCACTTCTCAGAGCCTGATTTACATGCTCCCCTCGTCCATGGACATTGATATCCAGCATTTTATAACTCCTCACCACAATTATGAAACTGCTCTGACACAATGACAGGCTGCTTAGGAAGCGCAGGCTTGGATGCAGGATGCAACAGCATTGAAAAGACTGCAGCGAAGACACTTGGCAGCACGGACAGACACCTGCCCAAGAGTGGATAAGGCTACATCTCATGGCTGCTCACTTATTGGTATAGCACTTGCTTATTTAGTGCATATCTGCCTGGTCACAGCACCCATGATTTGCCTTTCATGCTGTGCCTGTTAGCCTTGACGCTGACTGAAGTGCCATCAGTACACAGAACTGACATGCTCTTTTGTGCAGACACACAGGCAGGCTGCTTGTCAGTAGGGATCTGTCCCATAGGGGTTGACACCTTGCGACGCAATACACCAGGACATCAATCTCAACCGATAGTGGCAAACTCACTGCATGTTTATGCAACCAAAGTGGCCACATCAGAAACTGGTGCAGCCTGGTCCATGATCCAGTCGAGGAGGAGGCCATTATCATTCAGGGGCTCCCAGTACTGATAGTCACGGGCATAATCTGCACATAGGCCAAGGGCTTAACCACAATCAGTTGTCCACTCAGGCTTGACACGGTCAGGGGATATACCCGACTACAGTCTGGGGAGTGGGCAATGGTCAATCCTGTGGGGCCAACACAAGAAGCCAGGGAGCTGCATAATATCAGTCAGGGAGTTGCTGAGGCAGCATTCAGAGCCCTGGTCAGCCATGTCTAGGTTATGCTTGCTGGAATCAGTCAGAACTCTGGAACAAATACAGTCAAGAAGGCTTGTCTGTTGATCATTCAGGAGTGTTCATGGGGAGTCTGTTGGGGCAGTAGTGGAATCACTTCTAAACCTGGTGCTGGAGTTAAGGTTGGGGCAGGTAAACAGAGGCCTTTGCAGAGGAGGGGGCTTGTATGGCAACAGAGGGAGTCTCAAGGTATTTGGGGTGGTCAGTGATACAGCATTGGACATCATTCCAGCCTAAGGGAGGGGGAGGCTATTGGCAGTTGCCATCACTGCGGACTCTACAGTGTGGGCACAGAAGAGCAGGGTGGACATTACTAAGGTACAGTTCCGAAGTTCAGGGCACGGGAGGACCGGAGGTAAAATTCACTGTGGTGAGAGAAGATTGGGTGGAAACGGGCTGTCAGGGTTGTGTGAGGTCAATGGGTAAATGGGGCGATGGGGGTGGCAGGGTCATACCTGGTAACCAGGCAGAGCCCGGTGCTGATGGTGACCACTACTGGCTGTGTTCCCTGCCATCACTTTCCTTTCTCTAGATATGAAGTGGTACTAGAAAATGCCTGAAACAATGCCCAAGGTGAGCAGAGACAGTGTCAGATTAATGGGTGAACTTTATGTGCAGCAAAAATGAAGGTGCTTAAGGGCTCAGATACCAGTAAAAGGCAATTTGTATCATGCAATTGGTGCTTTCAAGTTGTACATTGCTGCTAATTTCAACATCACTGAAGTGCCAATAATGTTACAAAAGACCAATGCTGGCCTCAGGTGAACCATTACTCGTGTAACTTCCAAGGGTCCATTGAGAGTCACATACCATTGCTTTATCATCTGTCATATTGGTGTGACGCTGGTCTATACTGAATGCAGTGAGACGTTGATGTGAGTCTGCGAGAGGAAGGATGTTGGAAGTTGCTGCTACATGTGCTGAGCCTGTACATGGTGCCTGATAGAGGCATGTCCCTCACTTTCTGAATGTCTCACTCTATGGCAAAGAGTGTTCAGCCCTCAGTCACTGATGACCGTTTTGAGATCTGATAACCTCTTTCACTCCTTCTGTTCCCACTGTAGGTGATTTTCACCAAGAGTAATGCGCACAGACATGGGTATTACGGTGGGCTCTGTGGTGCTTACCTAAGGAGGTTCCTGGAGCAGTTTGCCACTCAGTGATATCTGCTAATGAACTGTCATTCCTGGTGCTGGCGACATCTTTAAAAGCTCATTGTACATCCACAGAAGCACCATTCATCCAGAGCTCAGGCCACAAGACCATGCCATCCTGCTCTGAGGTTGCCACCTGGGTCAGTGTACTCCCAGCCATCTGGACACCAACATAAGCAGATCATCTTCTCCACTGAGCCAGAATAAATGCCACACCCTTCTCTCTGATATTTAACATTCACTCTCTCTCTGCAACTGTACCCACCTCTCACCCAAGCTCATGCTCTACCAACTGTCACTAATTGCTTAAATATCTTTCCTCACTCATTCTCACTCACCTCAATCCTCAAGGGCACTAACTCTGTGTGCCCTCTGTGTTGCCTACTCACTCTCTCAGGGCATGTCTCAACCTGCATTAACAGTAACAGCTGTGTCACCCACTTTCATCTCCTGTAATACCTGGCTCTCTTTCATTCCAGACGGAAACAGCCCACCACAGCCATGGCGGTTGGTGACCAGCCCAACCTTTGGCTCCTCACCCCAAATGTGGACACTTTGACCACCCAAAATTGCTGTCTGACTGCATCCAAGCTCCTGAACTGGTACCAGTGGATGCCCCTGACTTATCGTGCTGGAACCCTTGTTCAAAGGCTGAAGTCTGATGACAACCATGACAAACTTCCTGGATTCATGTCTGTGCTAACTGTCAAGGCAAGACAGAAGTAATAAGAGCCTTGTATCTCTGGTTGAGGGGGAAAAACACCAAAGAGCTGGGCAGGTCAGGGATGCTTTGACCATCGAAGTAGACTCAGAGCTTGAGAGTACTATGACAGCAAGCCCAGAGATGCAACCTGGTCTAGTCCATGAACACACGGTGTCCTTCTAGCAACATAAAAAAGACAGATGATAACACTGTCCAAGGTCCAGAAATGTACTGTGAGTGGTTCAGAGATGTGTCTTGAGGGTTCCTAGAGGCTGACACATCTTGGATGCCTATGGAGTGGTCCTGAGAGTGGTGACCAGTGTCCAACATTGTCCATTGGAACAAGCAGTGATTTGGAGTCACCAAGTACCTGCATTGAGTTCCATGTCAAGAATTATTGATGTCTAGCTTGTTCAGCCCATTTGCCAAGATCAGAAGCTGAGAATTAATTCAAAATGGCTGTGAGTTGAGGCAGTAATTAGCTGTTTAACAAGTTTATATCCCCCTTAATTGGCTATTTATTTTTATTCAGCAAGAAATGGGCCATGCATAAAAGATGCTGCGACACCCTGCCATCATTGATACAGTCCTTCCTGGACCTTTTGTGTGATTCCACCACAAATCTTGTCACTGTGACGTATCGTTTAGGCCCCTATAAGATTATGCCCATTTTCATATTGTATTGATTTCTGTCTTTGGATCTAGTAAGTAATAGCTTTTGCCCTAAAGTTTCACCGCCTTCACAACAACGATCTAACAGATCTTGGCAAACTGATGCCAATGTAAATGCCTCTGTTCTCTGCGTTTGATGTTGCTGATCAGCCTCTGCCTTATGTTCCAGTCCGTGACAAACTTCAGAGGAGAGCAATTCATCACAATTATTATGAATGGCAGATCATGGAACAAATATACAGATGTTATCCCACACAGAAAAGAGGACAACCATATGTGCCAGGAGTTAGTGACAGATCTACTGAACTGGATATATTCCAAAGATCAGTTGAAGATTGAGCTGAAGATGATTGCACTGCTGTTTGCTGTTCATGATTGCATGTGTAACATCTTATTTGAAACACATTCTGGAGATTTAAATCTATAATGAAGCAACTTAATCTAAACTATCAGCAAATATATAGATGAACATTTTTGTACTTCCAAATGAATCCTAATGTTCTTAGTTCAGTGGTTTAAACATACTTAAAAATATCTTTTGAGTAACCCACAGGACTATAATAATTAACTACTTCAACCGTATTTAAACAAACACATTTAGACCACTTTTATTCGGCTGATAATGCATGTACATTCCTACATAATAATGTCTGACAGATGTCTGACTTACCGTTGTAGTATATGCAGCTTCAGGGTCATCTTCAAGCACTCTAGAAAGACCAAAGTCTGATACTTTACACACAAGGTTACTATTGACAAGGATATTACGAGCAGCCAAGTCGCGGTGTACATAGCCCATGTCAGAGAGGTATTTCATGCCAGATGCTATCCCACGGAGCATTCCCACTAGTTGAATGACTGTAAAATGTCCATCGTGTTTCTGTATAATACAAAATGGAATGATTCATCAAATACACACAACTTATTGTTCTAAATTTTACTGAATTAACAGCTGATGCAATTTCACTCTAGTTCTTCTGTCGTATTATATGTAATTTGAAGTAACAGTACATATGGGGTGGCCAAATCATGATACCATAATAATCAAATAGCCATAATAATTACATAATTTTTCTCTGTAGTCCAATGTTCTCCAATCCATTATTAATTTTTTGGAATTTACTCCTAATATTTAGTGCATTTCATGCTGTGAATACTTACATTCTTTTTGCCTATTTTCTTCATGTATTTCTTTTTAATTTTGTGTCCTATTTCCACACACAGAGACCAACATTTTATTTGGGCTGAGAAGATCAATCTGTGCATTTGTGCGGCTCAGAAATACACACCCACCCCGTAAATGACTTAAAGGGATTTTAATCATTTTACACAGGATTGGGCTTGTAATGTATTTTTAATGTCACAACAGAATGCTTGAGCATCGTTGTTGCGAATTGGAGCAATTAGAAGGCTCATTTCTGTTCTCTAACACACTAGCTGGTTCACAATGTCATTGAAAGGCCCTAAACTTCACTCCGCCTCCACAACCTGTATTCAACCACATGGCACTCACACAGACACCCACATCCCGGAAGACCAACAACACCTTGCAGCTCCCTAACATCCGACTGCCTTACCCTTTCATCCATTTACCTGCTACTTAAGCCCCTCAGCCCTCAGGCACCCTATCTGCTCACCCACCTATCATCCTAAATCCTCTACACGCTCACATAGTACCCTACCCTCTTACCCATCTGCCACCCTAACCCCTCACACAATCACCTAGAATTCTACATTTGTGTGTGCTTGGCACCGTACCCCTTCATCCAAATATCCTATCGCCCATCTGGCAAACAACACCCCCCATTTAACTACCAGCCATTACTTCCCTTGGAAGAAAGCTGGTTTTGGGAACTGCAACCACTTTCCACTTACTGAGAGACAACAGCTAATGCCATGAAAAGGCTGATTCTTTATTCAGTAGTTTTCTAATAATTTTCCCATAATGGAGGCAATTAGGGCAGGCTGGATAAGGATGTTTGATCTTAAAAAAAAATCACTGATAGGTACATGAGCAATCTTCAATAGGATTACCATCAGTTGGATCTGTTCCAAAGGTAATCAGAAGATCTCATTATTCTCACCTTTTGCTCAAACCTTTTTCCAGTTTTCTATTCTCTTCAAGCTAAGAATGTTGCCCCATGCATTTCCTTGATGCCATGTTCCCAATTACCCCATACACGATTCTAATCCTCAACACTGCTTTTGCTCTCCTCTACGCCTTCAGACGTAGGTGAAACGTACTCTCACAACATTGCTTCCTCTGCATATCTACATCAATTCCTCAAGGGCAGGCAGCAGTGAGGTTTGCTATTTGTCTGACTTGTATTTTCATCACTACAGAAACTCGTGAAGCCTCCACAAGAAGGGGCCAAGAGCACAGTCTTCCCCAAGAAATCAATGCAGCATGACTAAACACACAAATAAATTTCTCCCCCATTATTACCGCTGTTGGAATTTCCATTAAGGTTCAAATCCTCACAAAAATGGAACCAATGTATTTCACATCAGATTGTACGTTGATCTTTTTATGTGCCATTGCTGACATGAGGCTTTGTCAATGGCAGTGGAAATGTAAAATCAGGACACACAGTGCATATGATTGTTATTGTCCACTGAAATTAATGATTCAAATGTTATGTCCAGTGTGTGGCTAAATCTCTGATTTGTACAGCAGTCAGTTGAGGTCTCCTGTCAGCTGTTCGGACATGCAAACCTTCTTAATGAACTTGCTGCAGGGCAAACAGGTACAATACGATTTTTTAAGCTCAAAATCTTAATTTTTTATTGAAAGGAAAACAATACTATAACATGGGATAAGATCAGGGATGGGCCTCTCTGCTTACGATAGGAAGAGATTGCTCTGTGAGGTGGTGGTGTTAATGTTATAAATCAAGGCTCCCTACCAGCATTAGGGGCCCACATTACCAACAGCACACCAGCCACTCGTCTTTAAGGCATTTAATGTGTATCTGTGAAAGTACTAAATTAATGTGTGCATTTGAATACCAGTTTCCTAAAGCCCATTATTTTAAAGCCTCAAAGCTTTAATAATTACATTCAAATGTCAACTCATTAGTTATGTCCTACAATATGAAAAATATGGCAGTTGAATGAGTTGGTGGGAAAACACAATTGTGTATTTGTCAATATGTGGAATACCTTCTGAAAATTTATTTCCAACAAATAATTCCAGGTCTGATAATCGTTCATAAATAATCATTGTATTTATTTTAAGTGTGTCAGCTGACTTACCCTCAGAAATGAGTCCAGGGATCCATTTTCCATATATTCAACCACTATCATCACTGGCCTACCTACAGATGTGCAAAAAAAGAGTAGAACATCACATAAAGCAGACATTATATGGCTGTAGAGACACAATTGTAGGAGTAAAAGCTTAAGTGCCAAGGAACTGACCAAACTGCAGACAGATTTACTTAAAAAATACCTGCCTTAATTATCAGAAAATGAGATAAATGGTCAAATATTTGAGATCCTGAGGGGATTTGATCGGGTGACCTTTGAAAGAGTGTTTCGTCTTGTGGAAGAGTTTAAAACCGGGGTCATAGCTTAAAAATAAGGCCACATCAATATAAAACAAAGATGAGGAAGTGTTTTTTTTTTCCCCCCAGAGGATTCAGAGTCTTTGGAATTCTCTTTCTCCACAGACAATGGATGTAAATCTTTAAATATTTTTAAGGCAGAGGTGCACAGATTTTTGATTATTACCAAGGAGATAAAAGGTTATTGGGGGTAGGCAGGAATGTAGAGTTGAGCTTAAAATCGGATCAGCCATGATCTTATTGAAGATAAGTGCCTCAGTTCAAAGGAAGGGTCACGAGACCCGAAATGTTAACTCTGTTTTCTCCTTCACAGATGCTGCCAGACCCGCTGAGCTTTTCCAGCAACTTTGTTTTTGTTCATGATCTTACTGAATGTTGGAGCAGGCTCGAAGTACTGAGTGGCCTACTCTTGTGCCTTGTTCATATACTTGAACATTAATAATAAATGAGTTTCATTTGGTGTAGGTGGGCACAAGAACCACAGCTAACACAGTGCCCAATTCCCAGCCACATTTCTTTTAGGCCAGGATTTTGATTCTGATATGGTGGGGGGTGATAACTGAGGTGAACAGTCAACTTATTTTGTGCCACTAGTCAGCAAGCAGGTTTCCTGGCACTATCCTGCCCATGCCATTCTCTTGGAAGCTAACTCAGCACTGGAGCCGCTAACTATCCCCAAGCAGAAGTGAAATTAATAAGGTAATTAAGAAGTCATTTAAGACCAATAAAGCCAAAGACGTAAAGTGAAAGCAATCAATTTTGACAAGTTGGACTTAATTAAATAGGGAGCAGGAGGCATTCTAACACATTGTGAAACAGAAATATTCAAGGTGTTCAACATCTGCTGTCCTAACTGGAAGGAGTAAACTTTTGGGTTGGTCTATTTTTGTAAGCAGAACTCACAAGCCATTTGAAACAACAAATCAGATGGTAGCTGGAATTTTCCAATCAGCTTGTGGGCTTGTTGCAGCATTGTGGAAATGGAGGCAGCCTCCTGGTGCCATCCTTAATTGTGCACCCACTGCACATGCACTGACCAATCTCAGAATAACTGGAGATAAAATTTCTGGAGATAAAAACTGGATTTTCTGATGAAGGGTTTAGGCCCGAAACGTCAAGTTTTCCTGCTCCTATGATGCTGCTCGACCTGCTGTGTTCATCCAGCCCCATGCTTGTTATCTCAGAATAACTGGAGTCTGGCGACTGTTTTGGACATGGATCAGGGGTTAGAACTTGTATTTGACACCACAGTCAGGGTCTGATTGCAAAAAGGAAAATCCTGCACTGGGTTTCTGTACAAGAGGAGCAATCTTTGTTTTTGATAAAACTTCCTGGCTTGGCTCTCCCTAGTGCGTGGTTCAGGTCTGCCCAATGGTACACTTCAGAGAATGTATGGACTTCCTCATTCACTGAATGAATAGGAAAGAAGGAAAGACACGACTCAGATGCTGCTCCCTTTACAAGATATGGTGGAAAAACATTAAGTAGAGCAACTGATCGTTGGCAGGACACTACCATTTATTTGTGCGCTCTACAATGGATGACCATAAATTTCCAGGACCCATACATCACATTTTAACATTAATCTCACTACATTTGGGTGTGAGATCTGTATATCTGTATGCCCCTGTCTAATCCTTTATTGGTGAGAAGGATAATCATGTGGAAGGTATAGAACAAGTTTGTGGATGGAGGAATATAGGAACAAGAGCAGACCATTTGGTCCCTTCAGCCTGGTCCATCATTCAATAAGATCATGGCTGGTCTGATTTTGCCTCAATTCTACCTGCCTGCATGTTTCCATAACACCTAATGTTTTCACTGTTCAAGAATATTGGCCTTGAATGTATTCAATGACACTGCCACCACATTTCTCTGACATAAAAGAATTCCAAAGATTTATCACACTCTGAAAGAATACTCCTCTTCATCTCTGTCTTCAATAGTCACTGGAAGTGACATAACTCCCTTTGATACGGTTTCCAGAAATCTGGAGGGTAACAACTGGAAGCCACTTTTCTTTTTACTGTCAGTAGTATAGCATAAATGATTTTCTGGCAATTTGTATTCAAATCACAAACAAAATCTTCAGAATATGTAATATTGAATAGGCTGCTGTGGAAATTATAGAACTGAATTCTGAATGCACTTGTCCTTCTTTATGTAAAAATATGCACCATATGCTTTAAATAGAGCTATACTTTTTAATATTCACAGCCATCTCTTGCTTGTTAGAAAAAGGCTCAGGTTTTAAGCAGTGTCTTGCATGCATTAAATATTAATGCAGTTGACAGTAATTGATAAAGCTCTCCTGATGTCAGATAAATCTGTTGTGTTTTATAAGACTTTCAGTTCCCTTATCTCACTTCACTGTGCTATTTCTATGCAATAGTCCATATACCACCTGCAGCTGACCACAACAGAAAAAGCTGCTTGTTTGAGCAACATGCTCCAAATAAGGAAAATGTAAAAAAAAACTACTGCTTTTAATTATTTGAAATGGAAACATCAATATGTGCACAAATAATATTTGGACATCATCTGTTACATTTTCTTTTGCAGCAAGGGATTTTGGAGTCCAATCTAGGACACAGCAGCTGAAAATAATGTCATTACAAACGGCATTAAATTTGTATAGACGTCTATTATCCCTCAGGGTGTGGTGTTTTTACTTTCATCTTTCAGTTCATGCTTATGTTATTAAACAGCTTCTAAGCTTTTATTTCTCTTTATAAATATTATAATCAGTGAAATCTGAGAACTAGCACATACTTATCTCCAGTGATAAGAAACATTCCAGAGAAGAAGCAATGCAGTCAGAATGAGAATGATCATACTGTAGAACACATGGAGGCCACATCTATTGAGCTCATCCCACTAGGAGCTGAGTCTGTCGGCACCCCTTTGTCCGACTATCCTCACCTCATCTCCCAATTTCCTCTGCACTAGCCTCTGTCTTCTGTCTACAACATGGCAAAGCTCACCGTAACTTCATTTCCAAATCAGTCATTCTGCTGCTGTACTGACCTCGCTGGCTAACCTCCACCTAGATTTGGTGACCACTAATCTGACTGCTTCTGTAAATCTGCTTCCTGGACCACACTTTGGACGCCATCTGATGTGATTTTACCTTCAACACGATATCTTTCCTGATGCAGCAATGCTTATGTTATTTCCTGTAACACGCAAAAGTGGGTGTGAATATTATGGTATTGAAGAATTCATCAGGCATTTATGACAGCAGACAATTATCCATAACATTACATGCTCAGGCACGTAAGTGCCTGGTCTAACCTTAGGCTATTAGATTATGTCAAAGAGGCATTGAGCTGCATGCTTCCAGCAATATGTTCAGCTTCAAATGATTCCCTGGCTAGGGTAGATAGTTTACAAACTCAATCATATGCTATGATACAATGATGCTATCATGAGCATGTCTCTTAAAGGTATACTGACATATTGACTGTGAGACAGAACACAAGATCATTCTTATGCTTCTCTATGTGACTTATAATTCTGTTCAATATTTTGTCTGCGAGCCCCTTTCCTAGGTCTTTGCTCACATAGAGTACTTTCCCCTTTGTGTGCTGAATTACTCCAGTGCTAACTCTGATTTCCAAATCTGTTCCTACCTCGGCCACTGCCTCCAAAGTATTCATGTTCCACAGCAAGCAGGAGTCATTTGCATGGAATTCCACTGATGTTGCTCTGGTAAACTGCCTTCCTCAGCTGATCTCCAATGGAGCTCACTGTGATCAGTTTACAAGCAGATACAGGCTTTGGCTTGCAGATGATGTTATCAAGGATTGAGTGTCAATGAAGAAGGGATACAGCTATAGCAGGGAGAGCTGTAGTTTCAATGGAAATGGATAAATGTGGAAATTGGGAACAACAGTTGCCATTGTGGAAATTGGAGAGAAGACATCAGAGAAGGACAGTGTGATTTACAATGTTGATAGTTGCAGAAAACTGAGAAGAGATTATGGACTAGTAACAGACAGAATTCTAAACCATTCAGTAAAAAAAATCAAATTTGTTGGTCTATTAAATCTATTAAAGTAACCCTTTCGGAAATCAGCAATTAACAAGTAGAGAAGCTGTTAGGACAGAATTCTCCAGTGACCTCTGTGGCTGCCAACAATGGATATGCTTTTATTGGCTTCTAATAATCACTTTCCCATCGGAGCAGAACAACAACAGTGCTCCCCAATAACACAGAAGGCACAATCATCAATGCCCCACCCTATATCTCCTCTCCCAGGAACTATCAGAACGTCTGCCAACAAGGCAAGTAGCCTGAGTTTGACTTCCTGTGGAGTCTTGAACAGCATCACCAGTCAGTTCCAATTATTCAGACCAGGGCTGCGGAACCATTTATATTGAGTGTTGCCACCCTTGTTTCAGTTACCATAGCGAGCTGAGACCAGCAAATGTTACATTAATATGATAGCCATTGTTACAGAGCCTGAAATGGACACCCAGAGGGTAGGTTTCCTCTCTCTAGATCCTGAGCTGTTCTCCCAGTAATCCAATATGAGTATTTCAGGCACTCCTTAACATTAATCCTTTCAGAGCCCTGGATCATTACACAACTCCCCCAAAGCTTTTTTTTTAATCCCATTATTAATATATCTATACATTCATGTGTATAATTTCCTTTCCTATAGCCCATCTCCCTCCAAAAGTCTCTGACTACATGAATTCAGGTGGTCTATTTTCACAGAATGCATTCTTTTCAGTCTTAGAAGATTGGTAGATCTCCAAATTGAAAACTGCTGACTTTATTTCTATTCACGAGTGTGGTGGCTGAAAGTCATTTCTGGTTTGGAGAGGGCAGTTGTCTTAGAGGGGACAGAGAAAGAATCTAATTGCTATAAGTAATGAACACCAAATGGTACAATTACATTCCTCATTGTAGTCAGTATGTCTCAAGCTAGTGCGAAGGAGGAAATATTGAGAGGGTAGACTCAGGGTGATGCTCAAGAACTGGACAATTACAAATGTTACACCTTGGACAGAAAAGTGTGAACGTAACTGCATCAACTGTAGGTTAGTTTAATTGCAGTGGTAGGGAATTATTTTCAGGAGCCAATTTGCAGAACAGTTCTGAGGAAGGGTCACTCGACCCAAAACATTAACTCCAGATGCTGCCAGACCTGCTGAGCTTTTCCAGCAATTTCTATTTTTGTTTCTGACTTACAGCATCAGTAGTTCTTTCGGTTTTGAAGAGCTCCTAGAATGCATTTAGGAAAATTTTCTACAATATGATGGGAAAGGAATGGCAATTTCCAGTGGCAAGGAAGCTTTGCTATACTTAAGTCTTGGAATGAGTTGGTCCAAGTGCATTAAGTTTCAGTAGGGGAACAGGTTGCAGAAAAGTAAACATTGTATTATAAGGTTTAGGCAGCTATTCAGAGTGAAAATAATTAACTGTGGCAAAGTCAACTTCAATCGGGCATGAGTGGTACTGTCTGAGATAAACTAGTATCAAAGACTACCAGGCAAAACTGCAACTAAACAATGGGTTGCCTTCAAAAAAAATATGTTTGTACAGTCAGGGTATATTCCCACAATGAGAAAGATAGGACAAAAATCCAGAGCTTCTTGTATCATGAAAGAGATAGTGATTAAGATGAAATAAGAAAAGTATGCTGATGACAGATGTCAGGTGAATAATACAATTGAGAATTAGGCTCAATATTGAAATTTCAGAGGAGAAGTGACAGAGCAAATAAGACAAGCAGAAAGAGACTATGAGAAGAAACTGGAAGCTAACATAAAAGTAAATCCTAAAGTCTTCCATAGGCATATAAGTAGTAAAAGGGCAGTTGGAAGAGGAGTATGTGAATTAGGAGCCAGAAGGGAGATTTACACATGAAGGAAAAGGGTATAGCGAAGTTAATAGACATTTTGTACCTGTCTTTACCAAAGAAAAAAATACGGCAGATGTCATGGAGAAAAGGATGGTAATTTAGGTACTTTAATGGTTTAAAATTGGTAAGAAGGAGTTATTCAATAATCTGTCTGTACTTAAACTACAAGGATTGACCAAGATGTGCAAAAGGAAGCTGAAGGATACGAGAGTGGAAATTGTGAATGCAGTGGTCACAACTTTCTAATCTTCCCAGACTGAGGTATGATGCCAAAGAAGTACACAACGGCAAACGTTATATTTTTGTTCAAAAAATGTTGTAAAGATAAGCCCAGCAACTTCAGGGCAATAGATTTAACATTGTTGGTAGAGAAGCTTTCAGAAATAATATTTCCAGACAAAATAAAGAGTCATTTGGGCAAACACAGGATAATTAAACTAAGACACTTGGATTTATTAAGGATAAAATATGTTTAACTAACATGCTTGAATTCTTTGGTGAGGTAATAATGAGGGTTGATGTGGGTAATCCAATCAATGTGGTGTGCAGGGAATTTCAAAGGACATTTAATAAAATGCTGCAAAACAAACTACTGAGCTAAGGCATAGCAGCTGGGCTAAAAAGGGACAGTAGTAATTTTGACCAGAAATGAATGGTAACACTGAATGAATGTTTTTCAGGCTGGAGAATGGTTTGCAGCAGAGATCCAGGA
Organism: Ginglymostoma cirratum; assembly: GCA_024137785.1. NCBI lineage: Eukaryota > Metazoa > Chordata > Chondrichthyes > Orectolobiformes > Ginglymostomatidae > Ginglymostoma > Ginglymostoma cirratum. The sequence continues at coordinate 11,801,516 of JAHRHZ010000032.1, forward strand.
GTTGGTTCTAGAATCCCTACTCTTCTGAATATATGTATTGTAATGACATCAACTTTAGTGTATATTGAGTAAAGTGTTAACTGAATGCACTGCCTGGGAGTGTGGTGAACTTAGTATCAATAATGGTTGCTAATTTACCTCAGTTGGCTGACAGTTGGTTTGCGAAGCAGTGTGATGCCAACAGCATGGATTCAATTCCCATCACCAGCTGACATTGCCACAAAGGACTCTCCTTCTCAATCTCTCCCCTCACCTGAGGTATGATGGCTCTCAGGTTAAATCGCCATCTGTGGTTTGTATCTTCTGACAGAGCAGCCCTACGGTCTGGTAAGATAATGGCAACTTGACTTGAGCAGGAATAGAGTCTTTCATAAGGGAATTGGATCATTATCTGAAAGGGAAAAGTCTGCAGGGCTATAGGAGAGGTGGTGGCGTAATATCATCTTCATTGGATTAGTAATCCACAGATCCAAATTAATGTTCTGGGAACCTGTGTTTGAATCCTATTATAGCAGATGATCAAATATGAATTCAGCTACTAAAGACATTTGGAACTAAACTATCAGTCTATTAACTGAGGCTGCTGAATGTGATCTAAAGTTATTTCATTTTCCCTGTATGTCTTAACTCTCCTAGTAATCAAATGTTAATTCAAGATTTCACCATTATGTGCAAGATCATGCAAACCAATTTCCATTCCCACTCCCACAACCTTCAAGCTAAGTGGTCAGAAGACACACAAACTTCAGTCTGTTTAACAAAAATAAATCTGCCTGTTTTTGCACATTGCAATTTTGTCCAATTACGTACAGCACAGGTACAAACATTGAAACAATTTGCTGCAAAAAGGGATGGGTGGGAAGGAAACTGTAACAGGGAAAAGACCTACAAAAGGGATAATGGCTGCTACCTGAAGACTGTCCCAATGTTCGGCTCAATAATAAAATAGGCAACATGGATGTTTGTCAACTGCTCCTTCTTGTGTATCATAAGGCAAGGTCAGCAGATGTTGCCTAATGTATCATATCTCAAGATCAGTGTGTCAGCACACCTAAAAGAGACATGCCCATGATATTAATGTACGATAGCCTGTGATGAGGATATAAAGATCTCAAACTCCATCCAACCTCAGGATCATGTGAAACTACTGGAAGAATGTTGCTCCATGTAACTTAATAGTTTAATGATAGCCCAGAAACCAGTGTACCAGGGAGATGTAATGATTATGTATGACAGCTGTAATAAATGTCCACTGGATTCTTCATTACCGTGGTATTGGCACCCAGTTTCTAATATTGCAAAGGATAACAGAAACATAGCCACATCAGGTAAAACAGCACACTATCATCACATGAAAACATCACCATGTACAAATTCCCAATCAAGCCCACACCATCCTATTTTGAACCATATTGTTGTTTCTTCACTGTTGCTGGGTGAAAATCCTGGAACTCACTTCCCAACAATTCTGGGTGTACATCTACACCACATGGACTGCGGGTGTTTCAAGAGAATGGCTCATCACCACCTTCTCAAGGGCACTTAGGAATGGGCAATAAATGTAGACTTATATGTTATTTCAGTGACAATCATGTTCTGAGAAAGAATACAGTAAAAAATTCAGATTCGAAGGTGGGTTGAAATCAGATCTAAAGTCCACTTTTGTACTTTCAGCTACAGACTCAATAAAATGAAGTATGTTGTGAGCTGAAGTTACTTTCACCTTATAAGATTATAGCTCCATGCCTTATCCTTGCTGAAGATGGAAGCATTCCATAACCCACTCCCCCTGCGCCTGGCAGTCATGGGGATCCAGATCTCCACCTTTTTTTTGCCTTGCATCTGGGAGATAAGCAAAACCTGAGTGCAAATCAAAGGCAAATCTACCCCATGGTGCTATAGTAACTATTACTGCAGCTACAAGTGCTAAGAATAAAACAATGGGGAAAATGGGCAGATATCCAATTGGCATTGAATGTTAAATTCAGGATTTTGAAAGACATTTCAATAATTGTTAATATGTCTAATTCATTTTCCAACAAAAGGACACGTGGAGTTAATTAGCTTGTACTTTAACATGCATTAATGAGCAAGCGTTATTTGGTTTAATAGTTTGGCTTGTAGTATTTTTGGATAAACACACTACATTCAGTGCCAAAACAAGACAAGAAAATAAACTATATTAATGCATCTGTACGGCTGATACACATGATATATCAGTGTCACCTCTAAGAAAATCGCAAAAGCTCTGTTGGCTCTAGTTCAGAGTTGGCACATATCTAACAATTCCTTTGTTATCTGGAAGGGAGAATGTTCTCTTGTTTATCTCATGACCTCAATATAAAAAAGAACATATGTCTTTCACTCAGAAGGTCCAATGTATCTAGATGATCAAATTCAGTTCCAATCTCTGCACAGCTTAAATGTAACTTCTCACAATTATTTTCCAAAAATAGTAATAACTTGCCAAAAATTAAAAAGTACGTATCATATGTCACTAAGGATTGTCAATGAATGAAAATGTCACCCTACTTCCAACATTTTACCATTCTAAAGAAGTGATCTTCAAAATGGCAAATTGCAGACAGGCACATTTTTGTCAATGAATAATGATGTTACTGGTGTCATTTCCTGATGTCTGAAATCTCAAGGGCATAGTCAGTTTAGTTGACACGTCTATTGTGTAGAACAGCAGGGTAGTAGCTTCAAGCTATAACAGAACTCTAGTGAGAGACATGACACGTCTTAAGAGGTGATGAGCAGTGTCAGGGACAAGCAAGTAATGGCCTGAAGGTAAAGTACAAGCAGAAGGAAACATGAGGGAAAATCTGGAAATGAAATGGATTACTGTTCTGACAAAGAAGTAAAACTGATTTTAAAATGAAAGTAAATAAGCCATTAAAAAAAACATAAAAACGCTGAAGAAAAAATTTAAAATATCCTCGAGGATCCACATGGTCATAAGTAGATAAGAGTAAGATTTCTTCTAATCGCAGCATTCTGTGCATTCCAAGACAGAAACATATCAAAAAATTGTGGATTTGGCAACCACTTGATGGTTTCAATTTGCCTTCACAAAATCGAAGACCTTAAAAAAAAAAATCCTCCATATATGGACTCCAGTTGTACTAGGGATCATCTTTCCAGTTGGGTCTTGTTTATAGGTTGGAAGGGAGAGAAACAAGAAATGCCTGGCATTCCCACTTCTATCAGATTCTCATATTACATCTACAAAGAGGTGAAGGCTGAATGAAAGCTGGACCCCTTAACCACAGCATATTGACTTCATATTGTATTAAAAAGGTTAGCAATTTACAGGCACCTGAAACTTTTTGAAACTTTTCGGCAATAATATTGGAGTTAGTCCACTAATAAAGAACAAATAGTGTCATTGTAATTTAATATATTTGAGCTTAAGCTCCACGTACAACAAATCAATAATACTACAGTGTACTCCATTTGAATACCAGTTCTGTTCGGTTGAAATAGTGCAGTGCGGTACTACAAATACATTTATGAGTTTTGGTTATTCTTATATTTTAACAAAGACATTTACTCCATGGATGCTAAAATAAAGGACAAAGAATTTCAGAGGAGTGAGAGAGTTCAGTGAAACTTGGTCTTAGCCCAAACAAAGTGACCCAGTGCCTGGTATGACCTTGGGCCTTTGGCTTCAACAGCACATGGTGCCAGTGCCTTTCTCAATTGTAGTGAAGGTGGAGTTCCAGTAGCACTCACACCTGGTTGTCTTGCTTCGACAGAAAAGGTTCTGTATTTATGAACAAAACTTAATTTTAATGAGAATCACTGAAAAATCTTGAGAGGTGTAGGTCCTATATCTGCTCTGTTCATTGGGATCAAATGTTACAGAATGGTCTTTCTACAGGCATTATGCACTTAATGCCCAAAGAAATGTGCAGCATTAATTCACCAGTGGGCTAAAAGCATCACAGATTGTATTCCATGACCAAATTGAACAGAGTTACATCTAATTGTACCTGAAAAACACGGAAACCAAACTGACTGGTAAAACACGCAATATTCCACAATACAATTCAACTTGCTGAACTCCTTTATGGCCATTGTGAACTAAAACAAAATAGCATTTGAAATTGGTACATATGTTGCACAGGCACACAGACACAACACAGAAGAACATCACACATGAAGCACATGTAAACTATGAATTTTTTTAACAGGGCATGTACTAATTGATCTATACCTATTGATAGATAACCATGTATCTTACAGAAATGATTTCCAATTCAACGTGAACACTGAAGTAAAATCAAACATAGACATGTTTCCTCTTTAATCTCAAATTGAATTCTGATCTCCGATTCTGCACGTGTGATATTTTCCATGGTCAATTTAACAGTAATTTTAAGACACCAAAAATGTGTGGGTCTGTATTGGTTGAGGTGTTACGATTTTAAGTATGTTAAACCTGATTAGAACCTGTTGAATTCTGATTGTAATACAGGCAGGCCTTGGGGGTGGGGTGGGGAAGGGTAGTGGGGTGGTGGGATGGGGAAGGGAGTGGTCAGGAACAAGCAATAAATCCATTCTTAGGACACCATGTTGGTCAGTTTGAGGTGGCTGAGGGTTTGCATTTTCACAACCATTTTATTATTAATTTACATTAGCTGGAAAGAAAAGCCACAGTGGTTCCCTATTAACTTTTAATACTTTTAAAAGTTTTAAGAGCAAAAAACTTTTAAGTGACTCCACAACCTTCAAATGCTGTATATCCTGCTGATCCCTGTCATATTTTTGCAGCCCTGTCTGTATGCCATGCCACTACCACAACCTCATCTCCCCATCCCACCATGAATACTACATTTTGGGCTAATTGAGTTAACTTTACAGTGCAAAAGAATTGTCATCCAAGTACTAGTTGCACACTATGTATGCTTCATGGTTATATACCAACATGTTGCCATATTTCAACCAGCATAAATCCACATAAATATAAGAAAAGTAAAATACTTTTTGTTACAACTCCCTCCAAACGAACAATGTTAGGGTGGTCAAATTGGCCCATGATGCTAGCTTCTCTGAGGAAATCCTTTCGTTGCCTATCCATGTAACCTCCTTTTAGGGTCTTAATAGCGACAGGAATTTCCCTTTTTCCAGGTGTCTTTAGCCGACCGCTACAGACCTCTCCAAATTCCCCTAAAAATACAAATCATGAGAACAAGCAAGTTACTTCAATATACTACAAACTGATCAAGTCTCATAAATCTAAGATGGCCACTCAAATTTAATCATTATATTTAATATGTGAAAATTCAACGTTTGCTATCTAAAATATCAAGGTCTACAGGATACAGTAAGTCTGTTTGATCATTATGAAAGTGTTTGTCTCGGACTAGTCAATTCACCAATTAGGTCAAGTCTTCTTTCAACCTCCAGGCACTTAAAATACTTGAAATCAGGAATCAGGTTTGTATACAACCAAGCAAACTGGCAGGGGCTTCATGTGCTGGATCAGAGAATCCTGTTGACAGATTTTCAATTGCTCTGACCCTATGTAGAGTCTTGGTCACTGCAGACGAAAATTTTTAAAAAAACTTACCGATATTAATTTAAGCACTAGGTAGAGAGGAGTGGGTTAATGCAATGTCTTTCTACTTCAGAAACTTGAGTTAAAATACAGCTGAAACTGCTGGAATGAATATTATTTGTGGCTGATTTTGCATCAAAATAATGAGAAAGTTTGAAACACATGCTTTGTAAACATGGGCTGCAAACACTAGATGTAGCACTAATTTGAAAAACTTAAGGCCATGAAGATAGGTGTTGCAGCAGGTAGAAACATTGACCTCTATTCTGTATGCGATGTCTTTACATGACTGGGGTTATGGCATTTGGCATGGGAGACAAAGATTGATGCTGCACCTGCTCGCGTTTCCAATTGAAGTAAGAACAGTAAAAGGTGGAAAACTCCAGAGGAACAGGCAGCATGCACAAAGAAACAGTTATCATATCACACTGATGACCTTTTTTTCAATTGGAGATATTTAATATTGCCAAAACGTGTTCAAATGGAAAAATAATTTCTCCAGCACTAGCGGTCTTCGGCTTGGCAATTCTGAAAAAAAAATACTTCCAAGAAAAACAATACAATATAGATCAGTAAAAAGAATTGTAATGAATTGCAGAAGTGCATGACACACCTTCAGGATTATATGCACACAACATGACAACTATCCCCGCACTAAGATTAAATCATGTCCTCATCTCTATTTTATGATATTTCTCAATAAGTGTTAGGTGTGACAGACTAGGAAAGCAATGTGTGGATAAATAGTTTTGTTGCTATCCAGTAATTAAAAGGAAGACAGCTACTGCACAGAATAAAGCCAGGCACTAGATCTGAACAAATATCACAGCAGAAGTTTGAAATTTTACAAGGCTGGTTAAAATAATGGTTAGTTCAAGGGCAAAATGAAACAAATTCAGGACTAAAGTATACAATACTCCTGGGAGTCAGAAGTGATCAGAAAACGAATAATATGTTCTTAGTGACTCCCTGTAACTCCCAAGCTAATAATTTTAACCTGAGTTTTGAAAAGCTGTCAAAATTTGCGTAAGATGATTTGCCATGCAAGAAAAAAACCTTCTTAAAAGAAAAACATACATCACAAGAAACTCAATAAATAGCCTTGTTGTCTTCAGGAGGTTTTCAGAGTTGAAATGTGCATGGAATATTTTTAGTCGTGATTAATGAGCCCTGTACAACACCGCAGAAATTTGTCTCATACAGAATCCCTACTGACTGGGTATTATTACAACTATTTGTTTAATCCATCAGCCGGATTGTTATCTATTTGCAAAAGAACATTTGATCATAGATGGATGAGTAGCAGAAGTCTTGAACGTGTTTGGACTTTACATATCTTTGAAAGTGGTTTCTTGCTTACGAAAAGAAATTATCATTGGATGAATCGTTTAGTTTTTCAAAGAAAACATTTAAAAGGAGGCAATTTTTATCCTTGCTGTTCTGATCTTTTTTAAAAAGTGGATAGTAATGCAACTAAAGAGTACAAGAAGCCAAATCATTAATTCAATGCTCTGATCTCAACTATTCCGATTTCTGGATGGACCTTTGTATGAATGACCTGAGCTCACAACAGAGAAAGGTAGCAAGCTCATTAAATATACTTTCATTGAGATCAGATTATTGCAATCCCCAATGTCATTTTCATCTCTTCTACCATCACTTCCCTCTATTGTCCACAAATTATGCGCAGTTCAAGTAAAGAGTTTGCCACTACTACTTGCAGGGATCTTTTGCTCCACTAAGGTACAAGAGGCATTCTGCTTGCATTAGATGTCATATATTTGTGGAAACAATCACTGGTACCTTGAGGTCAGGGTAGAGTACTGCAATTAATCCTTCTCGTCATTGTAATTCTAAGGGCCTGTTTGTTTAACATTAGTACAGGATGAACCACCTGTGAGTCATAACAAAAAGAGGCAGTACTTTGACACTAAGATGTAGTTTATTATTGCGTGATAGCAAGAGGTACAAGTTACATCGGCTAATCAGACATCATTGCTAAGGCTATTCAGAGTCAGGGATATCACATCTGACGTCAATGGGATCTAGAGCCAGGTTCCTTAACTCTACAGCTAAGACTGCATATCATCATCAGATTGGCTGGAGCCTAATGCGGCTTCTAACATTAACTCTTTCAGAATGCATACAACATTAAATAATTCTTTTTCACGACTAAAAGATTTCATAGCGCTGATAGTCATTGTACAATATTTTGAATTGTATTAGTCCTTTATGTGGTCCTTTTGACCACATAATTCCATTCTGGTAAGAGGGGAGGCAGCAGTAGGAAAAGTTTACAGAGTGATACAGCTGTAGAGAAGTAAAATAGAAGAAGGCATCCTCACAGAAAACTAAAACTTTCCAGTGGAGCTTACAGATCCAGGACAGCACAAGTGGAGTTCTCTGAGCAGTGCGTAAAGTGGCTTTGCTTCTTGAGGGAAGCTGTTGGAGTTGTGTAACTTTGTGCAACAAGCCATGTTCGAATCAGCACAGCCTTGAATTTAAGAACACAGAAGTAAACCATTCAGCTCATTGAGACTACCCCATCATTCAATATGATCAGGTTGATCCAGCACTTCAATGGCTTCACTCACCCTATCTGAAAAATGGTCTACAGCACCAGAGATCAGTACCACAGAAAATGGTCACAGCAGCTCTAAAATTCTTTGCCTCTGGATCGTCACAGTTGTTATCAAAGTTATCATTAGTCATCTTGTAGTAGTTCAAACATGCATTAAGCAATTGACTGATATGTTCCTTACCAGAGCAACAACCTCTATCATCATTCCTGTGGACTGTGTGAAATAGCAGGACAGAGGTCTGGAGATCTGATATTTGGTGCAGGGAATGTGCTGTATGACTAATGAGGGCTGCAAGTTTGAGTAGGGATGGAAAATCATGAGAGACTAGCTTGAACACCACTAAACTTAAAAGCAGTGAGAACCTCTTAAAGTGGAGGTCCTTTTTTTTTTAGCTGCAGCAGATATTAGATGTCATCTTAGAAATCAGCTGAACCTGGAAAAAGCATGGGTATGGCAAGGAATGACAAGAAAAGACCACTGCAGAGCTCATATAAAGATTCTCATTTGTGGACATATCTTGTAGCATCCTGAAACTCAAATTCCAAAGAGGAATGCCCTCCCCTATAGTGTGTTGCATTCTGGATGGCTATTTAATCAGCAGGAAGAGCAATCACTGGAATCCATGTTACCTTCCTACCTCTACACCAATTCAGTCTATGGAAGGAAGACTCACTTATTGTCACTAGTTTCAACACAGCAGTGACTGGGAGGCTTGACAAACCGAGGTTTGAATGTCAATGATGGTGAGAGACGGTTTAAAAATAAGAGCTCTCTCACTTATGATGGAGATGAAGAAGTTTCACAGGTTTGAGAGTCTTTGGAAATTTCTTCCTCAGAAAGCAGTGAAAGCAGGGTCATTGAATATTTGGAAGGCAAAGGTAGTTAGATTCTTGACCAACAAGGAAGATTATTGGGATGGGCAGGAACATGGAATTGACATCTCATTCAGATCAAAGGCCTTTGGAGAAAAGTGGCAGAAACTGGGAGCATAACCAGTGACAAGAAGTATGTGGTGCTGTTTTATTAAGTGCCCTGATGAAACAAGAGTGATAAAGACATGGACTATTTTAAACAAAGTCAAAGGAATCTTCTTTCAAGCATAAAATAATCAATACATCATGGCACAATCTAATAAGCATGTTGTATTGTGCAATCATGTTTTTCAGATATTGGTATTTTTAGATCTACTAATATAATTCATGATAAACCTCTAATGGTTTCCAGCAATAACATTTCTTATTATAAACATCTATCAATGTTACGTCACCTGAAGAATCCATTTCATAATGAGTCTAGTGCCATTTTTTAAGTGGTGGGGTGAAGTGATGTCTTCTAATGTTTCTTTGACTACTTTATGATCAGACAATGAAAACATGAAAACTTTTACACAGAGATAACAAGGTGTGGAGCTGGATGAACACAGCAGGCCAAGCAGCATCATAG
>JAHRHZ010000032.1:11811506-11833446 GCA_024137785.1 Ginglymostoma cirratum
CTATGATGCTGCTTGGCCTGCTGTGTTCATCCAGCTCCACACCTTGTCATCTCGGATTCTCCAGCATCTGCAGTTCCTATTATCTCTAAACTTTTACACAAATAGTTCATAAAATGAAGACCGAGCATAAAAATAATGTTACTATGCTGGTTTTTGATTGAGAAGACACTTTCATTTGAATATGGCTAATGTTTAGTCTGACACATTAAATTCTTTTAACTAAGTAGCTAGATTGGCCCCAAATTCATTGAATGTGGTGGGAATGATGTGTATGAGCCCAAAGATTGTGATATGCCAGGGTGAGGCTTAACTGCCATGCAAACTCAAGGGCCAATTCTTAAGTGAAATACTTTTTCCACAGCCATCAAAGATTCACAGATTTTCCTTTTTACCCAGGTTCACTTCTTGGCTGGCAGATGAATTCAGTGGCAGGAGACAGCAGCAAGGCACCTGAGTGAGTAGTCCTTGGTTGTAAATTGAAGGTCAGGGGCCTCCCTTAAGATTTGATAGCGCCCTGGAGGTAGCAAGGGGCAGATGTGTCAGGGGCAAGGGCAAGAAGGTGGTGATGTTGGTAACAACAACAAAGGAAATTCTTCTGCATTCTGAAGGAACAATTCTGTTACTCTTGCCCATGAGGAATCTTAAAATGTAATTTGCCAAACTTACTTGTTGTGTCTCTGTTGACCCACAGTTTTCCTCATAACATAATTGGACCTGATCTGCACATGTAATAAAGGACTCCCAGACACTGCTGCCGGTGCCCCACTTGCCTGCTTAAAGAGCAGGAGAGAGCTGAGGTACATGACTTGCCTCATTAAAACTACTGTCAATCTCTCCTGTGGGTTTCTGTTGAGTTGAGGAGGTGAGCCTTAAAACGAAACCATAGCATCATCTTAATATTTAGCTACTTGATTAAAGTAGGAATATCATATGAATGTCACTGAATACAATCATTGCACCAACAATAATTTCTAGTTTCAAAATGTGACTCTGATCAAGTCTTAAAAAGAAATGATAGTGACAAAAAATAAAATCCAAACCAGATTTTATTTTAACAGAATAAATTAGGAGCATTCCTGGTACAAAAACAAATTCAGCATGTTTATAGGTGCTGTGGACTGCAGCTGGCATTATTTGTATGGCTTATAAATTATGTTTAATTTGAAAGTATTTCAGATATCAATTGGATTTGATTACAATGTCTACATAAATTAACACATTATTTAATTAAATTAAAATAGAAAGAACCAACTGTCAATTAATTTGCACTAACAAGGATTAATTCTGACAAGGTATAATGCTCGTCAATTATTCTCACATTTGGAGTTGGCAGTTTTTTTTAAAAACAGCGTATCTGGATCTTAGCCTCAAGCAAACTGATTTCATAATGTGTCTTTCCATAGTTTGTCTTGCACTTTGTAAACAATTAATGGCTTCCAATAAACTGCAGTTTCAAATCAAATTTAATGTCTATTTTGCAAAACTAGATGTTTTATACATTGTGTTCTATATTGGATCTGGCAATACACACCAATGGATCATTAAGCAACAAGCGAAATTAATCCAGGAATGAGAATGTCTTGAAATCCCATATATATTTGCTGAGCAGATATGAGACTGGGTTTATGAATATGTGATATATAATATTTTACAGCAACGAAGGTTACAATTTCAGTTTTAAAGTATAGGGCAACTTCTGCTTTACTGCACTTTGAGCTTAATGCACACTTTCACAGATGGCATACATATAGGCAAATGTCAAGAGTTAATAGACCAAATCTACAAACTGGAAAGAATTTGTAAAAGTCATAACAGACTTAGATCTTTCATGATAGTTTCGAAGATGCATGGATAAAGATGGACAAAACAAGTATATCAGATGAGCAATTGATGATTTAAATTATGAAATCACTTGGGCAATGTAAAGACACATTTAAAGCAAGACACTTTAGTCTGTGAAAAAAAACCACTTTCATAATCAAAGTGGTTCAAGAAGGTAGTTCACCACAATCTTACCCATGGCAATGGACAGGAGAAGTGGCAGAAGGTTAATAAGGTTGAATTATATCTTGAAGCAGTGACACAATCTGGGTTGTGACTAATTGCATAGTTTTATAAGAGAATTCACATTGGCCTGATGTGAATTCTTAGAGTGCCATGCAATTCTATGATTCCAATACAGAACTCCACGCTTTTACAGCAAGGTATAACAGACGTGTAACCCATTTTGTATACATAAACAAAGGAAAACTTGCATTTATATTGCACTTTTCATGACCACTGCATATCTCCAGGTGTTTTACAGCCAACGAGGTATATCAGGAATTGTCGTCATTGTGCTTTTTTGTTCACTCATGAGACAAGAGTGGATGACATTATTGTCTAGGCCAGCATTTCCTGCCCATCAGTAGATTGACCTTGGGAAAGTGGCGGTGAGCTACTTTCTTGAACCGCTGCAGTCCATGTGCTGTAGGTTGACCCACATGCCTTTAGGGAGGGAGTTCCAGGATTTTAATGCAGCCACAGTGAAGGAACAGAGATATATATTTCCAAATCAGGGTGATGGGTGGCTTGGAGTGGAACCTGCAGTTGGTGGTGTTCCTGTGTATCTGCAGGCCTTGTCCTGCTAAATGGTAGTGGTTGTTGGTTTGGAAGGTGATATCTAAGGATCTTTGGTGAATTTCTGCAGTGCATCTTGTAGATGGTACACATTGCTGTTACTGAGTGTCGGGATTGGAGGGACTGAATATTTGTGGATGTAGTGCCAATCATACGGTAGCATTGTCCTGGATGACATTAAGCTTCTTGAGTGATGTTGGAGTTTAACTCAGCCAGGCAAGTGAGGAGTATTTCATCACATTTCTGACTTATGCCTTGTAGATGGTGGACAGGCTTGAGGAGTCAGTTACTCGCCGCGGTATTCCTAGCTTCTGATTGTCTCTTGTAACCACCGTGTTTATGTTGTGAGACTGGTTCGGTTTCAGGACAATGGTAGCTTGCGGAATGTTGATACTGACAGATTCTGTGATGGTAACACTATTGAATGTCAAGGGGCAATGGTTAGATTGTCTCTTATTGTCTCACTTTTGTAAAATGGAAAACCTGGCTGTCAATTTAACTCAGCAAATGTCCACAAAAAACAATATGACGATGGAAAGTCAGGCCATGGACTAACAGGTTCAGATACTGACTAGAAAATTGCTTAACATAGTCACTAAAGTAGCAGAGAAGGGAATTTTTGCTGAACGGGTTAATGGCTTGAACCAATTATTTCCACAATGTGCCTTTGAAGACCTTGCTTAGTCAAATGATCACTGCTAAGTAAAATGGCCTGGATGGATTGGTTGCAGAAAAAAAATCATGCCCCAAAAAGGCTTCAACTTTTAAGGGACCAGTCAAACTAAAACAATTTTATTACCAGCAGGAAGGATTCTCTGGTATTTTCCATGACTTTTTACCTGCTCCAATTACTCTCTCTATGCGAATTCTGGAGGGATCTATTTCTTTCGCAAATTCATGCACAGCTTGAGATGGGTCTTCATAGGTATCAGGATCAATGTACGTTCTCATCTCCGGAAATCTGACTGGAAAGAATTAAAATAGAATTTTACATTTATTGAAAACGAAATAGACTCAGCATGACACAGAAATCCTCTTTCAAATTACTAGTAGACTTTATTTGTAAAGTATTGGCTTTTCTCTATGTTTCAGGTACCCTGGAAATTGGTAAAAGGAAATGTACATTGTAAAAGTCTATGCAATGGGAATCTGCTTCTCCACGTGGGGCTATAGGTTCAGCAGATTTATTCTGCAAATTACAATGGAAGCAGTTGCTTGCTGATTAGAAATCACTGATGATGAAGTGATTACTGTGATATAATTAACTCTGCAGCCTTGCTTTCTTTTTATATTATTTACCCTGCTGTATTCAAGATTCTGGTACAATGATGGAGGATAATATTAGGAGTATGAAACACAACTGGGGCACTTTGATATTAATCTGTCTGACGCCCACTGCCGCTATCAGAACATTGAGCAAACCATATGCGGCTGTAAGCTGCAAGGGTTCCCTTAGTTGCCCACTGGAACAGCAGTAGATTATCTGAATGCTCAACAGACATAGTGAGAAATAGCTATTTATCTTGTATTTCAGGCTGATGGTCAGGAGAGCCCTGAAAAACTCACCCCGATATTTGGAATCCATACTGTCAAAGTATGCCACTTCTTTAAAATACTAACAAGCATGTTCATCTACAGTTGCATTCAAAAAAGCCACAACTGCTAGAAGATAAGATTTTCACAGTAAAACCTCAGTGATAAACTGTAAGCTGTCAACGATATACTTGAGTTCAGTGAAAATTTGCATGTGCTGAATACAAACTCAATGTGATACATCACTCTTCCATCACAGAGTTCTACTAATGAATGCTCTTGTATTGGGACAGTTCTCCTTTGGAAATGCATTCATGGAATAGCACCAATTAAAATTAATAACTCATTATCCTTTTGCTCCAAGTCATAAAGGTTGATGAAATGGAAACAGTGAAATGGGTCATCAGTACTCTTCATAAGATAAGGGAATACAGTTTTGTTTTTTGCATAACAAAACTCTTTTTTAACCAGTGTGGGTAAAAATCTCTCCCAACCAAACATCTTTTCCATGTGAACTGGTGTTAACTCAACAAGAACATCTAAGTTACAAATTACTTATTGTAATGCTTGTCCTCTTGGAAAATAATTCTTGGGATAGCTGGATAAATTAATCATCTCTATCTGCTTTGTCTTTTTAATGGGTGTGACATACGTAGGTGAGCAGTATGTAAACAGTGGGGAGTGAGATTGCTGATATTAAAGCTGCATAGTGAATGTGAGAGAATGAAACAGCATAAAACTGATCTTGTTTGTGTTCCAGTTGTGACAATGGCATTAAAAATTGAAATAAACAAATGGAAAAGAATAATGAAGCAAGCTGTTTTGCTTTTGGTTGTTCTTATCAACATCTTTTGGACTGAAGCTTTCTCCCAAACATAAGTAGTAGCATTACTGTTAAACTAGTATAACTGATTGCCAGCGGTAGGCAGAAAATGAAAAATTCCTATACTGACAAAAGGGCAACCACACTGACCCCAGCAAGAAATTCTAATTTATCTTTTCAACCTTCCGAAGGATTATTTCAACTAGTTACAACTTATACAAGATCTTAGCCTGACAAGACACCTCAGTAAATAAAACATGAAATAATCCATTCCTCAGCAGCTTAGTTTTTATTTTAATTAATATAAAAAGGCCGATTTTTTGTATTATATGAAAAGGAAAATCAAAAAATCTGTCCAATCACTGCAGTATGAATGAACTAACTTGTAAAAAAATGCTTGATAAAATAGGCTTGAAGGCAAAGTATTTCAACAATGTTATGTGAACACTAGTAGTAAACTGTTTATTCATATCTTAAAACCTTGATATGTCCCACTGTATCTGACGATATAATGCTAACAGTATGACTTTGTGAGCATTAGTATCTATTTTTCTGGACTATTATGGATTAAATGACAGACTATGGTCTTGCTTCAAATGACTGCTCAGATTTTAGACAGGTCATTTAATGGGCACAGAAGGAAGGACAAGTGTTCCCAATGTTTAAAAGATCTTTTGACAGCTGTATGTGCCCAGTCCCATGAGAAAAGAGGCCATGCTAGACTGTTTTTTCGGAATGAGGTGGCCCTAGTAGATCAAGTGTCAGTGTGAAAACTTTAGGAAACTGTGATCATGGTATCATAAGGTGTTAGGATGACGATGGAAATGAACAATCAAAAGTATGAATGATTAACTAGGAGAAAGCTGACTTAAATGGTATTAGAATTGAGCTGGAGAACAGAGATTGAAGCTAAAGGTTCTAGGTGAGAGAATGAGGATTTGTCGCTGTTTTGTCCATATCTGGTGGGTGGGAGAATGGGAAACTGCATTTTCATGAGGTGCGATTGGGTAATAATCACATGCTGATCCATGCATACAGGCCTCCCACTACTCACAGGTGAGATTTTCATCCTACCATTGAACACTTAATTGGAGAAAGAGACTTATTGCTCTCTACATCGAAAATTCCCTTACTCTTGATGTCACCCTACTTTACACCTACATTCTCACCAATGCCCATGAAAATTCGATCCATTGATTCTACCTTTTTCTCTCGATGGAAGGTAAAGTGGTGGTGGAGGGTGAAGGTCAATTAACTCAGATGGTTAGCATATTCAATACCTGTCCTGGTGAGGTTGGCCTGCCTCCTCACCTTTCCCCACACTTACACATTATTGTCCATGAGGGGATGTTCTCCATCATTGCAGAGAGAATTATTGGATGTTCCAGCACAGAAGGAGAGAATTTCTCCCACCATGAGTCCACACTGGCTTTCTGCAAGAACAATTCAGCAAATTTCCACGACTGGGAACAGTTTTCATTGTTTTGAACGCTTCTGCCAAACCTTCACTCTAACTTCCCTTCTTTAAGAACAACTTCAGCTTCTTTAGTTTATTCAGAAAATCCGAGTACATCATCTCTGTAACCATTTTGCAAATCCTTTGCTGACCTTTGTTATTCCACATTTGTCCAAATGACTGTTAATTTTGATTTCAATTATCATTTCTAAACGTTTTCCCACCTTTGTAGTTAAACTGTCTGGTTTAAAAAAAATTAACGTGATTAGGATTTTCTACTCAATACTTCATGGCTGTGTATGAGAATTCTTGAATGTGATTTGTTGCTTGGACCACTTGGTGACATCACTGGGCCTCCATGCTAGGAATCTACACTGAACCATGAGCTGGATCTTCTCCTGGATTTCAGTCCCTGACAGTACAATCATACTGGATGTGGCATCCTAATTAACTCCCTCCATGATCATGATTAAGTTTGGGGACAAACTCCTGATACTGCTGGTCAAATTAGAGCCCACATCAACTTTAGAGACTTTGATGCTTGACAGGGAGAGGATGGCATGGCTGAAGTGTATCAGGGATTGAGATAGTGCCCCAACATGGAGGTAGCCTTGGAGGTGTGCATTCAAATGATAAATTGAGGGATCAAGCTATCAGGCTCCTCACAGCAGAGGGGACATCACTCTGGAGATATTGCAAAACCTACAGGTGTGGCTTTCCTGGCGAGGCACACTCTTTGGGGGAGGGAGCCCCTGGCTTTGGGGATGTTCTCTGGCCTCTGAGCTCCATTGTCAAAGTGGTCTCCAGATGTAGCCGAGGACTCTGCCAGCAGTAAACATCAGCACGCCCTAGAAATCAGTTCTAATTGGGTTCATAATCAACTTAATTTTTAAGGTGAGAGGAGAGAGATTTTAAAACAGACATGAAGGAGAACTTTTTTCACAAAGTGGTTCGTGTGTGGAATGAATTTTCAGAGCAAATGATGGATGAGTATAGTTGCAATGTTTAAAAGACATTTAGATTGGTTCATGAATAAGAAATGTTTGGAGGGATATGGGCCAAGTGCAGGGGCTAGTTCAGTTTGTGATTATGGTCGGCATGGACTGGTCGGACTGAAGGGTCCGTTTCTGTGCTGTGCTGCCTACCTCTGTGACTCAAGCAATCATCTCATGCATGAGAAACAACAGTAAGACTTTTGGGAGTCATCCCAATGCAAATCTCTTCTATTTTCTCAGCCCCTCAGTCCTGTAATCTATAGATTGGAAAATTCAACTTTAACGGACTATCAATTGCTTGTTGAGAGTGTTAAAAGTTCTTGCCACCTCACTAGATCTCTCCGGGAGGCTTTCTTTGAGATCAGTTGTAACAACTGATTTTGGTTTCACTCCTGACCACTGAACAGGATAAGCTTTGCCAGTTATTCCTTTACATCCAAATGTCATTTCCTGGAAAACATACAATTAAATTGTGTAGCAAATAACTGGACATAAGAATAAATTAACAATACTTGAAAAGTCAGCCTCCATCCCATTCTACCACAATGTAGTCAGCCTTGGCTCAATTCTACTTACTATGTCCATTTTGGAAATGCGTTCTCCTCTTTTCTTCAGATTTCATTTTTGCTTTAATATACCAGCGGCACCTTCATAAAGACAGGAGAGTGAAAGCCGTGAAATATACACCAAGCAATCTTCAAACTTTGGAGAATACATGTCAGCCTCAATAGTTATCAAAGCAACTCAGAAATTGAAGAACCATGTTAGAAATGTCTGGAGGACAACAGTATCTTATGGTGATCTGTGAAAGTAATAAGATAGATTGCTTGCAGTGTGAAAGACTCTTTTACTGGAAATACGACAGATGAATACAAAAGCAAACAGAAGTGACTGATGGTGTTTAATAAAGTCTAGCATGAAGCACAAGAGACACAAATCTACTATATAGATTACTTCCAGCAAAAGGACATTATCTCAAGAAACAGGCCTTTGTTTATTGTGGATGTTTGTTGCTACCACCTAATTGAGGAACAACATCAAGATAATAGTTATATAATTACCAATTCATCAGACTTTGCTATCTCAACGCTAATGGATATTGTGCTATTTCATGGATGGCTTCAAATTTCTCCATACTTAAAGGAACATAATATGTCAGAAATATCCCGCTTCTTATGGCTTTTCTCTTACTCAGTAATGAAATACTTGTCCACAGATGCATAAGGAAAGTGAATTGACCATTGCCAGTTAACAGCAGCAGATTTTCTGTCATGGAAACTTACGTTGTTTTTTATGAACTGATGTTCTGCAGCCACAGATCTGTCACATTCCAATACCATTGTTTTGAGGAGAGAGGGAAAAGCCAAAACAACTGATGCCTGCTGATGACCAACTCAAACAGGAGAAAATCTAATTATCACTCTTTGACATCCAATGGCACTAATAACATTGAATTCCCCATTAGGAAAGTACTGGGAAAACAGAAACTGAACTGGACCAGACATATAAGTACTGTGGCTACAAGAGCAAGTCAGAGACAGGGAATTCTGCACTGAGTAACTCATCGGATTCCCCAAATTCTGTCCGCTACATCCAAGGCCAAGTCAGGAATTTGCAGAACACTCCCTACTTCAGAGTGTATATGAAAGAGTGATAGCTAGACTCTCAACCCTAAATCATAATTCCACACACATTCAGGATGAACCAGCAAATGTTGTCCAACTGCTGAATCATGTCTAATGACAGACATGGGTGTGTCTCATGTTTCGCATGCATAGGCTTTGGGGTATGGCCAGTACCTTGTTTGTTGTGAACAGCTGAAAGGACATGCCACTTGTTATGATTCACCAGTCTTGCGGACGTACAGCCTACATATCTGACATCACAGTAGCCCTCAAACTCAAATAACATATTCTGGGAAGGGTCCCTGGACCTGGAATATTAACTTTGATTTCTCTCCACAGATGATGCCAGACCTGCTGAGATTTTCCAGCAATTTCTGGTTTTGTTTTATATGCCATATTAATCATTTGTAAGCTAGGCAGAATTTTTTTTGGCTTGGCTCTGTCGGTGATGAACATCATTCGTGTTGCTATTACATAGTAGTAGCGTGAAACAACTTGCTTCACCTGTTGCTCAGATTTTCGAAAATGCCCTAACCTTAATCTAAGATAAGCTGAGCATTTTGCACAACCAATAGTAACTGACTAAGGGGCCTTCCATGAGTTTGATTGATACATAGCAAAAAATCACCTGATCATACAAACCGATATCTCGCAGCATGGCTTTGATATGCCCTAGAAACCATGTTGGAGAATTAGTGATAGAAATAGACTAAGGAGAGATGCCATGACTTCATGGTGGTGTAGGATGTCCTCAAAAATGAGCCTCAAAGGGATAAGGAGCGGTGGCCAGGGACGTGCAATGATGGTAGTGAAACACAAGGATCTGGTATCAGAATTCTAATAAATACATGTGAGGGTACAAGGTTAGTGAGTGATCCTTCACCCAACATTTCATACTCTCATAATGCTCAATGCAGGCCCCCACCCCTCTATCATCCAGCATCATCACTCAGCACTCACATCTAGAAACCAAATATGTCATTTACCCTTGCACATCTACCATTGCTTTCGCTCTCAAACAAACTTTCCACTGCTTCCCTCCCTCCCCACCCCACCACACACACACACACACACACACACACACACACACACACACACACACATTAGAGTTCCATGTCATTTGGTGTCATCATGGCATAGCTCCTTACACACATATTCAGTAACCATCATTGAAGTAAAGGTATATTTAGCCGTTCAGCCCACACCAAATTTAGGAAAATAGCCTGTACTGCTTCTGGGTGATAATTGTTCATTTCCCACATCAATGTCAGTGGCCTCCCTGTACCAGATTTTCACTGCATGCCAAACTAAATAGATCTACACTGCAGATGTGTCTCTCACAACTGGATTGATGCTTTTACAAGTTTTATACATT
The DNA here is from genome assembly GCA_024137785.1 of Ginglymostoma cirratum. NCBI lineage: Eukaryota > Metazoa > Chordata > Chondrichthyes > Orectolobiformes > Ginglymostomatidae > Ginglymostoma > Ginglymostoma cirratum. The sequence continues at coordinate 11,821,933 of JAHRHZ010000032.1, forward strand.
GAAAAGACGATCCATTTAAAAAACAAATCTGTGGTGAAGTTAAGACTCCCTCTTTTTGCAAATAACTCTCCCCCAATTTGGATCTGCTGGTCGAATCTGTGTGGGAACTGGCTGATTTCTTATCATCCCAGAAATGATGACTATCTGTCAGCTACATCTCAAATAGCTGCAGCCTCATCGAGCACTAATGGGTAGGCAGAAAACATGCTCCACTGAATCAGAGAGTGTTTAGGCTGAACTTGAAATTAACCTCTTGATACCTGCTTTATGTTTGATAAACCCAGTGAAAAATCAGGCTACTCAGCCCAACACAAGACGAATGACAAGCTCAGATGGATACTGTTAAACACACATTAGTTCTTCTCTAATTCAGATGCAACAAGGTTGACTTCTAAATTAATTAGTAATGATTCATTTTAGTCAGAGCCCACATGGCATTTGATCTTGAAATGAACATATGTGCAATATGTTCCATAAGTAAACAGGAGCATGATTACTTTGGGAAATATGTTTCACCAGCTGTATTCACACCAAATAGCGAATTCCAAAAATATAGCAAAGGTACACCGCTGTGGAAAATGAGTCCTTGGAGGAATACATTTGAAACAAAGAAAGGGAAATGATAAATATCTGATGCAAAGGAACAAAAGAGCAGAGTAGTACCATTAGTTTTGTTTAGTCTAGCAAAGGGTGAATGTGGATGCCATGGGGCACATGGTCTTCATATGGGATTTAATTTCAATGGCAAAATTAACAATCAATCAAGCAGAATTTCTGGATCTTAAATTCATGGAAAACTGTAGAATGATTAATACTTAGCTCCATCGACTTTATGAATTTTCAAATACTTCATCAAGTGGAGATATCTTTGGACTATATTGACACTGTTCATATAGTTACAATGCTTTGTACTTTCGGTGATATGTACTCAATGGAATTTCCAAGTTAACCTTGCTTATATATTTGTGATCTTGTTCATCATTCTTGCTCTCAATGCAGGGCCTTCTGAATTTCATGCTACATCGGTGAATCATATTTCCCTACTGATTCTTTCATATACCACTGGTCTCACCGTCTAGGCAAGGTTCTTTCAGTAAGGCCCTTTTCTTTCTTGGCAGAAACATGTCTGAAATTAATTGGTGCCAATCAGAGATCTGGTTTAGGAATTTTTGCTGAAAGAAGCATCAAAGTGGAAGTTGTGTGGAAAGCACATGAAAATATAAGAGCATATAAAATATAAGCAGAAAGAGGACATTCAGCATCTCAACTCTGCATTGCCTTTATACCAAACTATGGTGAGCTACCCTAGGCCTTGAGTCCTTTGTCATGCCAGCTCATCATGGTTCTCAATTCCATGACAGTTCAAAGATCTATATCCCTCCTTTTTAAATAGTTTCAACAATCTAGACTCCACAATTCGCTGGGATAAAGAATTCCAGGCATTTGCTACCCCCAAGAGAAGAAAATCCTGCCCATTTTGGTTTTAAATGAGTATCCCCTTACTCTGTAACTATTACTACTTGCTCAAACTTCCCTGACTAGTGGTAACATCTCCTCAACATGTATACTGTCAATCCCCCTTCGAATCTCAGATGCTTCAAAACGATCACTCCTCATTCTTATAAGCTCCAATGAATAAAGACCTAACCCATTTAGACATTCTTGATAAATCAACCCTTCATCCCAGAAATCAACCAAGTGAATCTTTTTTGAACTGCCACCAATGCCAGTACATCTTTTTTAAAATATAGGGACAAAAGCTATACTGAAGTCCAGGTTTGGCCTCATCAATATCATGGGCAGTTGTGCCATGAGGCTTCCGAATTTAAACACCAGCCCCCGCAATAATAAAAGGCAAAAAAAAACTACTTGCTTTCTGAATTATTTGCTGCTTCTGCGTTCATACACTCAGATCCCATCTCCTGGAGTCTGCCACCATTTAAGTAAGAGTTTGCCTTTGAGTTTTCTGACATGACCTCACACTTTTCTACACTAAGCTCCATCAGTCAAGTTTTTTATCCATTCGCTCAACCTACCTTTATTCCCCTTGAAGATTATTTATGGACTCAGTGCATGTCCTCCCTCCTATTTTTGTAACATTGGCAAATTTAGATATGTTACATTCTGCTCCCATCTCCAAATCGTTAATATATGTAGTAAATAAGTGAGGCTTTATGTCAGATCCTTGTGGCACTCCACTAATCATAGAATCCCTAGAGTGTGGAAACAGGCCCTTCAGTCCACCAAGTCCATACTGACCCCCAGAGCATCCCACCAGGACCCATTCCCCTATAGTCCACCTAATCTACACATCCCTGAACACTACGTGCAATTTAGCATGGCCAATCCACCTAACCTGCACATCTTTGGACTATGGGAGGAAACCGGAGCACCTGGAGGAAACCCATGCAGACACGGGGTGAATGTGCAGACTCCACACAGTCGCCTGAGGGTGGAATCAAAGCCGGGTCGCTGATGCTGTGAGGCAGCAGTGCTAACCACTGAGCTACCGTGCCATCCACTAGTTATATATTTCCAACCTGGAAAAGATCCATTCATCCTGACTCTCTGTCTTCTATATGTTAATTAATCCTCAAGCCATGCTGATACATTACCCCCATTACTATAACCTTTTTTTTGTGGCATCTTATTGAATGCCTCATGGAAATCTAAATATACTACATTTACCTGTTCCCCTTTATTAACTCTGCACAGTATATCCTCAAATAACGCTAGTGAATTTGTTAAACATGATTTTCCCTTCACAAAACCATATTGACTCTGATCACATTATCTTTTCCTAAATGGCTTGCTGTTTCTTCTTTAATATGGACACTAGCATTTTCCCAATGATAGATGTTGGGCTAGTTGGCCTATAGGTTCCTGATTTCTATCTCCCTCCCTTCTTGAACAGGGATGTCACAATTCACTGGAACTCTTTTGAAATTCAGTGAGTTCTGGAATATTTTGATCAATGCCTCCACTATCTTTGCACCATTTCCTTTAAATCCCTGAGATGCAGGCCCACGGGTCCTGGAGGCTTACCTACCTTCAATTCCTACAGTTTGTCAAATACTTTGAGCCTCATGATAGAAACTGTTACAATTTACTTTCCTCCTATTAACATCTTGCTTTCTGTTAGCTTTCAGATGTTTATAGTGTTATCCACCATGAAGACAGCGTAAAACATTAGCTTAAATTATCTGCCATTTCCCTATTCCCTGCTATTAATTCTGCAGTTGTATCTTTGAAAGATCCCAACTTCTACTTTGGCTACTCTATTTCTTTTAATGTGCCCACAGAAGCTATCACTGCTTGTTTTTATACTTCTTATCAATTTACTTTGATAATTAATTTTCTCTTTGTCTATTCACTTTTTAGTCATCTAGAGATGGTTCCTAAAAAAAATTCCAATCCTCTGGTCTACCACTAGTTTTTGCTATTTCGTATGCTTTAGTTTTTGATTGGATATGGATATACTCCTTGACCACCTCTGCTAAACATTTTTCTCATTGAGTCCTTTTTGATTCGAATAAGCTTTTACTCTTTGCTCACCCATTGACTTTCTCCTTAGTTTATTGCTTCAGCCCACTTTAGAAAACTCTTTCTTCATACCCCTGCAATTAACTCATTACTTAAGTTTAGGTAATTGCCCTTATTTATGTTGAGGACACTGTTTTGTGGCCCAGAGTTGCTCTCCCTCAAACTGAATTTGAAATTCTACCTTGCTGTGATTGCTATCCCCTACAAGATCCTTAACTACAAGATCACTTATTAATTAAACATTACTAGATCAAAAATAACCTGTTTTTGGGTAGGCTTGCAAACATACTGTTCTAAGAAACAATCCTTGATACCTTCTACAAATTTATTTTCCAGATTGCCTTTGTCCCTTTGACTTGTCTAGTCAATATGCAGGCCAAAATCACCCATGACAGCCGTACTGCCCTACTTATATGCTTCAATTATTTCCAAATGTAACATTTGCCCTCAGTGAGGAAACTCTTTGGGAAGGTGATAGCCCAGTGGTATGACCAACAGACCAGTCATCCAGAAACTCAGCTAATGTTCTGCGACCCAGGTTCAAAACCTACCTGGCAGATGGAGAATTTGAATCCAATGAAATATCTGGAACTAAGAATGTAATGCCTTCAGGGTAAGGTATTTGCCATCCTCACCTGGTCTGGCTTACATGTGATTCCACAGCCATTGCAACGTTGTTGATCTCAATTGTCCTCTGAAATGGCCCAGCAAGCCACTCAGTTGTATCAAGAAGGTAGCTCAGCAATAACTTCTCAAGGGCAACTAGGGACTGGCAACTAATATTGATCAGCCAGTAACACCAACTTCCCACAAGAGAACTCAAAAAAAAAGGAATGACCATTATGATTTCTTTTCCTTGATATTAATTATTTCCAACCAAACTGATTCCACTTCATGGTCTATGATGTCATGGTCTAAACTAATGTGGAAGGGGGATGGGAACCAAATGGGTAGGCTGGTGGACAGTAAGGAGGTAGTAACGAAAGCCTGTAAGGAACTAGATAATGAAGTCAGTGTGATGAAGGGGAAGAGTAGGCAGAGAGCAGATGATGAATGCAAAGGGACAGGTGGTCTGAGGTGCATTTGTTTTAATGTGAGAAGTGTAGTAGGTAAGGCAGATGAACTTAGGGTTTGGATTAGTACCTGAGAGTATGATGCTATTGTTATTACTGAGACTTGGTTGAGGGAAGGGCAAGATTGGCAACTAAATATCCCAGGATATAGATGCTTCAGGCGGGATAGAGAGGGAGGTAAAAAGGATGGAGGAGTTGCATTACTGTTCAAAGAGGATATCACAGCTGTGCTGAAGGAGGGCACTATGGAGGACTTGAGCAGTGAGGTAATATGGGCAGAGCTCAGAAATAGGAAGGGTGTGGTAACAACGTTGGGGCTGTACTACAGGCCTCCCAACAGCGAGCGTGAGATAGAGGTACAAATATGTAGACAGATTATGGAAAGAGGGAGGAGCAACAGGGTGCTGGTGATGGGAGATTTTAATTTTCCCAACGTTGACTTGGGACTCACTTAGTGTTAGGGGTTTAGATGGAGCAGAATTTGTAAGGAGCATCCAGGACGGTTTTATAGAGCAGTATATAAATAGTCCAACTCGGGAAGGGGCCATACTGGACCTGGTGTTCGGGAATGAGCCTGGCCAGGTGGTTGAAGTTTCAGTAGGGGATTACTTTGGGAATAGTGATCACAATTCCATAAGTTTTAGAACACTCATGGACAAAGACGAGTGCTCCTAAAGGAAGAGTGCTAAATTGGGAAAAGGCCAGCTATAGCAAAATTCGGCAGAAGCTGGGGAATGTGGATTGGGAGCAGCTGTTTGAGGGTAAATCCACATTTGATATGTGGGCGAGATAATAGGAACTGCAGATGCTGGAGAATCCGAGACAACAAGGTGTAGATCTGGATGAACACAGCAGGTCAAGCAGCATCATAGGAGCAGGAAATCTTGACGTTTCGGGCCTAGACCCTTCATCAGAAATGGGGGAGGGGAAGAGAGTTCTGAAATAATTAGGGAGAGAGGGGGAGGCGGATAGAGGATGGATAGAGGAGATGATAGGTGGAGAGGAGGCAGACAAGTCGACGAGGCGGGGATGGAGCCAGTAAAGGTGAGTGTAGGTGGGGAGGTAGGGAGGAGATAGGTCAGTCCAGGGAGGATGGACAGGTCTAAAGGGTGGGATGAGGTTAGTAGATAGGAGATGCCACTCGAAGGCTGCAGGAACAGCAACTCATATTCAGCCTGGGAACCCTGCAGCCCAATGGTATCAATGTGGATTTCACAAGCTTCAAAATCTCCCCTCCCCCAACCGCATCCCAAAACCAGCCCAGCTCATCCCCGCCTCCCTAACCTGTTCTTCCTCTCACCTATCCCCTCCTCCCACCTCAAGCCCCACCCCCATCTCCTACCTACTAACCTCATCCTGGTCCCTTGACCTGTCCGTCCTCCCTGGACTGACCTATCTCCCCACCTACACTCACCTTTACTGGCTCCATCCCCGCCTCTTTGTCTGTCTCCTCTCCACCTATCTTCTCCTCTATCCATCTTCTATCCGCCTCCCCCTCTCTCCCTATTTATTTCAGAACCCTCTTCCCCTCCCCCATTTCTGATGAAGGGTCTAGGCCCGAAACATCAAGATTTCCTGCTCCTATGATGCTGTTTGGCCTGCTGTGTTCATCCAGCTCTACATCTTGTTATCTTTAATATGTGGGAGGCTTTTAAAGAGAGGTTGATTAGAGTGCAGGACAGACATGTCCCTGTGAAAATGAGGGATAGAAAGGGCAAGATCAGGGAACCATGGATGACAGGCGAAATTGTGAGAAAGAGGAAAAAGGAAGCATATATAAGGTCTAGGCGATGGAAAACAGACAAAGCTTTGGAAGAAAATCAGGAAAGTAGGACCAACCTGAAACAAGGAATTAAGAGGTCTAAAAGGGGTCATGAAATATCTTTAGCAAACAGGGTTAAAGAAAATCCCAAAGCCTTTTATTCATACATTAGGAGCAAGAGGGTAACTAGAGAAAGGGTTGGCCCACTCAAGGACAAAGGAGGGAAGTTATGTGAGAAGTCAGAGAAAATGAGTGAGATTCTTAATGAGCACTTTGCTTCGGTATTCACCGAGGAGAGGGACATGATGGATGTTGAGGTTAGGGATAGATGTTTGATTACTCTAGGTCAAGTCGGCATAAGGAGGGGGGAAGCGTTGGGTATTCTAAAAGGCATTAGGGTGGACAAGTCTCCAGGTCCGGATGGGATCTATCCCAGGTTGCTGAGGGGAGTGAGAGAGGAAATAGCTGGGGCCTTGACAGATATCTTTGCAGCATCCTTGAGCCGGGTGAGGTCCCGGAAGATTGGAGAATTGCTAATGTTGTTACCTTGTTTAAGAAGGGTAGCAAGGATAATCCATGTAATTATAGACTGGTGAGCCTGACGTCAGTGGTGGGGAAGCTGCTGGAGAAGATACTGAGGGATAGGATCTATTTACATTTGGAAGAAAATGGGCTTATTAGTCATAGGCAGCATGGTTTTGTGCAGAGAAGGTCATGTCTTATCAACTTGATAGAATTCTTTGAGGAAGTGACAAAGTTGATAGATGAGGGAAGGGCTGTAGATGTCATATACATGGACTTCAGTAAGGCGTTTGATAAGGTTCCCCATGGTAGGCTGATGGAGAAAGTGAAGTCGCATGGGGTCCAGGGTGTACTAGCTAGATGGATAGAAAACTGGTTGGGCAACAGGAGACAGAGGGTTGTAGTGGAAGGGAGTTTCTCAAAATGGAGAACTGTGACCAGTGGTGTTCCACAGGGATCCGTGTTGGGACCACTGTTGTTTGTGATATACATAAATGATCTGGAGGAAGGTATAGATGGTCTGATTAGCAAGTTTGCAGATGACACTAAGATTGGTGGAATAGCAGGTAGTGAAGGGGACTGTCGGAGAAAGCAGCAGAATATCGATAGATTAGAGAGATGGGCGGAGAAATGGCAGATGGAGTTCAATCCAGGCAAATGCGAGGTGATGCATTTGGAAGATCCAATTCAAGAGCGAACTATACGGTAAATGGAAAAGCCCTGGGGAAAACTGATGCATAGAGAGATCTGGGTGTTCAGGTCCATTGTTCCCTGAAGGTGGCAACGCAGGTCGATAGAGTGGTCAAGAAGACATATGGCATGCTTTCATTCATTGGATGGGGTATTGAGTACAAGAGTTGGCAGGTCATGTTAAAGTTGTATAGGACTTTGGTTCGACCACATTTGGAATACTGCGTACAGTTCTGGTCGTCACATTACCAAAAGGATGTGCATGCTTTGGAGAGGGTGCAGAGAAGGTTCACCAGGATGTTGCCTGGTATGGAGGGCGCAAGCTATTAAGAAAGGTTGAGTAGATTAGGATTATTTACATTAGAAAGACGGAGGTTGAGGGGGGATCTGACTGAGGTCTACAAAATCTCCACTCACTTTAAAACTATGCCTCCTCGTAATAGCTACCTCCACCCTAGGGAAAAGTCTCTGGCTGTCTACTCTATCTATACCTCTGATCATTTTGTACACCTCTATCAAGTCACCGCTCATCCTTCGTCATTCTAAAGAGAAAAGTCCCAGCTCTCTCAACATTTCCTCATAAGACCTTCCCTCCATTCCAGGCAATATCCTGGTAAACCTCCTCTGCACCTTTTCCAATGCCTCCACATCTTTCCTGTAATGAGGTGACCAGAACTGGACACAATACTCCAGATATGGCTGAACCAGGCGTTTGTATAGCTGGAGCATAACTTCACGGCTCTTGAACTCAATCCCTCTACTAATGAAAGCTAACACACCATAAACCTTCTTAACAACTCTATCCACCTGGGTACCAGCTTTCAGGGAACTGTGAACATGAACCCCAAGATCCCCCTGCTCCTCCACACTGCCAAAAATCTTTCCATTAACCCTATATTCTGCTTTCAAGTTTTTCCTTCCAAAATGAATCACCTCACACTTTTCAGGGTTAAACTCCAACTGCCACTTCTCAGCCCAGCTCTGCATCCTATCAATGTCCCTTTGTAACCTAGAATAGCCCTCTGCACTGTCCACAACGTGACCCACCTCATATCGTCCGCAAACTTGCTAATTCACCCTTCCACTCCTTCATCCAAATCATTTTAAAAAATCACAAATAGAAGAGGACCCAGGACAGATCCTTGTGGTACACCACTCGTAACTGAGCACCATGTCGAATATTTTCCGTCCACTACCACCCTTTGTCTTCTAAGGGTCAGCCAATTCTGAATCCGATCTGCCACATTTCCCCCTATCCCATGCCTCCTTACCTTCTGCATGAGCCTACCATGGGGAACCTTATCAAATGCCTTACTTAAATCCATGTATACCATATCCACTGCTCTACCTTCATCTACGTGTTTGGTCACCTCTTCAAAAAATTCAATAAGGTTTGTGAGGCATGATCTACCCCTCACAAATCCATGCTGACTATCATGAATCAAACTGTGCCTTTCCAAGTGATCATAAATCCTGTCTCTTAGAGCCCTTTCCAATAATTTGCCCACCACTGATGTAAGACCAACTGGCCTGTAATTTCCGGGGTTATCCCAATTCCCTTTTATGAAGAAGGGAATGATGTTTGCCTCTCTCCAATCTTCCGGCACTATACCCACGGACAGTGACGAAGAAAAGATCATTGCCAAAGGCCCTGCATTCTCTTCCCTTGCTTCCCACAGAATCCTTGGATAAATCCAATCAGACCCGGGGGACTTATTTATCTTCAACTTCCTCAAAATTCCTAGCACATCTTCCTTACTAACATCAACCTCTTCTAGCCGACCAACCTGTTTCACACTGTCCTCCTCTACAACTAGGTCCCTCTGAGTTGTGGATACCAAAGAAAATTATTCATTAAGGACCTCTCCTATCTCTTTAGGCTCCATGCACATATTCCCTTCACAATCCTTGATCGGCCCCACCCTCTCTTTGGTCATTCTCTTATTCCTCACATACGTGTAAAAAGGCTTGGCGTTTTCCTTGATCCTATCTGTCAAGGTTTTCTTATGCCCCCTTATAGCTCTCCTGAGCTCTTTCTTCAGTGCCTTCCTAGATAACTTGTATCCCTCTAGAGCCTTTTCCATTCCTTGTTTCCTAAACCTTACAAAAGCATCCTTCTTCCTCTTAACCAGACATTCGACCTCTCTTGAGAACCAAGGCTCCCTTACTTGAGCGCATCTTACCTGCCTACTGGGGACAAACATATCGAGCACACTCTGTATGCATTCCTTAACAATCTCCACATTTCAATAGTGCCCTTCCCTGACAGCACCTGTTCCCAATTTATGTTACCCAGTTCTTGCCTAACAGAATTGTAATTACCCTTCCCCCAGTTATAAACCTTACCCCGCTGTATGTACCTATCCTTTTCCATGACTATTGTAAAAGTAACAGATTTATGATCGCTACCGCCAAAATGCTCTCCTTCCAACAGGTCTAACACTTGGCCCGGTTCATTGCCAAGCACCAAATCCAAAGTGACCTCTCCTCGTGTTGGTCTATCTACATACTGTGTCAGGAATCCTTCCTGAACGCACTGGACAAAATCTGCTCCATCTAAACTATTACAACTAAAATGTTTCCAATCAATATTTGGAAAGTTGAAGTCACCCATGACTATCACCCTGTGACTTCTGCACCTTTCCAGTATCTGTCTCCCAACCCGCTCCTCTACTTCTCTGCAACTATTAGGGGGTCTGTAAAAAATCCCCAACAACGTGACTGCTCCTTTCTTGTTCTGGACCTCAACCCAAACTGACTCTGTAGACATATCATTCTCGAACTGCCTTTCAGTAGCTGCTTTACTAGCCCTGACTAGCAATGCCACTCCCCCGCCTCTTTTTCCACCCTCCCTATTTCTTTTAACGCATCTAAATCCCGGAACTTCCAACAACCATTCCTCTCCCTGAGTTACCCATGTTTCTGTAATGGCCACAACATCATAGTTCCAAGTACCAACCCATGCTCTAAGTTCATCTGCCTTACTTCTGATACTTCTAGCATTGAAGTACACACACCTCAAACCATCTCTGTGTCCACAATTACGCTCCCTCGACCGCACTTCTTTACGAACAACCTCACTCCCTGTTGTGTCCGTTGGAAGGCCGAATAGCTCATTCTCTGAATTATAAATCAGGTTCCCCATCCCCTGCCAATCTAGTTTAAACCATCCCGTATAGCTCGAGCAAACCTCCCTCCCAGGATATTTGTGCCCTTCTGGTTCAGGTGCAACCCGTCCTTACTGTACAGGTCCCACCTTTCCTGGAATGTGCTCCAATTATCCACACAATGGAAGCCCTCCCTCCTACACCAGCCCTGTAGCCATGTGTTTAGCTGCACTCTCTCCCTATTTCTTAACTCATTATCACATGGCACTGGTAGTAATCCAGAGATAACTACCCTGTTTGTTCTGGACTTCAGCTTCCAACCTAACTCCCTGTACTCGTTTTTCACATTCTCTTGTCCTTTTTCTACCCATGTCATTGGTAACATAACTAGCCAATGACCGAATATATCAGTTCCTTCCTGGCTCACGTTCTCTCCATACACCTGCCGCTGAAAACAAAAGGACCTTTGCTGCACAATGTAAATTTTTGTATTGGAGAAGAAAAAAAACCTTACCTTCCCATTGGCACTCTGGCTCGCGCTGCTGCCGCTGAAAACAAGGGACCAGCTTTGAAAGGGACCAGCAGGTACCAGACTTCTCAATTTTTTTTTTACTGTATTAAGCTACAGCTGTAGCTGAACATAACAATCTTATTTGAAGGCAATATTGTAAAACAGGAATTTGAACAAGAAATTTTGGCAACGGTACTAAAAATCTTATGAACTTTGTAGAGCCCACAAGATTTAAGATAAAGTTGTTTCGGAGATAGTAGGAACTGCAGATGCCGGAGAATCTGAGATAACAAGGTGTAGAGCTGG
>JAHRHZ010000032.1:11833846-11866231 GCA_024137785.1 Ginglymostoma cirratum
CATCTGTGAAGAAAAAAATCAGAGTTAACGTTTCGGGTCCTGTGACTCTTCCTCAGAACTGCAATGAAAGTTCTGAGGAAGGGTCACCGGACCCGAACTGTTAACTCTGATTTTTTCTTCACAGATGCTGCCAGACCTGCTGAACTTTTCCAGCAACTTCTGTTCTTGTTCCTGATTTATAGCATCCGCGGTTCTTTCGATTTTTAATTTGAATGCAGAATCCAAAAGAGTGATATGATACGTCGAAATGATGCCAAGGGCTTTCAGCATTGAAAGGATTAAGTCATATTCACTAACTGGTTCATTTAACAGTTTTCATTTGAACAACATAGAACGCTTTCAAAGCATGGTGCAGATACTGCCCCAATGTCAAATGCTTACAATAACTGCTTTGGTAATTGAAGTGATTAATCCAGTAGATATTTGGATGTGTTAATGAATATACAATCACACTATCCCAGAGAGACTATTAGAATGATTCTATAGTCTTAGGTTTCCATCGAATAAGCTGTACTAAGTGGGGAGATGGAATGCAGGCTCTTTCTTATAAATCTACATCTCTGCTAAGTGTCTTCTTGGTGACAGATAACTGCATACTCTCCAGGCCTGGGATCTACTTAGAAGGTATTGCAATGCTTTTCAAAGTCTCGTAATGTTAACTATGAAATACAAGGACCTTCCGGTGAATTTATAAAAGCATTGATGCAGGAAAATTTACAAATTAAAAGGAAAAAATAAAACTATGAAAGTACTTAAAAATGTAAATCTTATTTTCTATCAACAGTAAATAAAATATGGCCATGGTCTCAAATGTAATATTTTAAAAAATCTAAGGCATCAGCTGTGGCTTAGCTGCAGCACTCCCTGGTGTCTTGGATTATATTTAACTCCCAAACATCACCATTAAAACAGATTATATTCATTTCATTGCAGTTTATTAGGAACTTGATGGGTTCAAATTGATTGCCTAGTTTATCCCAAAAATATTTCATTGGATGTAAAGATCTTTGGGAAGTTCTATGGTTGTGAAAGGTGCGATGTAAATGAAAGCCCTGTATTTAATCAGGCTCTCTTTTGTGTAGAACATGTACAGAATGTACAACTGGGAGTGAAACTGCATGGATAGCAAAGGCTTGGACTGAAATCCCTACAGAATTTAAAGCTAAAATTATGATTACAAAGCTTCCAGCTTTAAAATTATTTTCCCAGTAACAAAGTGTTCCCAGCAGGGAAAGAAAACTTAACTCTCTGATTCACTGTCCCACAGGCATCGGAAGGTTTCTGCTGAACTCAACTCAATCCAAATCAGTGAAAGTGATCATTCTTTGTGTTGGTTTGAAAACTTCTGACTGTGTTGCATCCAAATGTCATCCTGTTCCTCTCCCAACACTTTCATACCTCACTGAATATAATTTTTTATATTCATTCATGGAATGTAGGCATCACTAGCACCTCCAGCATTTCTTACTCATCTCAAAGTGCCCTCAAAAAGTTGGGGTGACATGACACCATCATCTGCTGTAGTTTGTACAGTCAAGCTATTCTACAGAAATTCACCAAGGGTCCTTAGACAGCACCTACCAAACCCATGACCACTACCATCTGGAAGGACAGGGGCAGCTGAAACATGGGAGCACCACAAACTGCAAGTTCCTTTCCAAGACACTCACAATACTGACTTAGAAATATAATATTGTTCCTTCTGTGTCACTGGGTCAAAATCCTGGAATTCCCTCCGCAATGGCATTGTGGGTCTAGATTCACCGAATGAACTGAAGTGACTCAAGAAGGCAACTCACTACCACCTTCTCAAGGGCACCCAGGGACGAGCAATAAATCCTGCCCCATCCAACAAAGTCCACATTGAATGAATTACAAAAACAGAAGTGCTGTTGGGAGAAAGTACCAAGATTTAGTCCCAGTCATGATGAAAGAACATGTATTTTCAAATCTGCCTGGTCTGTAAACTGAGGTGACAATTGTAAGTGGTCATGTTCTGACATTTGTGCTTGTTCTTCTGGGTATTAAAAGTCAGAACTTTGGAAGGAGCTGCCAAAGAAGTGTTGGTGAGCTGTTGCAGTACATTTTGCAAATGGTACACACTGCTGCCACTGTGCACTGATAATGGAGGCAGTATTTGCGGCGACGAATGTGATGTTGACGTATGGGTTGCTTTGTTGTGAATGGTGTTGTGCTTACTGACTGCTGCTGGAACTACACCCATCCAGCCAAGTGGAGAGCATTCATTTACACTGCCGACTTGTGCCCTGTTGATGTTGAACAAATTTTCAAGAGTTAGATTTTGAGTCACTCACTGGAAAGAAACCCATCTTCCACTTGTATTTTTTTTAAGTGGCTCTTAAGTTACATTTCTAATCAATGGGAAATCCCCAGATGGTATATGGTTGGAGATTGAGCAACAGTGCGGTGAATCACGAAGTAGGGCCTAGATTCTCCCTTGTTGGAGGTATTTATTGCCTGACACTTGTGTGAATGATATTATAAATTTATCTATCCAAGTTTGAATGTTGTTCAGGTATTACTGCTGTGAGCTTGGATTGTTTCACTGTTTGAGAAGTGAATGAGGCTGAAACCTGAATAATCACCAGTAAATATTCCCATTTATGACCTAATGATGAAGCAAATGTCTCTAAAGATCTTTGGGCCTAGGATAGTACCATGAGGAAATTTTGCAGTGATGTCCTGGGACTTAAAAGATTGGTGTTTAACAAGCCTTTGTGTTAGGTATAACTCAAATCTCGATGCCAAGTGTAGTCATGTTCAGCTCATCTTTTGTCTGTGTTTGGGCCAAGGGTATACTGAGGCTGTTGCCAACTGGCAAACCTCCTGGCAGAACCAAACTGAGCAAGAGTGAGCAGGTTATTAGTGAACATATGCCATCGGATATGCCGTAACACCTTTCATCATTTTTCTGATTCCAAACAAACCTTGGTTGGTTTTGTCAAAACAACAAATATAGTCATTCAGCTTCAACTCCAAGTTAAATCAGCTAAATCTGCACAAAGGAGGAATTCAACTTTATGGCTCAGTTATCCCAGACCTCTTGTAGAAAACTGGGAAAATAAAAGTTAAGTTGATTCCCAAAAGAGGCTGAATCCTTTAACACTTTAGTCACTTCAATTGAGCTAGCTAGTTATCTATAATAAGAAAAAATATTTTGTCTTCTCCAAATTCTTCCCTTGATACACCCACTAATGCCTGATCTCCAAAGAATACCACCTGGAAAAAAAATGCTTATTTCATCAGAGCTCAAGTGAGGCAAAGTAAATCCTGAAGGAACAAAGAAGAATATATGTAGGAAGTGTAAGAAGAGCATAAAGCTGTACTTCAATTAAAATCTAAATTATTCTGTATCAATTGACAGCTAAATAAAATAAACCAGGAGATAAATGTTTTTCTGTAGTGAAAAGTGAAGTTTTTTTTAAACAGTATTAGCTTTGGGATCATGAAGCATGATCTGCAAACAATTTTCTTCTTAAACAGCCAACTTTGTTTTTACACCAAATGTTTTAGTTTACCCCTGTTCCATTTCTTGTTGTGTATCATCTTCTTCTGCTCTTCTTGTAGGTCCTGGTTCCTAACTTAACAAAGCTGTCCCTTAGGCGTGAAATTCAACTACACAAAAGTTGAACTACACTTGATTCGCCTGAGAGAAAGCAAGGATTTTCCAAGAGGAGTTAGGAGCATGTACATGGGACAATATTTCCTAGCCTAGGCTCAGAATGCTGAAATCATATGGAACATTATTATCCCCATTCTTGCTGTGATTAGCAATTTCCATATAGAGTAGTGACTGCACCCAAGATCTCCCCATTTCCATGTTTCAGTATAATGCCAGGCTGCCCAATTTCCCACAGAATTATTTCTTAATTCCCTTATTTATCATTTCTTTTCACCTGCTCCTTCAGTATTAGGAAAATCAGGAACACACTGAAATTGTGACTGCAAACCTACATCCAGTCTTGTGACAGTACTTACGTTGAATACTTCTAAATCAGTTGTAGGTGACAGATTCAATCATTCAGTTATAAATATTACACCATGGCTAATATAGTTTCAGATGAAAATGTCATAATTCAAACAGATAATTTCTTAGCCAGCCAATTTCTCATTTCTGTGCCTGTACAATAAAGAAACAAGCCCCATGAAATGTAATCTCTGATAATTAATTATTAACATGGTTCAGAATTGGTTACCCTGAATGCAAGATGTAAGGGGTTAAGTTGAATAAAAGCTGAAGATTTGTGCACAGATGGTAGTGCATGATTAACCCATGACTGTCCAGTATTTGGCAAACTTCTTGCTGTATTACATGACAGATTCGTGCAGCCAGTGCTACCCATACCAATCATTGGCTACACACATAAGAAGGTAGCAAATATTATAAATGGCTAACACTGATTTATACATAGTCAACGCCTTTTAAACAGGAGGTGCACAAGTGCAAGGAGTGGCAGGAGTCATTTGAAACTGATTTTGTATTCTGATACTTTGAGCAATAGCTATAAATACAAGATTCTCAGACAATCCATTTAAGGGCTTGGCCGAAGAGATAGAAAGGAAAATTGATATTTTATACTTTTAGGAGACAGGAAGTCATTCAGACTCTCATAGTGAGAGGCAGTGAAAAGCAATAATGGCAGGGGTCATTGCCAGGAGAACCTGAATGCAATGGTGGAAAATATTTAACAGTCTGAAACATGTTGTCTGCATGAATTAGTTCAAGTTCATATGGCATATTTTACCAAATGCAACACCACGCCTCATCCATTTCCTCTGACTGAGGCTACAGATAGTGCAAGCACACAATTCTTACGTTCTCCTCTTCCTTCATCAAAATCTTTGTCATCTTAGATGCTGAATAACTGGAGTCTTCTCAGTCAGTGGAAGAAAAGAAAGGAGAAAGATGAACAGTGGTCCTCACTCAATCTTGCACTTGCAGGAACCAAACTAAAGGCTGACATTATGTACTTTGTAGAGGATAGACTGGAATGTAAGAAATAGAAGGAGTAGGCCATTTGGCTCTTCAAGACTGTCCAGCCATTCAATAAGTTTAAATCTATTCTGATTGTGATTTTCATGTCATGTTACTGCCTATTCTCCACAACTCTTCACTCTTTGTGGAATAAAATTCTTTATAACTAAGCCTTGAATATATTCAATGATCCACACACTATTGCGCTCTGGAGTTGATAATTACAAAGATTAATCATTCTTGGACAGAAGAATTTTCTCCTCCTCATCTCTGTCTTAAATGTGAAACGCCTCAATTTGAAACTGTGACCCCTACTTCTAGATTCCTCCATGAGGGCAAACATCTGAACAGCTGTCATTCCCCCTGAGAATTTTATATCTTTCAACAAAAGCAATTTTCATTCTTCTGAGTCCCAATGAATGTAAATGGAAGCTGGTCAGCCTTTCCTCATAAGGAAAATACTTCAGCCCAAGAATCAAGCAATTGAACAATAAGGGAGTACTGGAAGGCATAATTTTAAAATGAGGGGGACACATTTAGGGCTATGATGAGGAATTGATTTTTTACTCAGAGGACAGTGGATCTTTGAAATTCTCTACCCTAGAAGGCTGTGAAAGGTCAGCCTTTGCAAATATTTAAAGTAGGGGTTGATAGATTTCATATTATCAATGGCGTAAAGGGTTATGGGATAATGTGGGAAAAGCATTCAAGAAATCGATTAGCCTCAATCATAATAAATGGTGGAGAATCCTCAATGAGTTGAATCATTTACACCTGTTCCTATATTCCTATGAACCTTCTCTAAGCTACTTCTGATCTAAGTATATCTGTCCTCCTGTCTGTTAACCATTAGTCAGCTAATCTTCTTTCCATGCTTACATGCTGCTTTCAAGCAATGAACTCTATTTTTAGCTCTAACTTATTACAATGCAGCTCCTTATTAAGTGTTTTCTACAAATCCAAATATATTACAAATGCTGGTTTTCCTTTCTCCAGCCTACTTGTTACATGCTAAAGAACTCTAATTAATTTTTCCAACACAACTTCCCCTTCCATGAAATTGTGATAACTCTGCATGATTGAATGATTCTTTTTTTAACTGTTCTGCTATTACTTCTTCAATAATGTATTACAGCATTTTCTCAGCAAAAGATGTTGGGATAATTGGCCTAAAGTTTCTGGTTTCTGACTCCTCCTTTACATTTGCAAATCTGTGTGTAGTGGGATACTGGGCATAACTGTGTGACTGGCAGACAGGGCGAAAGGATAGCACAGTTGCCAGTTTACCCAAGGGCACGGCTGCAGATTGGATCTGTTGCAGATGAGGATTTCAATAGGCTAGGCTATGATGATAGACTGATGGATACACATCATTTGGCGTACTGAAAGCCTGCCAAGGACGAGTCAGGTTTATAGGATTTAAGAGCCATAGCGACCTTAATATGTACAGGAATTGCTATCCTTAACCTGTCTAGAAGTTGTAGTAATGGAAGCAGCAGCTGTCAGATTTAAGTCAGATGCTCTTTAGCAAAACATAGGCATCTTAAGCACTAGATTTCACTAGAGTAGGTGTAAGAAAGTTGCTAGTAACCCCTGGAGGCACAGTTTTCAGCTGAGAGCTCATCCTCCCCTCCATCTGCTAATAGCTTGTTTTGCTGTGGGTGACCTCTCTTCATTCTCCCAGTTATGAACAATTCTAAGAGGAAGGCTCAGTAAGTCATGGATGTCTACCCTTCAGTGCCAAACAAGCAGTCCCTTTAGATGATTTAAGCTTCAGAAAAATATCGTAAAATGTCAGAAGATGTGCTCAATACACAAGCAACCAGAAGGAATAATCCTATAATTAATCTAAAAGTAGTTTATGATACATTTAGTAGACAAGAGTGGGAGGATGCGAGTTCTTCATGACATTTGAAATGTATTCAGCTATGCAAGGTCAGGTCAAGTTGCAGGCTAGAGCACTATGTTGAAAATGGCAACACAAACATCAAATCAACATTGCAGACTAATGTCATTAATCTTCCTGCTCTGCGTATTGCTGGAAGTAATTTGGCCTGTGCACATTTATAAACTCGCTTACCAAGTTAGTGTGTGGTGAACTTCCCATCAGCAGTGTGGCTAGACATCCTGGACGCCAAATAAACAGCTAGTACACAAGTTGATTTAGCTCCTCCTTTTGTCTGTATTTCAATGAGTGAGCTTTTAATGGATTTGAATATGTCAAATCCATATTAAATTATACTCATAATCAGGAAGCACAACCTCATCCTTACAACAATAATTTCACATTCGTGGAATTACTTAGCAATTCCACAGCCAACAGATTAGGGTAAACTCCAAAATACTATAATATTCAGCCATGAATAATGTTGTACAATTAAGCAGCTATAAAGAGGAGGTGGTTATGTGTTTATTCACCATCCTCTATGATGGTGAAGTAAGAAACAAAGATGAAACTTGACAGCTATCTACAGCTGAAAGTGTCAACCAGTCGCTCATTTTCAGCAATCTCTGCAGGAGCTTATCTTTACACAATTCAGTGAACAGCAAGTCACATCGAAAAATGATGGCATTCACTGCTCAAAGCAAAGGCTACAAGGCCCAAAAACACTCTCAGTTACATTTCTTCACACTCCTTAAATTCCCATAGAGCTGGAAAAACTCACCAGGATTTTGTATAAGAAAGCGGCATTAATCCAACCTGGTCATTATGTTAGCCCACTCTCAAACATCAGTAAAGTGGTGAAGCAGTTATCAACAAGTCTATCATTAGCACTTATTCACCAACAACCTATTCACCAATTTTCACATTGGGATTTACTTGGTCCACAGATTTGACCAAGCGAGCAACAAGACCTATTGACCGATCAATCACAGGAAAATATATTTGAAGACAATGAAGGGATGGTGAAGTTTTTAAAATGCCCAGAAACAGCATGCTTAACAGTCTCTAACTTTTGACCACTAACTGTTACCACCTCTAAAGTAACTGCAATGTTTCATAACTCTAAGTGCACATACTTTATCCACAGTGACCCACGACACAGCGTAGATGTTTATAATATTCAATTTTATAAATTAACCCTAAATAGCAGTTTGCATTGAGCTGGTGGAATAGATGCAAAGGAATGCTGAATTGAATGAAGAGTTACAGATCCTTGATCCTGGTTAATAAATGAATATTGTAAAATGGTATTCTGCTAATTTGTAAATTGTAGCCTCCTAAGGTTACAAAATTCAACTTAAAAAACAACTGTCTCACCTGTTAACAAAACATAACAATTAAAACTTACAGAAATGTGTAAGTATATTCAGAAATGAACCAAAATATGAAAACACTCCATCTTAACAGCAGCAGGGTAGATTTTGACCTTGTGGAGATAGTAAATCAATGGTCAATTTTACTTTTCTCCAGATTTTTATTTCACCATCCAACAAAATTAAAGTCCATCACCAGTGTACTTTGCCTGGCTAGATATAATAATAAAGGTCATTACAAGCATAGAATTAAATGATACACAGTAAATGTACTACCTGCCGGTTATTAGGAAGAACAGGGTGAGGATAACGAGAAGAGTGAATCCTCCAACTGCAGCAGTTGCAATGACCAAAACTTGCCCTTGTTCTGTGGTAATGTCAGATGCTGGAACAAAAATGGAAAGAAAAGGATACTGAAGTATAATAACACAACTGGTACCATTTTATGCAAGTTGCAATACATGCAATAAAACATTCTTAAAGCAGAAGAGGTAGGAAAAACGTATATGAAAAAAAAATTAAATGGCTAATATCAAAACTTTAGTGAGTGGAAGGTTACTAGCATTTGTTATGTAATTATCCAGAGATAAGATTATAGACCTCCACTTAAATTTTTGTTACGCATATTATTGTACAATTTATGCTGTGATTATGTTTCTCCTTTAATGTCATCGGATATCATGGTGGACGTTGAATACAAGCATGGGTAATGTGTAATAATGAGGATGCCATCATTAATTACAATAGAATCACTGCAATTATGTTAATTGATAAGCCATATCAGAAATAATAGCCAGTAGATATAAATTTAAATTGTAATGTCAGCCCATTCCATTTTGAATTTCCACAGTGTTCCAGTTTCAATATGCTAAATTATTCTGGTTGTCAGTCAGTTTAACATAATATAGTGTCACATATGATTGATCACCCAAGCTACAGTAACAATATAAAGTGAGAGGAAACTGATGAAGACCACACTGGTAGAACTTTCCTTTCTTAATCTTGTGATATGTGCATCTTGGCAAGGTCAGCATTCTTGCCCCATTTAATTGTTCTTAAATGGAATGGCTTCCTAGGCAATTTCAGTGGAATGCTCTGTTACAAAAATCTGTTACAATCCAGTGGACCTAGACTCAAGAAAGCAAAAAAAGCGACAAGTGTGGTAGACAGGGTGGTGAAGAAGGTATTTGGCATGCTTGCCTCCATCAGTCACAGCAATGAGTACAAGAGTTAGAATGTCACGTTAGGACTGCACAAGCCATTGGTCAGACCATATTTGGAGCACTGCATACATTTCTGGTCACCCTACTACAGGAATGATGTTATTAAACTGGAAAGGATGCAAGAAAGATTGACAAGGATGTTACCGAGGCTGGAAGGTTTGAGTTATAAGGAGAGGCTGGATAGACTGGGATTTTTTCCCCTGGAGTGTAGGAGGCTGAGGGGTGAACTTATAGTGGTTTATAAAATTACTGAGACTATCTTTTAAATAATAAATTGAATTTACATCCTTCCAGCAGTCTTAGTGAGATTTGATTCCATGTGCCCTGCAGTCCTCGGGAACAGAATACATTGACATTACCACCACATAACTGTCTGCCCATAAATACTTAACTGTCCCAATATCTTCAAATCAAGGTAGATTGGAAACAAGTAGGGAAATATAAATTTATGCACACTGCTGATTTGTACGCACACACAAACTCTGGAGAATCAGTTTAAACTCAAGGATTAGTGATTAGTCTTTTGTTACATTCTCACAAGAAAACAGAGTCAAAAGTATTGATTTCAGTGTAGAACTTCCTGTTTCTGATGTTGGACTTCTTAGAACTGCATCCACATTGACAATTAAGGCCTGGTGGGTAACTAAAACAAGTGCCATGCCCCTACTGTGTGTAAATGAGGAGCTTCAGGTTTGTTTCATATACTCTCACTGAAATCGATTGTTACAGGTCCAACTTGAATTCTTCAGCAGCCACCAAGATATGCATTTTTAAAATTACAATGGCCATTTGGAAGGAAGGCAGGACAGTTCTCCCCAGTGCCCTGCCAAGTAACCAACGTCACTGAAACACAATTTTCTTAACAATGCTTAGGTCTGGCCATTGCAACTTCAAATGAGAACAGATACACAATTAAAAAACGAAAATCGACGAATTTCTGTTGGAGATGCGCTGCTCTATCTACACTTGGCTTCACAAAAAAAGGCTTCTCTGATTTTATCATTACATTCATTGGGTAGCACGAAGCACCTTTAGTTACATGAGACATACAAAATAAGTTGACCATAGAAAATTATCTCCTTTCAGATTTAAGTACCTTTTCAATAACATGTTCAGTAATAATTACCAGTAATTACCTTCCCTAGCAATAAAAAAAAACTCATTTCTTCAGGATTAAATTTCAGAGGCTTGAAGTATACGAAAAATATTCTCTTTGCCAGTTCTTTTCAATATTTCTTTCTTAATCAAAATATCTTTCTCTCATGTTTTCTCTTTCCGTATCTGATTTGGCATTAAATGCACCCACTCTAATTTGCAGCCTTATGCTGCATATTTCACCATCCTTCAATCTGATTGATTAAAGATGTACACAGTTGCTTACACTGTTCGCTTATGTCCCAGATATTGTATCCAGATGCCATGTCAATTCCATTTCACATGTAAAGTAACTTGTAGTGAAAACTATTGTCAAACCTAAATGATCACCAGCAGGTCCAATTAACAGTGGCCCCACAGCTATTGCATGAATACAGCAAAGTCTGAGCCATTACCTGCTCTTTATTACAATGATCTCTGTAGGACCTCAGTGTGTGCATTTGGCTGCCACATTTCTCAAATTTTAACAATTGACTTCAAATGTTTGGAACATGCTAATATTCTGAAAGGTATTGCATAAAAGCAAGCTCTTCTCTCTTAAATCAAAGAAAATTACTGTGGATGCTGGGAGTCTGAAATAAAAATAAACAGAAAATGCTAGAGCAATACAATAGATCTGGGAGCATCTATGGAGAGAGAAACAGAATTAACATTTTGAGTCTAATGTCTCATCTTTGAAGCTGAAGGTGCTGAAAAAATGTTTTTTAATGCTGTTGACAAAGTGCCCAGTGTACTTTAATGGTGGTGAGGGAGTGATTGCAATGTAAAATAGATGTTAATGACAGGTTTGACGAGAAGAAAATAGCTTAGCTCTGTTGAGAGCAAATCAAGTAAGACACTAATAAGTCACAGGTGGGTTTGGGATGGAGTGGAGGGGTAAGGAGAGTTGTAATCAAAATGAAGGACAGTATTCATGCTGTAAACTTGTTAAACTCAACATTGAATCCTGAAAGCTGTAAAGTGCCTTCACAAAATTGAGGTATTATTCCTCCAGCTTATGTCAAGCTTTGCAGCTAACACTGCAACAGGCTAGGATGAAAATATTAGCATGGGAGCAAGATTTTAAAAATGGCAAGTGGTCTTCAATGGCCCCACCATGGGTCAGGAAATTCCTCAAAGATGATGCTATGTTGCTGCTCTGTATTTACAACTTCAGCACAATTCCTAATAGCATGCGTAAATCACAAAATAATGGCGGTTGAGCAGCTGCAAGGAAATCCCTGGCCATTATGCTAATTTGTGTTGTCAGCTTGTAATAAACAGTCGAGGACACAACACCATTATAGTGCATTTAGATCTTAAATTGAAGAAGAGCTTCACCATACAATTCTGATTGTTTAATCCTACTGAAGAAAGTAGGGAATTGCAAAGATTTTCTAAATGTTGAATGCTGTGATTCAACACGAGCTCATAAATTGTACAGAAATATTAATATCTGTGTCGTCAATTCTGATAATCATAAACTCTGATAGACTTGATGATCATGCTGGGATAATTTTTTATGCTCATCAGACAGCATGATCGCTGACTTAGTGTCAAAGTGCAGTAGTGGGAGGCAATAACAATGGCTTGTATTCTTCTACATGGATTTGGCAGGGTAGTAAAATTTTAATAGCAGTAGCAAAACAACAGAAAAAAACCAATTACCAGGGGCTGAATCCAATTAATTTCAGCCAAAGAGCAATTCCATAATCATAATTGCCGACAAACCAACATTTTGTAGTCATGCT
This sequence comes from Ginglymostoma cirratum, assembly GCA_024137785.1. Lineage (NCBI taxonomy): Eukaryota > Metazoa > Chordata > Chondrichthyes > Orectolobiformes > Ginglymostomatidae > Ginglymostoma > Ginglymostoma cirratum. The sequence goes on from JAHRHZ010000032.1 coordinate 11,846,209, forward strand.
CAGTTAAGTCTTTAATGCTAGTTAGTGTGATGAGTTTTATTATCATACTCAATCAAAATATCAGGCATGCATTGTGCTCTGATGTATGAGGCAGCATCATGCATCTTCTGCATCTTTGAACTTGTTTTCAGACACTGGTTTAAGACATTTTGCATTGTATTACCATAGCTCATTGAGGTGAATATAATGGACAGATGTGTACAATTTACTTGGAGGACACCATTGTCTTTCACAACTGAAACTCGGAAGTGCATAATTTTGCCTGGATTCCAGATCAAGGAGTTCCGACTCTTATTGAACATTTTCAGAGCAGTTCCAAAAGAGCCCAGAAAATGCACAATCACACATTGAAGGTCATAAACTTGAATTTAAAGACTGGTTTGGGCAAGGAAAGTTATTAATTATATTTGTGAGAGCTCTTCACCGCAACAACAACAAACATCAGCAGAATATTACAAACGGAATTGTTTAAGTTTACCCTTACCATTTTGCATATATGTAGTACTTAACTTCCCAAAATTCTTGCCATCATGTGTTTGTCAGCAAACGTTTAGCAACATATTATTTGCAGTGGTTGGCATATAGAGTTTCTTAAAATGAATAGCATTTTTATAATGGGCTCAAGAGACATTAATACATACTGCAGAATGAATTACTAATGAAAAACACTTGGTTCTAATTAACATAAAGAGCTGAGGATAAAAGAAAAGGAGTGTGAGTTTCTTTCAAGTATAACAGAAATTAAGCATTTATGCAAAGATAATGAAACTATTTGAAGCTTTTCAGACATTATGGAACTGAAGTGGAGCAGAGATACATGAAAGCACGTGCCATCTGTTCTATTTATACAGAGATGCCAGGGAATCAAGAAATTGCTAGGAACTTGGTTGTCATTAATTTTCTGAGACACAAACTAAATCATAAAAAATGATGATGCAATCATGAAGGCATAATTATTCCTTTACCTGTGAGATTGTCTCTATAAATTAGATGCCATTGGGCAACAACACATAACACTAGCTAGTGAAGTGAGCATATGGATTACCTGGCACCTACGGTGTGGAAGCAGGCCATTCAATCCATCGAGTCCACACGGATCCTTTGAAAAGCATCCCACCAAGACCCACCCCATCTCTGTAACCCGGTATTTATCATGGCTAACCCACCTAGCTTACACATCCCTCGACAATATGGGCAACTTAGCACGGCCAATCTGCCTAACTTGCACATCTTTGGACTGTGGGAGGCAACTGGAGGGAACACACGCAGACATGGGGAGAATGTGCAAACTCCATACAGAAAGTCGCTCGAGGGTGGAATCGAACCCCGGTCCCTGGGGCTGTGAGGCAGCAGTGCTAACGACCGAACGACCATGCTGCCCAAGTGGAGTTAATCAACAATGAAACATGTTCAAAATTAATCATGCAGCAAGTAATCAACTTCAAACAATGGCAACTTGCTTCAGGTACTTTCCTTTCCGATTTCTCCTCCTTTCTTGAAAACATTGACCCTTTGCCAAGGTATGGTACCGTAGGTCTGAGTCATTCTTCAGTAGCTCAGCAAAGTGCCATTTTTCATGGTTTCTCTTTAGCAGCAAGAGCCAAATATAGAATTGTTTGAGCCAAATCTCATCCTATTCTCACCCAACATTTAGCACTTCAGTTAGAGATGTGAAATTATTATCAAGTAGGAGAACATTAGCACTTGTTGTTGTCCACTTTTATCTTCCTAAACCGCAGCCTCGGAACTGGGGCTTTGCTGGACCAGAGAATTTGCTAGTGAGAGTACAGAGAGGAGTGCATGGGGCAATGAGTATCTTGGATTGAAGATCGAAATTATCGAAATTATAAATTAAACTTTAAAAGTAATTCCATTATTTCTGTTTCAAAAAAGTTTGAACAGGGAGTTGCTACCATGTTAATGGAAAAGATACTGAGGAAAGAAAAGACAACCACCACAGACAGTCAAAGTATGCCTTTAAAAAAAAAATTTCCAGCTTGGTCTTCAGTGCGATTGTAAAATTTGTGGGCAAGATAAATTAAGACAGTGCTGAGTAATCCTTAGTGCCATGTTTCTTAAGTAGCAATTTCAGAAAAGTCTGGTTACCATAACCAGGGAGGTTTCCACATCAGTGTTCATTGTGTTCTCTCAATACAATTCTCTAACGTTTGAACATACTTTTGTGCTGGGGACTGTTACAAAAGTATGGAGAATTCCCAAACTGATTTCACCTTGTGACTCTGTTCTATCGTTAATGATGGAAGATGCCTCCAAACTATTTGACACGTTGACATGTTGACAGAAACCAAAGGTAATTTTTGACTTATCAAGATTCTTGAAAGAAAATTTAAGAACATAATTCAAGAAGGACTAAGCATTAGTATTGCTGTAATTCCTTAATTACCAGAACTGCACAATACTGCAGTAAGTCTGGAGATTTAAGGAATCAAATAGTTCCTTCTGTATGAAATAATCATTGACTGGCTATAATATGGAAGGAGGTCTTTCAGCCTGTTATTTTTATGCTGTCTCTGTATCTAAGCAGTTCAGCCCATACATTCTCCCCTATTGCTCCATATTCTTCCTTTTCAGAAAATATACTGGAGGAACTCAGCAGGTGTGGTAATAGTCGTGGAGAGAAAGCAGAGTTAACAATTCAAGCTTAATTCAAACCAGTTCTGAAGAAGAGTCACTGGACCCGAAACACTAACTCTGTTTTCTCTCCACAGATACTGCCAGACCTGCTGCATTTCTTCAACAATTTCTGTTTTTATTTCAGATCTTCAGCGCCTGCAATTTTTGTTCCATTTTGCTCAATTTTGTAATCATTTTGCTGATCATTTTATGCTATTAGCTGTAAGTTTGTTCAAAAGTCTGCATTGTGGCACTTTATCAGATGCCATTAGGAAGACCATAATCACCACATCAACAGCATCACTCATCAACCTTGTCTGTTACTTCATCAAAAGCTCGATCAAGTTAATTAAACATTATTCGTCCTCGACAAACCTATGTGGGGTTTCCCTATTAACTCATATTTGCCTGCACGACTATCAAATTTGTCACAAATTATTGTTTCTAGATAGTTTCCCACCACCAAGTTTAAAATTCCCAGATTGGAAAAGCCTAGGTAACTAGACCCCTAATTATCTTCATACCACATCACTCCTGAGCCCAAGATTCAGATTGCCCCCTACCAAAACTGAAACTACAACTCTATCAACTTGATCTCATTCCACCTGACAAACTCCCCTGATACTCCAACTATGGCCCCTAGACAATTCAACTCCTCCCTCACCTGATCTGACCTCACCACTCAACTTACCCTCAGCCTCTGACTCCATCAACTCACCCTTAACAATCCATCTCAAACTCCCAATTATTCCTCCAACTGAACTGAACTCACCTCCAGACTAACCTCTAACTACCAACACACTCTTTCTATCTTCTGCAAGACTCCTCCCTCTTAGCAATATGACCCAACTAACACACCCAACTAACACCTGAACCTTCATTATAACCAGTAGAATCAGTCAACAATTAACTTGAAAGTAGTCAATAATTCCATTAAATAATGTAATTGCTGGTGCTCTTCCTGCTGTTGAATGAATGTTTAGATGTGAAAATCTATGTAAGGGCATTGGCTGGAGCACAGTGGTCCAAAGTAACACTACTGCCAACTGACTGACTGACATCATGAGCTACCTGCTCTGGTGAACAGTCACTACACGCTTACTAACGCCTGTATCAAATGGTGTCAGGTGGGATTATTCCTCAGTTGTGCTTGTGCACATTCCATGGATAGCATTTTGGAACTCCGAGGCTACTCGTATACCCAAAAATATATCTGAATGATTCCAATTTCACACCCATTTTGCATAAACTTTTGGGTTTTGATGCACTTGTCCCTGAGAGAACTTAATAGGGAAGCTTCTCTTTTCAACTGTGTCAGTTTGTATCCAATTCAGCATACAAATCAGCTAGCAAGTAGCAAAAATCTGAACCATGTCTTATAAAAGAGGTATTCAGGAATGAAATACATTGTCAACCTCTTTCCCACTTTTACTGGAACACAAATGTATTGATCAAGGGGAAATACTTTCCTCCAGGTACCAGCCTATTAAATGAAGGGAATGCAAGTTAACATTAAAAAAAAACTGGTAAAAGTGCCAAATGATATTATGAACGGCAACTGTGAGCTTTACTGTTAGTATGTGTCATTTTTACTTAGCCTGATTTTAGAGGTATGTTATGCAGCAAAAAGATTTAGTAGAACCAAATGTGAAATGTTTAGCTAGAATTTAGAGATGAAAAAAAAAGCTGTTATTATTGAAACCAATCGAATGATTGTAATCTGCTCGTGCTGTACAGTTTTTGAAATAATCTGTTAAACATGTCACATAACCACTAGATTACACAACATCATAGCACATTATGGGATAAATCTGCTAGGTATTTATGAATTTCCTCAAAAAAAAATAAAGTTTTGTTAATTTTTTAGAAAACTTATGGATGTTAAACAAATACATTAAAAAGAAGAGCAAAACAAGTAACAACATGTCTAAGCGCTAAAGAATACATAAAGGAAAAGTTATGGGCAACAATCCACATAAACCTACATTCATCTCCGGTTTCAAACTCAAACTTCTGACTGTAACTGCCATATCCAGCCGCAGTCCGAGCACGGATCTGAAATACATATTTCGTAGCATGCTTCAGTCCATTAATGATTACACTGGAAGATTTGGACCTTGTAGAGGAGTAGCTGAGTTGTTCGTGTTCCTGCATGAAATTAAGGATAAATTACTTGAAGATCAAAACGAAACCTGCTCTGGATTAAATGGCTGCACAAGTCCAAAATGTCTTTCTCACCCATGGCTTACCCACGGAAATGTAAACAAATTGGTACAGTTTTTGCAAGTGTGTTTAAATGCATTTGTTGTCTTTTAAGATCAGGGACGTTAGCACTGGGGAACAGACCAAACTGTTTTTCACTATCAGTAGCTATCATCGCCCTGTTACAACATGGACATAAAGCAATCTCTATGTTTTCAGCATACAGGGAAATTGTTATCCTTGTACCAAGTCCAGCAAAATGTTGCGAAATGTTATTTTATAACATATATATATGCGATGTGTAGAAACTATTTTTCCCATTACATCTCAAAAAGCCTCAGAAAAGCTTCCTATCCTTGGATCCTTTCTTAGAAATAGTGTCAATTTAGTGAATTGAGTTCAATGTTAAATTGTTTAGATCTTTTTATGAGATATATTTCTAGGTAAATAAGTAGCTGGTGATTTTTACAAAGAAATTTTGAATTTACATGGACACAAAATAGTGTTCATGTCTGTGAGGTGGATTCAAGTTCAAATTATGCAAATGTTGAAATGCTGGTCAAATCCATGATGCAGTCCAGATACTAACATAACTATTTCATCAGGAACAGTTAAATTAATGACTGCATATTGAAATTGGATATTGTCATAATCTGGATAAAATTGTTTACCTAAAGAACAACACTTTTTTTAAGCTAGTTTACTGAGACAGAATGCAGTACCGTGTTTTGCATAAAGGCCCTTTCAAAGAATGGCCATCAAGAAGACAAGAAATTGGCATGGGAGTAGGCCATCAATTTCCTTGAGACTTTTCCACCATTCAAGAAAATCATGGTTGATTTTCAACCTTACTGGCACAGGATTTGTGCAAGTAAGGTTTTTGTCACAGAAATTTTGTAACAATGTATAAGTAAGTATACAGGTATAAGTTGTTCTGATTGTCCAGTGTGGAATTCCAACAGCAATTCCAGGTTTCTCTCATTACAAAATAGTAAGCAGTTCAGAATGAGCGATGACACTGGAAGTCAATCATAGATCACCAACATCATTTGAAGCTTAAGATTACAATACAACTTTGACTTCGTTCCTCTGTAATTAGTGTCAAAGATTCTGAAAGAATAATCTCAGAACCTGAGTTGGGCTGCTGCAATCTGAATGTATTCTGCCAGCTGCACTGAGATTTAAGAAAAATGCCACCCATATAAAAAATAAGATCGCTTGTTTTTTTTTCATCTAGCTAATCTTACCACAAAGTGCCAATGGATAAGTTACTTTTCCCTTCTTTATGATGGAGCGTACCATCAGCTGGAATACTGTAGGAGGTAGCTGATTTTTTCAATTTTGCAATGTTTACTCTATCTTATTTCAGTAGTCCTTGGCATGGCTAAGTAATGGATGTTGCTACCTTTAAGGGGAGGCCTGAGTCCCAGAATTGTCCTTTTCTTCTCCCAGACATTCTGCATGCTTCAGCTCACCAGTTATTAGTGAACTTGAGAACATGACATTCATGTCGTCTGCTTTATTGGCATAGTGATTGTAATGAGGTCAGCCAGGTGGGCCTCATGTAATATGAGTTCCTTGATTGAGTCATGTTAACAACCCCAATCAGGGAGCCCTGGCTGACAGATAAGAACATCCCATCTACTCTGAGAGCTGGCTTTGAGGGAGTTGATCTGTATTAAGGACTCTCTACATGTAAATAAAGGATGGCCTGGTGACACGATACTGGCCCCTGTGGAGATTTTTCAGTAATCTTGGAAAGCAATCTTTATTTTAATTCTCCAGAGTTTGGGTTCATATCAGAAGACTTTTCTTGTTTTCCATTGACCAGAGAGAGGAGTTGTGAACAGACAAATGAACTTTGAACAAACTAAAATAACTAACACTATTTTCAATGCAGCCTTCTGTGAGGTACTGGTGAGTGGTTGTATTCTATATCTGTTAGGTTATTTTCTTAATGGCTGACTCTCCAAACTGTTTTTCATGCAACATCAGATGATGCGCTGTTTTATAATGACTGGAACTCTGTGGCAGGTAATATGCGATATAATATTCTGTTAAGCAGGAGTTTAACTAACCATGTCAAGTTTGGTACCACAAGGTCTCATATCTGTAAATGTAAGACAAAATTAGACACCGAGGGAAGAATAAAGTTTAGCTTGTTCTATAAATCTAGTTTAAGGAATTGGATAACTTGTCTTCTCTTTTTTAATGGATTTACTCCTTTAAAATATGATGGCTGTCAGAGCGTAGCATATGTTATTGACTTAAACCATAGCAAAGACTTTCCTGCTGCAGTGCTTGCGGTAAACAAACCAATAAATAACTTTAAAAGCCATTACACTATTCACTCATTAATGTGCAGCAGTGTATAACTTAGTGTGTGTTTTTTTTTAGTGCTACATGGGACAACTGTTGGGTCCTTTCTTAGTTAATTTGAAATAGCCTATACCTCGCCAGATATGTCATGAATGTCCTGTCCCTCTCCTTATTGTCTGATGATGCTTCATCCTGATCAGGTTTCTTGCAGCTTTTATCAGTGCTGGCTTGTCACTGCTTTCCACTCTCAGGGATGGAGGAAGGAGCAAGGTCCCAAATTTGCCTCAGCCCAAACAGGAACCAAACAGGTACTGATGACCATCTAGCCAACTGATCTAATCAGACTCCTACTTGCCAGATGCTCAGATCAGTTTCCGGCCATACCAGCTTGCCATTTCACATACAGCATTTTAAAAAATATCTGCTGAATGCATTTAGAAGTTGTTTTTTGTTCATAGTGATGACTGCATGTAACTTTGTTTTTTACCACTTTTAAAACTGAGTCACAAATTTGCATGTAAACAACAACTTCCATTTATATAGCACCTTTAAAGGCATAAAACATCCAAAGGTTTATCATAGAAACAGAGACCAAATATGATGCAAATCCTGAAATTGAGATATTTAGACAGATGATAAAACAGCTTGATTGAACCATTAGATTTATAGAAGCATCTTTGTGTAAACTGAGATGGGGAGGCAGAGAGGACAGCAGGTTCATCCAGCCCCATGCTTGTTATCTCGGATTCTCCAGCATCTGCAGTACCTTTTTATCTCTGGGGAGGCAGAGAGATTTTTTTTAGGAACTCTGGAGCTTAGAACCTTGGTAGTTGCAGGCACAGCCATCAACGGTGGAGTGCTTCAAATCAGCAATGCTCAAGAGGCCAAAATTACAAGGGCGCAGTGGGTTGTGGAGTTGGACACGATTACAGAGCTACCAAGGAGTGAAGCCAATAACTGATTTGGAAACAAGGACGAGAATTTTAAAAACAGAGCATCGCTTAGCTGGGAGCTAATATAGGTCACTGACCAGAAGGGCAATGAGTGAATAGGACATTGTGAGAGTTAGGACATAAACAGTCAAGCTTTAGATTGCCTTGGGTTTAAGATGGGTAGAAGATGGAAGCAGACAATGTATGATGGTTACATTTCAGAACTTCTTACCGATATACATTAACATCCCAGTTACTAATTTTTTATGTTGGATGATATAATTTGTAGCATTCAGGTATCTGGTATATGTTGAACTGGCTGCTTCCACCTCATAGCATATTGAAATCTCATTCAAAAATGCAGGAGCTACTGGGCAGTTGTAGAAGTGTAACCTCAATATTCATTAATGAATGTAAACAGTTGTGTGCTTTAGTGGGATGACATCACTTGTGCAAATGCACAGGCTCCTCCAATTAGAATATTGCCTTTTAATAACTCCCAGGTGTCCTCTACTGCAAAGATACCTAGGCTTGGTACGGCCAACTGTCTATGCTCAAGGCAAGACTGACAGCTTGGAAATGATGCTGCTAGCAATTTCATCTCTTACCTCCATTCCCAGTGAACTTGGTCTTCCACAAAAACAGATGCACTTCAATTTATAATTATGTGTGAGATTTTACTTTCTGGTACAATGTCAAGGTTAAGAATTTAGGAACAAATTAACTATTAAATTAATCATTGGCAAAGGCCTGTACTGGGACAGCCAATCACATCAACAGAAAACCAGGCACAGCTATTTTGAGGTTCATTTTCCTTTAGTAGTCACCACTCAGAATATTAATGGGAAAACAAATATTTCAATTCATTTTAAAATTATCGCACAAAATTATGATTCGGTTCTTTATACGTTATAAGGCTTCATTATGAGGTTGTCAATTTTGCGTGTAATTTCTCAGGAACTAAATATTGTGTACAGTGATATTCTCGATGGATCCTTACTTTTTCATAGTACTTTATCTCGTAGTCCAGAATGATTCCATTTGGATGCTCAGGCTCCTGCCATGACAGACCAATACTGTTCTGGGATGCCCAATCTTTCCTCAGAAACCTAATCAGAGAGGGAGCTGAAAGGACAAAAGTTTCTGTAAAAATATTCATAGGGAAAACCAGCTCAAGTGAATCTTTGGCTTTTGGATCAGTTTAGCAGCAGTTGTCAAAGTGCTATAATGCAACATGCGATGTGGTTATTTCAATTTCACAGGCGGACACCCTTAGTCTCTTCTGCTAACCACTGTTTTTGAACTTCACTGCCTGCTGTGCTTGGCCAATAACTCCCCTGACTCTCGTCCCATGAATGAATCTAAGTGGTTTATTGACAACAGGTCACAAACAGTGCTGCATGAGTGATGGGGCATTAAGTTACTTGTTTGTGCTTAATCGAGAGCACGAATACTGAGCTTTGTTTGCTTCTAATATAGCTCTGTGTGGAGCTGTCAGAAAGATACAGTCATAATCATTACCAAAACAAAGCAAGCATCCATCATCAAACCAAGCTAAACATTCATGCCACCTCTTCCGTTCTTCCAAAATAAGTTTTTCTTTGGAATGTGGATGTTGCTGAAGAGGGAATATTTTATTGCCCCTTGCCCTGAATGAATGGTGATGGGTGTCCTGAGTGAACTGCTGGTAGTGATATTATACAGCTGAGTAGATTGCTAGCTCACTTCAAAGACAATTAAGAAATAACCATGCTGGTATGGATCTACAATCACATAAAAATTCAGACTTGGTAAGGTTTCCTTCAAAGTGGCGGATGCTTTTACAGCAACCTAACAGCTTTATACATACCTTTACTGGTACCACCATAACTCCCTCACAGGTTTATTAAACTAAATTTGGATTCTCAATCTGCCATGATGGAATTTGAGCTCATGTTCCCTGGATTGCTTGTCCACACCATATGCACAACATTACCGTGTCCATTCAAATATATTGACAAAGTAATCTTCAAAAAGCTTTTAACTGAAAAGAATTAGTGTGAGAATCACATCCCTGTCATAAAGAAAAATGGCAGAGATGCAGAATACCTTTGAAGAAATAAAATTGGATGTGTGAACCAGTTACTGAGGCTGCCTGCCCAATTGCAGGTATGTGAAATAATAACTATTTTAATATCACACCTTATTGTTTAAATTATTTATATCATCATCATTAGCAATACTCAAGAATTTTTTGGAAATGACATTGTGTTACCTTTTTGCACATCTCTACCAACATCCCATTCTCTGAAAGCCTGGAGAATAGGCCTTTGGCAACATTATTGCTGTTGACAATTATGCATTCTATGCCATAATGAAGGGCTATTAGGCAGTGTTTTATGGCTGCTTATGATAGGTGCTCCTCTAATTTTTCCTCCCCACCAGAGATAAAATGTTTGTACTTTTAAGATATTTGCTAGCAAAACTCACCCATTGAGGAGACACAAAATTCTTAAGGCAATAAGACTACCTTCACACCCAGGACTCTGTATGGATTTCTAATATTCTGCCATGGTCACCAAGTCAAACTACATTTCACTTAATTTATGTTTTCACATCTTCCGTGGGGAGAAAGCTGCAGGATATTCAAGGCAGCTTTAATGGAAGGCAGAACTTCAGAAAGGGTGATCAAAGCTGAGATTGTCTACAAGTTACTGCATTTGTGATTGAGGATTGCTGCCACCAATCTTCTGTCCTTTGACTGGATACAGGGGATGAATTGATTTCCAGTGGCAGAGGATCAATCATTTCCGAGTCTTTATAAGAAGAGGCTCTTTTCTTGACAAGGTTTGGTTTGTTGCATAAGTTAGGCATTGTCATCGCGGGTACTGGTTATGGAGGGGTTAATGGTACACTGGTTCCTCCCTGTTTGCTGATGTCATACACAGTCTGTGGATGGAAAGAAGTTCAGAAGGAGTGGACGTATCTATACCAGCCCCGTGACATTCGAATAATTATAGCTGACCAAGTGCAGTCATACTAAATGCTTTCATGTAACAAACCTTCTTGTTATCAAAGAACATGCCTTTTCTGTAGATACTGTCCAGTCGTGTATTCTCTATCATAATCACACAATAGACCCAAGACAAAGCAAAGATAAAGGAGAACAGTTGTCAGTGGGCTATGTCAAGTGATCTTTACACACTACCACATTCCCCAATGTGCCAGCCATGGTTATCTGAAAAAAATACCACAGAAACAGAGTGCATTAGCTCATAGTATATTAGCTAATTAGGTGTTGTGACTATGATTGTGAGCAGATTTGTGGATATCCATGTCTGCACTCCACAAGATCCTAAGATAGATTCCTTATCCCCTTCCAAACCAGTATCACATCATCACATTGGATGGATCTTAATGGGTTCTCCAACATTAACCATTTCAGAACCATTACCTAATGCACCAGTTGCCACGGAGAGCTATCTGTGTTTCATGACAGCACATATGTTGTCACTATAAAATCAGAAAACGAGAGAAGTAATACAACAAATGGCACATTTGTAGGCAGAGCATTCCAGATCATGACAACTCGCTCTGAAAAAAAAGTATTTTTTTAAGCTGCTGCAGGAGTAGACACAGCTGTTCTGACATATGTTTGCATATTAACAGGACAAGTTGACAAATCTGTTGAAAAAAAAATCCAGATTTCCCCTGAACTCTACTGATAGTGGAAAATAATTCCAGGCCGCAAACAAAATACAACTCTGGATAACAACACTTTAGGGAGGATTTCAAGGCTTTGCGGAGGGTAGAGACAAAATTGACAGCACAGTGCCAGGGATTGTTCCTCAATTCAATCATTTGGAGAAAACAGAAAAGCTCAGTTTGCTCTGTAGAGAAGGTTAAGAGGCAATTTGATAAATGTGCTCAAAATCGTGAACGGTTTTGATTGAATAAGTAGTGGAAAAACGTTTTCAGTAGCAGAAGCACTGGTAACCAGATGACACAGATTTAAGATTAACGAAAGAAGTAGCAATGATATGAAAGTTTTTTTTTACAGTGCGAGTTGTGATCTGGAATGCACTGCCTATAAGAACTGTGGAAACAGGTTCAGCCGTAATATTCAAAAGAAAATTGAATTAATACTTAAAGGGAAGAATTGACAGGACTATGGTCAAAGAGTAAAGGAGTAGAACTAATTGGATAGCTTTACTAAGGAGTTGGCACAGGCACAATGACTTCCTCCTGAGCCGTATCATTCTATCAGCACACTGCGCATTGTTAGAACATAGATAACAACCATTATGCAAACAATCAGTGGGTTTGAAATGTGTGCACATCAGCAATTGTTGAAGAAAATCTGCTTTATTAAAATTTTTTCACAATACCTGAAGTGGAAGTTTGTCAGAATGTCCTGATGAGTAATTGGACATAATGGCCGTAAAATTGTTAATAGCAGCAACATTATCTGGACAGCATTATTACATACTCACTCATCCTCAACTTGAAATGTTTTGAGAACCCTGTTCCTGTAAGTCTTAGCTGACAAACACTAGCAAAGGATTTAAACTTTCTGTACTGTGCAGAAGCAAATTTAATGATGCACCTCTCTGGCCACACTTGTCTGTGTCAGGCACTGGCGGTGTATCATTTTCTTCAACAGCTGATATAGGCAGGAGTGAGAAAACAGCATCTGTTGGATATTATTGCAGCAGAAATCATGCTGAGATTTAATCATTTTAATGTATTTAAGACTGGATTCACCGCCAGCTGAACATTAGATAAAGAAAAGCCATTAACACGAAAAGTGATATTCTGCTTCTAAGTCCTGCTTCATCTGGACAACAGAATCAAGTGCAATGGGGTTCAGACAGAAATGCTGGGTGGAGATAACAACCAGATCAGCTATGATCTCATTGAATCAAGGAGCTGGCTCAAAAATCCGAATGGCTCAATCGTGCTTCTAAATTTTTTTTCCCAGTTGGCACTTCCGCAGACAGAATGTGAGTCATGGCATGGGGTGAAAGATGATGGAGTCGAGAAGTGTAGCATTTGAACATCAAGCAATCAGTTTAGAGGAGTAGGTGTGAATGTGAGATGGATAGAGTGTAGGGGATTATGTATGAAAGAGATGGATACAGTGTAGGGGAGTAATGTGTATGAGATGGATACAGTGTAGAGGAGTAAGATACAGTATAGGAGAGTAGGTGAGTGAGAGATGGATAGTGTAGGGGAGGTGCGTGAGAGACGGATACAGTATAGGGGAGTAGTAGGTGTGAGATGGATACCGCACAGGAGAATAGGTGTGTGTGAAATGGATACCATGTAGGGGAGCAGGTGTGTACATGAGATCAATACTCTGTAACAAGGGCAGGAGTTTCTGGGTGTAATTGAGGACACAATACAGAGGTTCATCCCAAAGAAAAGAAAGATTATCCGGGGGAGGATTAGACAGCCATGGCTGACAAAGGAAGTCAAGAAATGTATCAAAGAAAAAGAGACAGCCTATATAGTGGCCAAGAGCACTGGGAAATCAGAAGATTGGGAAGGGTACAAGAACAAACAGAGGATAACAAAGAGAGAAATAAGGAAGGAGAGGATCAAATACGAAGGTAGGCTAGCCAGTAATATTAAAAATGATAGTAAAAGTTTCTTTCAATACATAATAAACAAACGAGAGGCAAAAGTAGACATTGGGCCGCTCCAAATTGATGCTGGAAGGCTAGTGATTGGAGATAAGGAAATAGCTGAAGAACTTAATAAGTATTTTGCGTCAGTCTTCACAGTGGAAGACATGAGTAATATCCCAACAATTAAGGAGAGTCAGGGGGCAGAGTTGAGTATGGTACACGTTACAAAAGAGAAAGTGCCAGAAAAGCTAAAAGGTCTAAAAATTGATAAATCTCCTGGCCCCGATGGGCTGCATCCTAGAGTTCTGAGGGAGGTGGCTGAGGAAATAGCGGAGGCGTTGGTTGTGATCGTTCAAAAGTCACTGGAGTCAGGGGAAGTCCCAGATGATTGGAAAATTGCTGTTGTAACCCCCTTGTTTAAGAAAGGATCAAGACAAAAGATGGAAAATTATAGGCCGATTAGCCTAACCTCGGTTGTTGGTAAAATTCTAGAATCTATCGTTAAGGATGAGATTTCAAAATTCTTGGAAGTGCAGGGTCGGATTAGAACAAGTCAGCATGGATTTAGTAAGGGGAGGTCGTGTCTGACAAACCTGTTAGAATTCTTTGAAGAGGTAACAAGTAGTTGAGACCAGGGAAACCCAGTGGATGTTATCTATCTAGACTCCCAAAAGGCCTTTGATAAGGTGCCTCACGGGAGGCTGCTGAGTAAGGTGAGGGCCCTTGGTGTTCGAGGTGAGTTACTGGCATGGATTGAGGATTGGCTGTCTGACAGAAGGCAGAGAGTTGGGATAAAAGGCTCTTTTTCGGAATGGCAACCGGCGACAAGTGGTGTCCCGCAGGGTTCAGTGTTGGGGCCGCAGCTGTTCACTTTATATATTAACGATCTGGATGAAGAGACTGGGGGCATTCTGACGAAGTTTGCCGATGATACGAAGTTGGGTGGACAGGCAGGTAGTACGGAGGAGGTGGGGAGGCTGCAGAATGATTTAAACAGTTTAGGAGAGTGGTCCAGGAAATGGCTGATGAAATTCAACATGAGCAAATGCGAGGTCTTGCACTTTGGAAAAAAGAATACAGGCATGGACTATTTTCTGAACGGTGAGAAAATTCATAAAGCCGAAGTACAAAGGCATCTGGGAGTGCTAGTACAGGATTCTGTAAAGGTTAACTTGCAGGTTGAGTCTGTGATTAAGAAAGCGAATGGAATGTTGTCATTTATCTCGAGAGGGTTGGAATATAAAAGCAGCGATGTGCTTCTGAGACTTTATAAAGCTCCAGTTAGGCCCCATTTAGAATACCGTGTCCAATTTTGGGCCCCACACCTCAGGAAGGACATACTGGCGCTGGAGCGTGTCCAGCAGAGATTCACACAGATGATCCCTGGAATGGTAGGCCTAACATACGATGAATGGCTGAGGATCCTGGGATTGTATTCATTAGAGTTTAGAAGGTTGAGGGGAGATCTAATAGAAACTTACAAGATAATGCATGGTTTAGAAAGGGTGGATGCTGGGAAGTTGTTTCCATTAGGTGGGGATACTAGGACCCGTGGGTACAGTCTTAGAATTAGAGGAGGTCAATTTAGAACGGAAATGAGGAGACATTTCTTCAGCCAGAGTGTGGTGGGCCTGTGGAATTCATTACCACGGAGCGCAGTGGAGGCCGGGACGTTGAATGTCTTCAAGGCAGAGATTGCTAACTTCTTGATCTCGCAAGGAATCAAGGGCTACGGGGAGAGTGCGGGTAAAAGGAGTTGAAATGCCCATCAGCCATGATTAAATGGCAGAGTGGACTCGATGGGCCGAATGGCCTTACTTCCACTCCTATATCTTATGGTCTTATGGTCTTATGGTTGCAGAATCATAGAATTGGTAGGCCTTTCAGACCATCATGTTTACACTAACTCTATGAAAGAGTATGATGACATTTTTCACGACCTTTCTCCCCATCCCAGAGTATTGCTTCTATTTAAACAATCAGCTGGTAGCCTCTTGAATGCTTCAACTGAACTTGCCTCCACCACAGATCCAGGCAGTGCGTTTCGGTCCCTAACTATTCACTATGAGAATCACGTCATCGCACTTCCTTTACAAATTACCTTAAATTTGTGCACTCTCATTTCCAATCTTTTTATATGTTTGGACAGTTTCTCCCAACTACTTTGTCCAGCCTTGCTTATGATTTTGAAACCTTTTATCAAATCTCTAGCCTTAGGAGTTCTGAAGAAGGGTCTCTGGACCAGAAACGTTAACTCTGCTTTCTTTCCACAGATGCTGCCAGGCCTGTTGAGTTTTTCCAGCAATTTGTGTTATTGTTTTCACAGTTTTTTTTTCATGTTCTCTTCTTAGCCTTTCCCTTTCAAAGGAAAACAGTCCCAACTTTTCCAAACTATTTACAGAGCAAAAGTGTCTCATCCCAGGAACTTCTTTGCACTTGCTCTAACATGTTTACATCCTTCCTAAAGTGTAGTATCCAGAACTACACACAGTATTTCAGCTGAGGTCTAACTAGTTTCAACTCTACAAGATGGTGGCAGCGTAGGGTTTCTGAGCCGGGGTCGTCCTCTCCAACTGTTTTTCTTTCTTCTTTTCTCACTTTTTTTTTAGTTTTTTATGAATTTTTGCATCTTACCTTTTGGAGGGAACTCAGCTGTGGAGGCAGCAGCGTCTGAAGGCCCTGTGCAGTCCATTGACGACAGGCGACTGGTGTGATAGCACCATGGTTTCTCTGAAGTCCTTAGTGTAGAATTGGCTTGGGGGCTCAGTGCTGTACCAGATTGGGATTCGGACAATCTGCACTGAGGTGGCTGGTGAGGCCTGGATGGCAGTAGGTGGCAAAGTGTCTGGTGAGCTGGGCTGGACTCTAGCTGTTGGCAATAAAACAGCATCATGGAGGAGTGTGTGCCCAGCCCAGAAGAGAACGATTTGTGTGAGGGAGAGATTGAGCCCAGCGGGGGGACATCAAGCCCAGCACGGGGGAGATCGAGCCCAGCATGGGGGAGATTGAGCTGAGCACGGGGGGGAGATCGAGCCCAGTATGGGGGGAGATCGAGGCCAGCACGGGGGGAGATCGAGGCCAGCACGGGGGAGATTGAGCCCTTATGTGGTGTGTGAACTCTCATGGGGAAGCTCAGCATGGACCGTCTGCAAGCCAATGGTTAAAGGAGGACTTTAATTCTTCACTTTTCTACTTGTAATCTAAGGTTTGTACCTAGTTACCTTTGCACCTAAGATGATGCCAAGAAGGGTGACTTTATACACTTTTCACTGTACTTCTGTAGTTGAGTACGTGTAACATTAATTCTAATTCTGACAGTGTCTTATACAAGTTAGGCATCACCTCCTTGCTCCTGTATTCCTATATGTTTTGTTAACTACTTGCTCCACTGTTCACTTCACCTTTTGATTTGATTTATTATTGTCACATGTACCTAAGTACAGTGAAAACTTTTGTTTTGCATGTAATACTGGCAGATCATACCATACAAAGCACATAAGGCTAATAGAACAGAGTGAAGAATACAATGTTACAGCTGTGCATATGGTATGCTAACAGCAAGTTCAGTATTAAATTTAAAATTTGAGAGGTCCATTCAGAAGTCTAATAACAGTGAGGAAGAAACTGTTCTTGAATTTGTTGGTATGTGTGTTTAAGCTTTTGTGTCTTCTGCCTAACGGAAGAGGTTGGAAGAGATTATAAGAGATTTCCAAAAGATTTCTATGGTGCATCTATAAAAATTGGTAACAGCCTTTACTGACATGCCAAATTTCCTGAGCCTCTTGAGGCAGAAGAGGCATTATTGTGCTTTCTTGACTGTCATATCAGCATGGATGGTCCAGGACAGATTGTTGACGATCATCACTCCTAGGAGCTTGACGCTGTCAACCATGTCCACCTCAGCACCATTGATGTAGATAGGGGCATGTTCTCCACTTTGCTTCCTGAAATCAATGATCAGCTCTTTTGTTTTGCCTTACCTTTAGTAACTTATGCAGAAATATACTCAGGTCCATTTGCTTCTATACACCCTTCAGGGTAGCATCATTTAGTTATTACTCTATCTCCATGTTTCTTTCTATCAAAATGCAATACCTCACAATTCTGTGCATTGAACTTTACTTGAAACTACTGGCCACTCCATCTTCTTCTCAAGGTCCTTTTATAGTTTTGTGCTGTACTCATCACAGTTGACAATGTTACAAATTTTGTACTATTGGCAAACTTGGAATTTGTCTCCTGCATTCCAAAATCTAAATTATTAACACATATTAGGAAAAGCAAGAAGTGTGGAGCTGGAGGAACATAGCAGGCCACCCTTCTTAAGGCTCCCGGCCTGAAACATCAGCTTTCCTATTCCTCTGACGCTGCCTGGCCTGCTGTGGTTCCTCCAGCTCCACACTTTGTTATCTCTGACTCTAGCATCTGCAGTTGTTGCTATCTCAGTCCTTAAATTAACATTTTTAAAATTCATTCATGGGATGTGTGTGTCTCTGGTTGGTGGCATCTATTTCTCATCCCCAGTTGCCTTTGGGAAGGCGATGGTGAGCTATCTCCTTGAACTGCTGCAATCCATGTGTTGTAGGTAAACCCACAATGCCCTTTGAGTGCGAATTCCAGGATTTGACTCAGCAACAGTGAAGGGAATAGCGATGTATTTCCAAGACAAGATGGTGAATGGCTTGGAGGGGAACATGAAGGTCATGGTTTTCCCATGTATTTGCTGCCTTTGTTCTTCTAGATGGAAGTGGTCATGAGTTTGGAAGGTGCTGCCTAAGGAACCTTGGTGCACTTCTGCAGTGTATCTTGTAGATTGGACTCACTGAGCTACTGAGTATTGGTGAGGGAAGGAATGGATGCTTAAGGGCGTGGTGCAAATTAAGCATGCTGCTTTGTCCTGGATGGTGTCAAGCTTCTTGAGTGTTGTTGGAGCTGCACCCATCCAGGAAAGTGGGGATTATTCCAACACACTCCTGACTTGTACCTCGTAGATGGTGGATAGGCTTTGGGGATTCAGGAGGTGAGTTACTTGCCACCTCATTCTTAGCCTATGATCTGTTCTTGTAGCTTTTGTATTTAAATGAGGAGTCCAGTTGAATTTCTGGTCAATGATAACCTCCAGAATCTTGATAGTGGGTGATTCAGTGATATAATACCAGTGAATGTCAAGGGGTGGCTGATCAGATTGTCTCTTATTGGTGACAGTCATTACCTCGCATTTGTGTGGCATGAATGTTACTTGCCATTTGTCAGCCCAAGCCTGGATATTGTCCAGATCTTGTTGCATTTGAACATGGACTGCTTCCATATCTGAGGAGTCATGAATGGTGTTGAACATTGTTCGCTGATGATTGCACATCCCCACTTCTGACCTTATGATGGAGGGAAGGTCATTGATGAAGCAGCTGAAGATGGTTGGGCCGAGGTCACTATCCTGAGGAACTCCTGAGAGACAACTTGGAGCTGAGACGACTGACCTCCAACAACCACAATCATCACCATCTTCCCATGTATTTCCTGCAAAACTCATCTACAAAGCCTCCCCAGCTCAAAGTGTATCCCTTCACCATTTGTCTTTATTTCATATCTGTTTTTTGCCTTTTCCTATCTTTTCTGAACACACCGAGACCAGAAATACTTAAAACCCAGTTCAGCTCTTCCTTGAGCCATGTCTCTGTTATAGCCACATTACAGTTCCACAAAGCAACCTGTACCTATATCTCTCCAGTCGTATCAACCATACTTTGTGCTTTCACAAACTGCAGTGCACTCCTGGATTTATATTTCATTTCTGTGGAGCCGTCAATTTGATCTGGATGAGTGCCAAGAACCCAGTGCAGTTATCCTTCCAGCTGTGAAAGTGGATGCGGCTGACTGTTGCTGAAGCGTACAGTTGCACACAGCACATATTGCTTAGTCAACTGAACTTCTGAAGTCACTTTCAACTTTATGTCATAGGCATTTGAATGCCATTCAATAAAAAAGTTTCTCATTGCTTCTCACTACGCGCAAGACCTTACACTTGGTTGACTTAGATTTAAATGACTTCGCTCTGTTCATGTGGTAATTGTGCACAAAGGCTTTTGTAATTTCTGGTTGTCACTTCAAATTTCACTGTTTCTCTGACTGTAAATTGTCTGTCTGCAAAACTTTTCAAAATATAATAATTTCTTCAAGCAAGGCCACTTACATAAATTAGAATCACAAGACCATAAGATATGGGAGCTGAAGCAATCATTCAGCCCATCAAAGATAATAGGAACTGCAGATGCTGGAGAATCCGAGATAACAAGATGTAGAGCTGGATGAACACAACAGGCCAAGCAG
>JAHRHZ010000032.1:11866631-11919161 GCA_024137785.1 Ginglymostoma cirratum
TTGACGTTTCGGCCCTAGACCCTTCATCAGAAATGGCGATGAAAGGTCTAGGCCCGAAACGTCAAGCTTTCCTGCTCCTATGATGCTGCTTGGCCAGCTGTGTTCATTCAGCCCATCAAGTCTATTCCTCCATTCAATGAGATTATCACTGATCTAATAATCCACTCCAGTTTCCTGGCTTTACTGTATAATTCCCCTACTGATTAAAAATCTGTCTATCTCAACCTTAAATATATACTTAATGTCCCAGTCTCAACAGCCCTCTGGGATAAAAATTTTCATAGATTCACTATCCTCTTGGAGAAGGAATTCCTCAATGCTGTCTTATTCAGAGGTAATGCCCTCTGGTCCTAGACTGTCCCACAATAGGAAACAACCTTTCTACAGATCATCTGTCAAATTCCCTGGAAATCTTGTTTGTTTCTAAAAGGGCATGTCTCATTCTTTTAAACTCCAATAAGTACATCCCAAGCATAAGCTCAACCTCTTCTCATAAGACAGTCCCTCTATACTCGGGAACTGCCTAGTGAACCATCTCTGGATGACATCCATTGCCAGCATATATTTCCTTCAGGATGGTACACAAAGCTCTTCACAGGATTTTGGCTGTGAGCTGACGCCTGCCCTGTATAGTTTTAGCAAAACCTCCTTATTTTTATATTCCATTCCCTTTGAAATGAAGGGCAACATTCCATTTGCCTTCTTCATTACCGACTGAAATTATCTGCTGGCTTTGAGATTTATGTACAGACTCACAAATCCCTCTTGTCTGTAGCTTTTTCCATCTAACTAACATTCCGCTCCTCTATTCTTCTTCCCAAAGTGCATAACCTCACATTTTCTCCACATTAGATGTCATCTGCTAAGATTTTGCCCACTTACTTAATCTGTCCATATCCCTCTTTAGACTCTTTGTGTCATCCTCATCACTTGCCTTCTCACCTATTTTTGTGTCACCCACAAACTTGGATATAGTAAATTCACTTTCCTAATCTAAGTTGCTAATGTATATTGTAAATAATTGTGGCTCAGCACTGATCCCTGCAGTACTCAGCTAGCGACAGGTTGCCATCCTAAAAGTGCCAACCCTTATCCCTACTCAATCTCGTCTATTAGTAATCATCTATCTATACTAACATACTACCTCCAACACCAGGGGCTCTTATTTTATTAAGTAGCCTAATGTGTGGTGCCTTATCAAACACCTTCTGAAAATCCAAATATATTACATCCACTGCTTCCCCTTTATCTATCCTGTTTGCAACCTCCTCAAAGAATTCTAAAAAAATTGTGAGGCATGACTTCCCCTTAGTGAAGCTATGCTGACTCTGCTTGATCATATTATGTATTTCTAAATGCGATCCTATTATATCCTTCATAACAGACTGTAACAGACTGTTTCTCAACAACAGATGTTAAGCTAACTGGTTTACAGTTATCTGTTATTTGCTTTCTTTCCCTTTTGAATAAAGGTGTTACATGAGCAGTTTTCCAATCCTCTGGGACTTTTCCTTAACCTTGCGAACCTTAGAAGATTGCTCTTGGCACAACCACCATCGCTGTGGCCATGTTTTTTTAATATCCTAGGATGCATTCCATCAAGTCCAGGGGACTTGTCAGTCTTCAGTCCCATCACCTTCCCTTTTCTCACCTTTTCTCTTATGATAGTCATATTTATTTCCTCCCTTTCCTTTGTTCCTTGATTACTTAGTAATTTTGGAATGCTATTTGGATCATGTACTGTCAAGACTGATGCAAATTATTTATTCAACTCCTCTGCCATTTCCTGGTTTCACATTATTATTTCCCCAGCCTCATTCATTAAGGGGCTTATGTTAACTCCGGCCTCTCTCTTCTTCTTCATATATTTAAATAAAAGTTATTGCTGTCCATCGTGATAATACTTGCAAGTTTGCCCTCAAAGTTTATCTTCTTCCTCTTTAATATTTTTTGTTTGTCATTTGTTGTTTCTTAAAACTTTCCCAATGGTCTGCTTTACCACAAATCTTTGCCACATTGTATCTTTTTTCTCTAAATGTGAAGCTGGCCTTAACTTCCCTGGAACCAGCAGTGGTCTCAAAAATGAGCATACCCCCTAACTCTAGCATAATTCAATATTTCCTATCCTTCTCCAATAGTCATTCTTAAAGTTTACAGTGAAAGGGAAATCATGTCTGATTAATTTCTTGGAGTTCCATGATGAACAAACAAGCAACATTGGTAAAGGAAAGCCTGTAGACATGCTGCACTTAGATTTCGAAAAGGTGTTTGATTAAGTGCCACATAAAATAAGAGCCTATGGCGTAAGGGCTAAAATTTTGGCATGGTTAGTGTCGTGGTTAGCTTACAGGAAAAACAGAGTAGGAAATGATGGGTCATTTTCAGATTGGCAGGATGTAACTGGTGGAGGACCAAAGGGACCATTGCTGGGACCTCGACTATTTACAATCTATATCAATAACTTGAACGAAGGGACTGAAGGTACATTGCGATATTTGCTGACAACAAAAAGATATGTAAGAGAGTAGTTTGTAAAGAGATCAAACTTTTAGTGAAAATGCAAAATTTGTGGATGGGGAACAATGTAGTTAAATGTGACTTGTCCACTTTGCCAGAAGACAAGAAAAGCAGTAGATTATTTGACTGGAAAAGAGATTGTAGACCTCTGCAGTGCAGAGGGAGCTAAGTGTCCTAGTAACAAAATGTTAGCATGAAGGTTTTACAAATGACAAGGATGGCAAGTGAAATATTGGTAAAAATAAGGGCAAAATTTTGTAGATGCTGAAATAAATCCAGCAAATACTGGAAAAACTCAGCAAGTCTGGCAGCCTGTGCAGAGAGAGAAACAGTTACTGTTTTCAGTTCTATATGACTCTTCTTTGGAACTGGAATATTGGGCTTTATTGCAAGTAGAATAGGATATGAAAATAGCAAGGTTCTCATCCAGTCATACAGGGTTTTGAGAAGTGCGTATCAGGAGTACTGTATATAGTTTTAGACTCCTTACTGAAGAAAGTACTTTAGAAACAGGTCAAAGAAGATGCATTCTGGGATGGGGGTGTGGGTGTTATCTTATGAGAAAACGTTGGACAGGCCCGGCCTTTGGGCAGTGGATTTTAGAAGCAGGCAATCTGATGAAATCCAGAGGTACTTGGCAGGAAGGATATTGAAAGGACATTTTTTTCATGTAATGGGAAACAATAAAACTAAGGAACAGAGTTTACAATAAGTTGTTTTCCATTTAAGATTGAAATACAGGGATTTTCACTTTCTGTCAAAGGGTGATTTTTCTGTGGAATTCTCTTCTCCAAAGAGGAGCAAAGGTTGGGCCATTGAATATTTTTAAGGCAAAGTGAGATAGATTCTTCATTGGCAAGGGAGTCAAAGAGATTAGAAGAAAGTAGAGCTGAGGCCACAATCAGATTAGCCATGATTGTAGCAAATGGCTGGGCAGGATCAAGAGACAAGAAAGTCCACCCTGAACCTCATTCAGATGTTCATATGTCTGTATGAATACTGATAATAGCTAGTTGTTATTCAACAGATAATCTGTATTCCTCTCTTCCTGGGTGGCATCAAAACACATTTTTGTGAAGAGTACCCTTTCCAATCACATCCTCACACTCAAAACTATTCTTAGCCTGCTGTGTCTTCCACAGGGGCATGTTAGCCTTCAAGAGCACTTCTTTTGAAGAAGTGAGGGATTTTCATCTCTCACAATCACTGCATGCATGACCTTTATCTTAAGTCCCCATGACACACTCAGGTTTGTGATATCGTCTTTTCAAAAGGTACGAAATAGGTTGAGTGGGTGGGTGGGAGAGTTTAATTACTGTCACTGGGTTAAAATCCTGGAGATTCCCTCCCTGACAGCACTGTGTATGTATCCACAGCATATGGACAGCTGCAGTGTAAGAAGACAATTCACCACTAACCTTCTCAAAGGCAGTTAGGGCTGGAAAATAAATGCTGGTCCAGCCAGCAAGGCCCACATCCTTTGAAAGACGTTAAAAAGTAGCTGATGCCAAACCAAAACAAAAAATCTGCTGGAAGAAGAGGCATTAGACACAATAATCAAATTAACAGAACAACGTGTTAGTGGGGCTAAGCTGGATTCAAGAGAAGATTGTTAATGCAATAGGGAATCTAACAGTAAGCTAGAAGATAATCAATGCTAGGTTAGTTGAAATTCTCAAAGCTAGTGTCAACAGAATTCTATTTAATATTGTTAATAATAAAATTTCCTCCACTTGTCATCCAAAATTAATGTCTAAATGAGCATTACTACAGCAGGGAAGCTAGGCTATCAAGATTTTGACTTTATAAATTAACTTTTAAATCAATAGATTTCTATTCCAGCTGTACCTCCATGTCTTGTATGTAGGGTCAGACATTAAAATGGTTTAAATGTTTAGATGAACGCCATGTATGCAGGATACTTTGCCATTTAAAACAAACCATGTCAGGACAAAAATACATTAATAACACTGTGCTTTATAAATGAACACTGTTACTTGTGTGGTTTTAAAATGTACACAAAGTACACATCTCATTATAGCAGGCCGTATGGATTTGGCTGTTTGCTCTCTGAAACAAAAAGTAGCAATTTACAACTACAATACTTGATAAATGCACAGATTCAGGGTACATAAAAGCACAGACTCATCTGATTACCCTACGTACGCAGATCACTGAAACACAACAACAGTTTGAGAGACACTCAAATTTTTTCATTGCCTTCATAAAATAGCAGGGAAATAAGCAGTAAGAGTGACATTAATTAGTAAGCAATATTTTCCTTTAAAAATACATCTCCCAATGCTCTAACAATCTGCATAAAAAGCTTGCTGCAGCATATTCCAAGAACTCATAAAACTGTCCTTTCCCAGACTGGAACAGTTTATTTCTTATTTGTTGAAGTAATCTCAAAGCTGCATGCAAGCCCATAAGTAATAATGCATTTAACGATAGTCAAGTGTGGCCTGGTCTTATCTGAGTTGAAGAGTAAATCTGCAGAAGCCTGATAGAGGTTGAATGGAAGTTGTAATTGGCACTGATTTATAGGTTTTCTAAAACAAAAATTAATACAAGACTTTAACAGGAGGTGTGAAGAAGAATCAGCTCTACCTCAGTCCTTTATTACATTATGGATGTGAATGACTCCTAAACGAATCCTGACGTCTTTCTTCTGTTGGTAACTGATAACATTACTGTACCGTAATTACAATTAAACATCACTTACCGAAATCTTTGTATAGTTGGTAAAGAAAGGGAAGGTCAGTTACTTCACACCAGATTATTACCTCAAATTATTTATTTTGTAACTGGCAGTGTACAGTATAGAACAGTATATGAAGAGTATGAGAGATGGAAATGTATGTCTGGAATTTTGTTATTGTTTAAGGTTTCATTAGATGCTTTGCTCAGTCCATTGAGTATAGGATTTAGGACATCATACATCATGTTGCAACGGCACAGGACGTTGGTGAGGCTATAGAGGTTTTTAAAATCATAAGGGATACAGATAAGATGAATAGCTAAGATCTTGTCACTAGTGTAGGGGAGTTCAAAACTAGAAGACATATTTTTAAGGTGAGTGGAGAAAGATTTAAAAGGGACCTGAGGGGCAACTTTTCACACAGAGAGTGGTTCGCATGTGGAATGAGCAGCCAGAGGAAGTGGTAGATGCAGGTACAGTTACAATATTTAAAAGACAGGTAAACAAATTGGAAAGGCTTAGAGGACTATTGGCCAAACACAGGCAAATGGGACTAGCTTAGTTTGGGAATCTTGATCAGTATGGATGGGTAGGACTGAAGGGTCTGATTCCGTGCTGTATGCCTCTATGAGATATTTTGCCTCAAATGAATCTGAAGGATCTGAAGCATCTTGCTACTGAGGCTGAGTGACCTTCACCTGAGATAAAAAGAACCAAGCAGCCTTGTGTAGTAAGTTCTGGCTTCAATTAAAACCCAAAATATTACAATCCCACAAAGTGTAACCACTATTCAACAGAGAAACAATGATACGAGTCACAGACGGTTCTCACATGCGGTAATTATTTATATGTATATAGATGCTTCCACAGGACACACATACATTACTATTTGGGTGGAGCATATCTGGAACTCAGTGTGAGAAAGAGGCAGAGCCACCAACTCTCAAAATATTTGGAAAGGACTGGGATAAGTGTTGTAACTGGCAACTGTAACATTGCAAACTTGCATCATTTATGAAAACCCAGGGACAAAATGCTCTAGACGCAGCTCTAATATTAGACTGCAAGAGACAAAGAACTGATTAAAGGGATAAATTGTCTTATAGTTTGTACATAATAGTAATAACAGGTAAAAATAAAAATCAATAGCACAGATTTTACAACTGGTTATTCTGGGAATTTCATCTGTCTAAAACACTATAGAGTTTCTCGAGGCTTTTAAGGCCTGAAGCAATAGTTTTAATTATTTTGAGGTTCCTTGTTTTAGTCAATAAAACAGTTCTCTTCTCCCCAGTGTGGAGCTTGTATAATTTGCAAATATTATTCTATTGTTGCCAATGGCCACCATAATATCAACATCCAATTCATTGCTTACACACAAGGGTTTTTTCATGTCTACAATCTAACTCAAAGGACAATTGCTTTGTTTGAAAATGTTTCCTTTCTGCAGAGATAAACTTTGACTTCAATACTTACTTCCCTTTAGTAAATAGTTTCATTCAGCAGAGTGTAAGGTTCAGGTGTGCAATGTCTACTGCTCAAAAGTAGAAAGAGCTCCAGTGTCAATAACAAAAGATGAGGACATAGCATCCGTTAATAGGAAAGATGGATTTGCAATTTCATGTCCTTCCAAATTCCTAAGGTTGAACGTATGTCAAAATACTTAGTTTTAAATCAGGGCTTAATGTTAGATTAGCAGCCCAAAGTGCATTTTCTCTAATTAGCTAGTACTTCTTGAAAAATATAATTTGAGGCAGATATGGGGCACATTACTAATTGTGTTTTGATTGGTTCTTGGGAATTTGAAACAATTAGGGAAATGTAACAAATATTACTGTAATAATGTTATAGTTAAAGTGTAACTTCATTTTGCTTTTAAGGATTTACTCTTCTGTATGCAAAGGTTAACATTATTTCATTCTGTTCAGAATTTTTCTGTTCGGCATATTTCATGACTTAGGATTTTATTTCTTCTCAGTTTTTCTTTCCAAACTTCACATTTTTCTACACTGAACTGCATTTGCCACATGTTCATCAACTCCTCCAACTTGTCACTCTCAGTAAGCTATCTTCTGGATTCTTTCGCACTGTTAGTCACACCTCGTAATTTCTTGTCAGCAGCAAATTCTGACAGAACGTCCTCTAAATATGGAGAGAAAAAACAGCTCTCAACACATATCCCTGACATATGCTAGTAGCTCTTTCTTGCTAATCAGATAATCATTCATTTACTCTTATTCTCAGTTTTTTGTACTTTAGCCATGTTGCTATTTTACCTTAAATGACATTGTCATGGTTACAAAACTAAAATATATAACATTATATTTAGAAATCTAAAATGCAGCACCATTTTGAAGTTTTCTTATTGTACTGAGTATATATGGAGAAATTATTCCTTGTAAGTTGAAAAATACTGTGTTGAATTCAAACTGTAATTTGTTGCATGGACCATCTGCTAACTGTTAATTGAACTCAAGTGAAAGCTTGTTATACATAGAGAGCTTTTTATTATTTTGCTAAAAGAAGTCAATGAATAATTTTCTGAGGTTCTAATGCACAGATGGTCTCAAATAACTTAATTTACAATGTGCTAGTTATTTAATGAAAATGCCACACAGTCAACTTTTGGATCTTTAACATCCAGCACTTGAAACACTATTGAACAGAAACTTGGGTTCATCATTCAGTTCTTCAGATAATGTAAAACCTGTGATGTTGGCAGTGTTTTGCATAATATCATATCATTCTAATTTATTATCCTATTTTATATATTTCACACTTTTTCTGTTCCTCAGAGTACAGTAGGCATTAGTTGAATAATTGAACTTCTTTCTATGGTTCTTCAGATAAATGAAAAACAAGGATGTTTCTAGATCCCTTGGTCTTTGCTGAGTGGATTGAGCTCAGCTGGAACAGTAAAAGGATCCTAAAACAGCCCTGATGACAATCAGAACTGAAGGAGAGTCAAATTGAGCTCGAAACATTAATTCCGTTTCTCTCTTCATCCATGCTGCCTGGCTTGCTGAGTTTCTCCAGCATTCTCTGTGTTTGTCAATTCTCTTATTGATTGAAATTTATTGTAAGGTAAGTTTGTATAGTAATATTGCATTGTAATATTGTAAAACATTTCAGTGCTGCTTTGGGAAAATATATTTATTTGATGCACATGGAACGAGAAACATATTGGTTTAGAAAATCAAGTATTCTTTCTTTTGACATATTTTAAAGATGAAGTACACCATTTCGACAGTATCAAATCTACCCATGATCTCTGTGTTGTTTTTGTTAGCACATTAGAGTTTTTTGGTCCATTGATAATTAAATACATTGACCATGATTACTTACAGTGTTAAACTCTTCAATAGGGAGAAATTCATAAATCAGAGTTTTGCCCTATTTAATAGCTTTAAAAAAATTTTTAGTATTTTTCCGAAATGGATTGGTTGTAGCTATCCCAATGCTGCAACCACTTTAAAATGGATGCTGCCTTCTAGAAATTGTTTATCTAGTTTAAAGACTATGTCTTTTGTGTTTTTTTAAAGAAAGAAGCCTGTGGACTGAAATAAAAAGAGCTGTTTTAAATATGAAAGTTTGAAAGAGTGGTTGCAATTTTGAAAGGAAGTGGCCTACATATGGCAGGCATTGTAAATAAAAGTTTGAACAAGCGATAATTGAAATTCAGATTTTAGACAATCTGATGCCAAGATTGTGTACTGATACAGCTCTTATTTGCAACAGGAGGTTGCTTGGGTTTTGTGGACCAGTGACAGTCACTAATGACAAAGACCTTTCACTTACCAACAGTTGCGTGAATGGTTCTGAGGTGGTTGAGTAACTTGGAGCTGGAAGCAAGTTACAGTAACATAAAGGTGTGAAGGTAGTTAAATCCCCTGGGCTGGATGGGATTTTTCCGAGGATTCTCCGGGAAGCTAGGGAGGAGATGGCGGAGCCTTTGGCCTTGATCTTTGAGTCGTCATTGGCTACAGGTTTAGTACCAGAGGACTGAAGGATTGCAAATGTTGTGCCCTTGTTCAAGAAGGGCAGTAGAGATGACCCAGGTAATTATAGACCAGTGAGCCTTACATCTGTTGTAGGAAAAGTTTTGGAAAGGATTATAAGAGATAGGATTTATAATCATCTAGCAAGCAACAATTTGATTGGAGATAGTCAACATGGATTTGTCAAGGGCAGGTCATGCTTCAGTAAAGCCTTTGATAAGGTTCCACATGGTAGGCTATTGGAGAAAATGTGGAGGCATGGGATTGAGGGAGATTTAGCAGTTCGGATTAGAAACTGGCTTTCTGAAAGAAGGCAAAGATTGGTGGTTGATGGAAAATATTCAGCCTGGAGTCCGGTTACTAGTGGTGTGCCACAGGGATCTGTTTTGGGACACTGCTGTTTGTCATTTTTATAAATGACTTGGACGCAGACATAGGTGGATGGGTTAGTAAGTTTGCAGATGACATTAAAGTCGGTGGAGTGGTGGACAGTGTGGAAGAATGTTGCAGGTCGCAGGGAGACTTGGATAAACTGCAGAATTGGGCTGAAAGGTGGCAAATGGAGTTCAATGCAGATAAATGTGAGGTGATGCACCTTGGGAAGAATAATAGGAAGGCAGAATACTGGGTCAATGGAAAGATTCTTGGTAGTGTGGATGTGCAGAGGGATGTTGGTGTCCAGGTACATAGATCCCTGAAAGTTGCCACCCAGGTTGATAGTGCTGTTAAGAAGGCATACGGTGTGTTTGGTTTCATTGGTAGAGGGATTGAGTTCTGCGATGGGAGGGAGCTGTGATGTCATGCTGCAACTGTACAAAACGCCAGTGCGGCCTCACTTGGAATATTGCTTACAGTTCTGGTCGCCCCATTACAGGAAGGATGTGGAAGCATTGGAAAAGGTGCAGAGGAGATTTACCAGGATGTTGCCTGGTCTGGAGCGAAGGTCTTATGAGGAAAGGCTGAGGGACTTGGGGCTGTTCTCATTGGAGAGAAGAAGGCTAAGAGGGGATTTAATAGAGACATACAAAATGATCAGAGGATTAGATAGGGTGGACAGTGAGAGTCTTTTTCCTAGGATGATGACGTCGGCTAGTACGAGGGGGCACAGCTGCAAATTGAGGCGTGATAGATTTAAGACAGATGTCAGAGGCAGATTCTTTACTCAGAGATTGGTAAGGGCGTGGAATGCCCTGCCTGCCAATGTAGTTAACTCAGCCACATTAGGGGCATTTATACAGTCCTTGGATAAGCATATGGATGATGATGGGATAGTGTAGGAGGTGGGCTTAGATTAGTTCACAGGTTGGCGCAACATCGAGGGCCGAAGGGCCTGTTCTGCACTGTATTGTTCTATGTTCTATTCTATGTTCTATGAATGATGTTATGCGTGCACATCTGCTCCTAGCCCAGGAGCTGCCTGTTCTCTGCAGTTAGAAACTCAAATTTAAACCTGAAGAAAGAAAATACTTATCCTTCTTGTATCTGTTGCTGTGAGCTGCCACTTTTGAATTGATAAATCAGGGACATTTTCCAAGTGAATCACTCACTCTATACTCCTTACCAACCAGTAAAAGCATCCGTAGAAAGACATCTGAACAACAAGGGGTCTGGATAACCAAAGGAAGATCATCTCAACATCAGAAGCTAGAAACAAAGCTGACTGATCGGACTTTCCTGTTTTTTTATCTCTACAGATAATTTACTCTACCTATTTGATTGTATGTGTGCGTGCGCCTCTGTAAAGGGCAGATTTATAAGGTGATTACACCTTTAGTTAGTGAGTTAAAAAGTGAAGTTATATGCTGATGGCTTATATCTGTTTACTTGTAGCTATAGTCTAATGACTTGTAATTAATAATTCTTGGTTTGTGTAGAAACCAGATCTCCGCTTTCTATCAACCTTGGTCTAAAAGCAGTTAATTGCATATAATGTGTACATTAAAAGAACTTGACCATTTGGAATAACTTTGAGAAAGGCAGGGCTCAATTTATAGCATGCCATCCCAGTAGGTTGTAACACTAGATAAAATTAACATATTATTTGATCAATATTGCAGAATAGGTGAATCACAACAATAGAAGTGACTATCTCCCTTCCTGCTCTGATAGGTCTAATTATGATAAAGGGATTAATAAAGGCTGCTACCAGGTATCTGGAATGGAAATTTTCACTATTGTTCAACAGGTGGCAGGATGCTCACAGCTCATCCAGGCAATAGAAATGACTAATAATCATCACCAAGCTGTGAATTTTGCATTTTTGCAATCTGCTTCATTTTAAATTGTAATATGTCTTTAAAGGACCACCAGCAATGATAACTTGAAAAGTTATGCCTTGCCTTGTTAATGCCTAACTAACTGAAGACAGATTTGTCAAAGGTTCTTCAGGAAACTGGAAAGACTATTTTGTTTTAACAGTTCCATAACCAGAATCTTGCTAAAGCTAGATAAAGTATAATACAAATTTTGAAGGTCACCAATTTACTTCTCACAGTACTGTTACGTGAGAAGAGATTAACATGGGACCCTAAGTGGTAGTGAGACAGGAAAGAGGGTTGAGGCTGGCTCAGAAGTTAAAGGGAGCCAGTTAAATAAACAAGGCAGGCAAGTGCATGACAGAGAACAAGGTAAAACTGACGAATTAAACTACATTTATTTCAATGCAAGAGGCCTGACAGGTAAGGCAGATGAACTCAGGGCATGGATGGGAACATTGGACTAGGATATCATAGCTATTAAAGAAACATGGCTGAGGGAGGGACTGGACTGGCAGCTCAATGTTCCAGGATATAGATGCCAAAGGAAGGTTAGAAAGGGGGGCAAGAGAGGGGAGAAATGGTGTTTTTAGTTATGTATAAAATTATGGCTGTACTCAGAGAGCATATTGCTGGGCGATTGTTCAGTGAAGCTAAATGAGTGGAACTGAGAATAAGGAGGGGATAATAGTCTTGGTGGGATTGTGCTCTCGGCCCCCCATTTGTCAGTGGGAAACTGAGGAGCAAATATGTAGGGAGATCACAGACATATGTAAAAATAACAGACGGTATATTAGGGGATTTAACTTTTTAAGTATAGATTGGAACTGCCATAGTGTTAAAGGCTTGGATGCGGAGGAATTCGTGAAGTGCCCTCAAGAAAATTTTCTTTATCAATTCCTACGGTGGGTGAGTCCAAAACTAGAGTGCGTAAGTTTAAGGTGAGAAGGGAAACATTTAAAAAGGACCCAAGGGGTAACTTTCACACAGAGGGTGGAGCATGTGTAGGATGAGCTGCCAGAGGAAGTGGTGGAGGTGGATACAATTACAACATTTAAAAGGCATTTGGATAGGTATATGAATAGGAAGGGTTCAGAAGGATGTGCACCAAATGCTAGCCAATGGAACTAGGTCGGAT
The DNA here is from genome assembly GCA_024137785.1 of Ginglymostoma cirratum. Classification (NCBI taxonomy): domain Eukaryota; kingdom Metazoa; phylum Chordata; class Chondrichthyes; order Orectolobiformes; family Ginglymostomatidae; genus Ginglymostoma; species Ginglymostoma cirratum. The sequence goes on from JAHRHZ010000032.1 coordinate 11,879,241, forward strand.
TGGGATGTGTGGTCAGTGTGGACGAGTTGGACCGAAGGGTTTTTTTCTATGCAGTATGACGAGATGACTACAATACATAGATATCAATAAATATGGTTTGCTGTTTTATATTAGATACACAGGCTGAGAAACAGGATCACGTCTGAATTGGAGCAAATCAGGTACAGTGTATGCCGCTCTCCTCATACAAGCCCAGCAGTTAATAGATCCACCGATTTCACTGGTGTGTTACCAACAAGTGTGAATGCCAGTTGTGGATCTGAAGCCAGATCTTCAGTTGTTTGTGGGCAGGGTCACAAGCTTGGCTGACCTGGGTGGCAGCCAAGGGGCTGGGAAAAAAGTTGGAAGGGCGCACGGTCACTCAGTGGTCAGCACTGCTGCCTCACAGCACCAGGGACCCAGGTTCAATTCTACCCTCGGGCAACTGTCTGTGTGGAGTTTGCGGATGCGTGGGTTTCCTCCCACAGTCCAGAGATGTGCAGGCTTGGTGGATTGGCCATGCTAAATTGCCCGTAGTGTTCAGGAATGTGTAGATTAGGTGGGTTTTAGGGAGATGTGTCTGGGTAGGATGCTCTGAGGGTCGGTGTGGACTTGTTGGGCCAAAGGGCCTGTTTCCACACTGCAGGGATTCTATGAAATGAAAAAAAATGGCACATACTCCACTTGGCTTCATAGAAAGTTAAAGAATTTTACAGAAAAACCTTAACAAATTGATGAAAGCCACCTGCAGATCCTGTGTATACCATTGATTAGGCTGTATTAGATCAAGACCAAGAGTTGCAGGTCCCAGTTTGCCATATTGAAAGAAAATTGATTTGAGGTTTGGGTCCTAAAAGAGTTATTAGACACTCAATTAGTATTGCTCGAAGACCCAAAAACATATTTCAAAGTGGCTCTTACGCACCGAAAACTTGCTAACTCAATGTTCAGTTTGGGAGTCACCAGGAACACTCAACTTCCCACCTCATTGCAGCCTTGATCTAACATGGACAAAAAAGCTGAATGATAGAGATAAGATCTGAGTGATTCCCGTTGACATCAAGATGACAGTTGACCAATTGTAGATTGAAATCAGTGGCAATTGGAGAAAAACATTCTCCTGGATGGAGTATTATCTAGCACAAAAGAATTGGTGATTACGGTTATTGGAGCCCAATCATTTCTATCTTAGTACATCATGGCAGGACTGCCTCATAGCGGTGTCCAAGACCCAACTATCTTCAGCTGCTTCATCAATGATTTTCCTTTCTTCATAAAGTTAAAAATGGGGATGATTACTGATGATTGTAAAGTCTTCAGCACCACTTTAGGTTGGTATATAATGAAGAAGACCAAGTTGATGTACAGCAAAATATGGACTACTTCCAAACTCCATAACCATTGATCATATTTGTATGACATAATCCCAAAAACTGACCATCTCCAGCAGGAGAGATTCTGGTATCTCCCCTTGATGTTCATCATTGAATTTCTGACCATCAACCTCTTGGGGTTCACCATTGATGAGAAATTTAAATGGACCAAGCACATTAAAACTGTAGCTATAAATGCAAGTCAGTGACAAGTATCTTCATAAATCTTTCCACCGCATATAGGCATGTCAAGGTGAGCATAACTTTAACAGCACTCAAACCAATAGCATCTAGGATAAGGTAGTCTGGTTGATTGACACACAATCCATCATATTTAATCTTCAATTACTCCAGCATTACACATAGCAGCAGCAATGTGTACCCTTAAGAACATGGGCTGCAGTTTTCAAGAAGGCATTTCACTACCTTTGGAAGGACAACTGGGGATGGGTAATAAATGCTAAACATGCCAATGACCCTAATATCCTTTGATGGAATGAAAATATAAAGGGTACCATTAAGTTGCTCATAGGTAGGTTTTCACCTGAACTATGGGTGGGGGGGGGGTGGAGGAGGAGCATAAAATAAATGCCCTAATTTGTGCACAGCCCACCTCTGAGATACCAGGTACCTCCCATCAGGGAACTGAACCCTGGTCTCCCGCACAACAGATAGGGATACTAACTACCACACTAACAAGGAGCTGCTGGTCAAAACTGTGGACATGAGTACCCACACATGGTTGACAGGCCCTCAGCCAAATCTGACCCATCTTCCACACTTTGGCCCTCACCCCTTCTCTCGTAGAACAGCGATAGGGTTCCAATTGTCCCAACTTACTATCCCATCCCACCAGCATCTACATTCGAAGGATCGTTAATCACCATTTCCATCTCCTCCAGCGGGATGTCATCACTAGGCACATATTCCCCTCTCCTCCCTTGTCAGCCTTTAACAAGGAATGTTCCCTCTGGGACATCCTGGTCCACTCTTCCTCTATTCCCAACATCACCTCACACCCCCATAGTACATTCCTCTGCAATCACAACCCAATAGTACCTTCCTCTGCAATCACAGAAGGCATAACAGCTGCCCATTTGCCTCCTGTCTCCTTACAATCCAAGGCCCCAGTCACACCTTCCAGGTGAAGCAGTATTTTACCTGTGCTTTACTCAATCTAGCCTACTGTATTTGCTACTCAAATTGTGCTCTCCTGTACACTAGGGAAACAAAATGCAGACTGGGTGACCACTTTGCAGAACACCTACTACCGTCGTAAAAATGACCTTGAGCTTCCAGTTGTCTGTCATTTTGGTACACCACCATGTTCCCGCACCAACATTTCTGTCTCGGCCTGCTGCAGTGATCCAGTGAGCCTCAGCACAAGCTCAAACAACAACATCTCATTTTTCACCTGGGGACCCTGCAGCTCCTGGGACTCAGCATTGAGTTCAATATAGAATTCAGGTCACTTGACCTGAGCTGTTAACTCTTATTTCTCTCCACAGATGCTGCCAGTCCTGCTGAGCTTTTCCAGCAAATTCTGTTTTTGTTATAGAGTTCAATAACCTCAGAGCCTGATTCCATCCTTCCATGTTTCTTTACCTACTCCACTTTACCTTGTGATGACACAGATTGCTTTTAGCACAGTCACCAATTCTCACACACCCCGAGCTCCATTATCATATTACAAGGGTTGCATTTAGCACAGCTAACCTGTTTTCTCAGTCTTATCTCTTCAATTTCATTTATTCACCTTTTCTACTGTTGTAGCCTGCCATCCAAAATCTCCATGCTTACCTACCAATTTTGGATCTCTCTCTCTCTCTCTGGGCTCCACTACTAAATATCCATGTATCTATCTCACACACGTACACATGCATACCCGACTTCAGCGTAAATAGCACTTTTTTGTAGCTACTAACAGTACTGAAGAAGAATCACCGGATAGAAAACACTAACTCTGCTTTGTTTCCACAGATACTGCCAGACGTGCTAAATTTCTCCAACAATTTCTGTTTTCATTTCACCTAAGTTATGCTTACTAAAATACTCTGTCTGTACTGCAGTACATGGATCATCTCCTCAGTCCTTCCTAATAGAGCACTGATTGCTAGGGAATATATTTCTCTCTCTCAGTCTGTCTTTCTTCATGTATCACACATTCTACTTCACGCTTTCCTCATCTGAGGATGATCTATCATGCTTTGCAGTCAATTAATGATAATATGTTGGCAAACGTAACGGTCAATATGAACACATGAATGACCCTAAGTCAACTATGAGTAGGATGGCCAGTTTGTTTTGGTTGTTGAAGATCAAATTTTGGCAGAACATGGGAAAATCTCCCCTGTTCTTCTTCAAACAATCTTTACTTCATCAGCAGGCAGCTGGAGCCTAGGTTTAATGTTTCATCATTATTCCATCTGTCTATCCTAATCTCGCCATCTCTCTCAATTACACCCACATATGACATATCACACTGTTTGTCTCCTCATGTATTTTTATAATGATGTGTTTTGGCTTGCATCTGCCTCCCCTCAATTGTTTCTCTGCAATCTGTTCCATCCAAGTATCTGTTCTGATCTTCTCCATTATCTCTGTCCGCAGCAGCCCCTTTTTCCTCAGCTCTGTCTGATGCCTGTCTCAATCGAAATGCCCCAGTCTGACCTTGTCACCATCTCCTGTCTTGTTTAACATTGTGTGCCACTGCCCAAATTAGTTTGCCATTGGCTGGACAGTATTTACCGAACAATGGAGTAGAAAGATATATTTAGATGAAGAAAATGTTAGCATTTGTAGATGTGAGTTGAGAAGAATCTATTTCAGTAAGAAAATGATGCATGAAGACATTATAAAAAAATTTTCTTTCCCATATAATGAAGAAGCAAGCATATTTCCACAATTAAAGAAGGTTAAAATATTAAAATTACCAAAAAAAATCCATATATAATTTACAAAAGATATGAGAGGAGCTAGGCTTTTAAACTGATAATGAAGTTCACTATTAGTGCAAGCTGTTGTCAATGATTGTGTAATTGTCATCTAGAGATATATACTGTATAATTTGCTCTTTTGTGATATAACAGAAAAATTAGGAGGTTCTTACTTTCTGACAATCTGCCAGATAATAAAATATAATGGATTGAAATAATTTAATATATTGAAACTTTTTCTGCTCAACTGTAATTTCCTATTTTGTGGAAATTAATGTGTAAAAATATAGACAAATTGTAAATGCTGCTACAATACCCATAATTTAAAAGAAAGACACGGATGATCACATTTGACGGTTTCACATTGGTATCAGGGAATAACATTAAGCTTCAAAGCACTAATAGCACTTGTGTTTTGTATTACCACATGAGATTATAACGTTGATTCTCAGAAAACAGCCAGTTCTGGGTTAGATACAAGTACGGATCCAGAGTTACAGATTGAATTACAGAAGTTTATTCATAATTACTGATGTGGAGTTTTTCCATTCAGTGCACAGTATGCGCATCCAATTTTTCAGGCACTGATCTTTGCCTAACTGAGATAATTTTATCCAAAACAAACCAGAATTCGAGGAAGGCGCATTTGACACAGTTAAAATATTGTTTTCACAATTACATTGAAATCTTTGAATGTCTCTAATTTATACGTCAACAAGCATAAGGGAAATGTGAAAATAACGGAGGTTTTGGATATTTAGAGGTGTGCTTTATTAAATATACATAACTGCTAGAAAAGAATTGTGTGTGCGCTCTCCTTAGTGAATCTGTCTCTCACATGAGCTTAAGAGACAGCTTTTGAGCTGACAGAAAGTTGGTTCAAGCACAAACCTTTCACTGAGTTGGTACCTTTTGATTTGCTTTGGTTATTTATCAGGTATTTCACACATGCCCCAGTTTCAGGTTCTACGTTCTTTGGTGATAAACAACCACATTAAGATGACTGATCAGTGTTAAATTTGCATGTGGCCGAAATTGCATCAATTTCAGTGGAAATAATTTTTTGCTGCTTGCTTTTCATACTCTTGTCCTGTAAGTACTAGCCACATTAGGATCATAGAATCTTGTAACAGAGAATGAGACCATTCCGTCCACTGTACCTGTGTTGGCTCTTACACAGTTATATTTAATCCCACTTCACTGTTTTCTGTCTGCCACTGTTTCATCCTATATCAATACTATCACTGGAAACATTTTCAATCTCCTTTTCAGCAAGAGCATTCAGATTCTGACAGCTCTTGAATTGAAAAGTTTTTTTTTCCATCTTCCTTCTAGGGCTATATTTAACAGCTTCCTGTCAGGCACATTTTCAGTAGCTGGGTAACAGAAAATATGTTGGGGGCTCGACCAACCTTCTTCCCATAATAAGGGGAAACCCACATGGCCACATGTCCTGGGGCCTACTGAGGCTTGTAACTGCCTGACCAGTTGGCAAAGAAGGGTTTAGTCTATCTCCTCTGCCACACAGTTCTTGGAAGTAGCAGGAGGGTGAGATCATGAGGGCCATTTTTGAAATAGCTTCTCTGAAAAGGCAGTGAGAAAAAAGGGAGGGGGCATATCAATCGAGGGTGCCCTGTGCATACTAAGGGTGCCCTGTGCAACCAAAATGTCAACCTCTCCATTCCATTCCTCCCCAGCAAAGCTCTCCAAAACACATTTCTCTAAACCTCCTATCCCTTTTTTCTGTGCTTTCAGACCTCTCCTCACCCTAAAAGCCTGGAACATGCCCGTCTCTGGTCACCACTACACTTCTTCCTGTGCCTCGTTGTCGTCTCGGTGTTGTCCACCACTGTGTTCTGGTGCTGCTGGATCCTGCCTGCCATCCATAATTTAACAGTGAACCTGGCCTGTTAACTGGTTGCCTTTTTTAAGATTTCGCTGTCAGGTGCACAACTGCATTAAATGGAGCGGAGGTCCATAAATAGATTCAACATATGAAAATTTGCAATTGTGAAGATTCTGGCCATAGAATCCAAAAGCAAACAAACTATGCTGAATGTTTTTGTTACATTGGTTAGGGCTCAGCAGGGGAGGCTTGTGTTCGATGTTGGTGACCATACTATAGAAGGGTGTCAAGGCCTTAGAGATATATCCACTTAAGGTTGGCACCAGCAATAAGAGACCTCAGTTATGGAGAGATTGGAGAACCGGAAGGTGTTTTTCTGAGAGTGAACAGAGTTAGGAGGATATTTTCAGAATTGCTAAAACCATCTACAATTTGCTGAAGTAAATACAGAGTAACTGTTTCTTGTGGCGGATGGGCACACAAACACAGAATTGATGTGATTTGTAAAAGAACCAAAAGTGGCATGAGAAAACACATTGCCTATACAGTCAGATATTGTCATCTGGAAAACACCAGTGAAAGCAGATCCAGTATTCGTCTTCAAAAATGTATTTGGTAAGTATTTGAAGGGAAGCAAGAAACATGTCCATGAGGTCAAAGTAGAGAAATGGGACTGTTTTGACAGCCCTCCCATGGTCTTGGCCCACAAACAATGGACTGAAAGGTTTCCCTCTGTGTTGTATCATTCTTAGATTTCATGAAAGAAAAATAGAAGGAATGGCATGCCACTATTTGATCCTGCTATCAAAAGAACATTAAAAAACCTTGACACCATCCAGGACAAAACAGGCTGCTTGATTGATACCACAGCGATAAATATCCACTTCCTCCACTTCCAGTAGCAGAATTGCATATCATATATAAGATGCACTGTAAAAATACACTAAGGCTCCTCAGGCAGTACTTTTCAAAGCCACCATTGCTTCCAATTAGAAGGACATTGGCAGCTAATACTTGGGAACATCATTGCCTGCAAATTCCACCACCTCACCCCTCAAAGCCACTCACAACCTGACTTGGAAATATATTGCCATAACTTCGGTATTGCTGGGTTGAAATCCTAGATTTCCCTACCTAAAAGCATTGTATATATACACTGCAATTTAAGAAGGCAGCTCAAAATTGTCTCCTCAAAGGCAATTAAAAATGGGGAGTAAGTGCTGGCCAGTCAGTGAACCCAACATCTTGGAATTATTTTTTAAAAAAATAATATATTACATTAGCGAGAAGTAATTGCAAGACTGTTGCAATGTCTTTTTGTGCACCGTGCATTGGATAAAATAAAAATCCTTTATGTTCTGAAGCATCTCATTTTTTCAGGGACAAAAATTCAGTCCATTTATCAACAGTTCTAAGAGCTGTAAAATAAACAACGCACCAAGACTCTGTTTTTAATCACTATACCCAGGAATTTCATTCTATTATGAATATTTATAATACTCATTGAGGATGCAATTCTGATTCAACTCCACAGCCTGATTTTTTTGTGTAATCGTTTATGTCTTTTTTCTTTTTTTTTGATTTTTAATGTTGACAGTATTCACAAACTGTTATCAGGGATTACCAGACGGATTGCTTCCAATTGAGTCATAAAAGCTGGTTTTTGTTAAATGCAAACCTACTTTCCCTGTCATCATATTAGCAACAATAGGCTTCCTTTTCAGATTGTTCATGTCAAATCTCTACTAACCATTTAAACCTTTTGTCCATCACTTTTCTCCTCTCCTACTTTATAATGCTACTCATGCTAAACAATCATTGCCTAAAGAGAGCAGTGATGAATTGAAATAAAGCATCTTCAAAGAGAAAAATTGACAAATAATTGTGAAAGTCATTGAGATCAACAGCAACAGCAACGTCTATTTCTGCAGCACCCTTCATCTAACGAAACATTGCAAAGCTCTTCCACGGTTGCAAATAAAATTTGATGCCTATCCAAAAGAATTAGGGCTAGTGAGTAAAAGCTTGGTCAATAAATTGGAGTCAAAGAGCACCTAGAAGAAGGAAGGAGAGGAAGTGAAAAATAGAAGTTTAGAGAGAAAATTCCAGATTTATTGCTGTAGTAACTGATGATACAGCTGCCATCATTTCCGGACTGATTAAAATCAGGAATGTTCAAAATGCCAGAATGTAGGTATATATCAGAGGATTTGCTTGCAGAAGAAGATTACACAGAATGAGGGAGCCAGGAGATGGGGACAGCATTTGAAAACAAAGAAGAACATCTGAAAATTGAGGCAATGCTTAACAGGGAACTAATGCATGTCACTTACCACTGGGATTGTGGATGACCAGGCTTCGTGCAACCAAGGACATGGACAGCAGAACTATTATGGGTGGCCAAAAGAAACATGTAAGTTCGAACAAAGGAGGTAAGCCAGCAGTGCATTGAAATGATCAAGAATAGAGGTAACACAGAATACAAAGCAGACTGATCCAGAGCCAGCAATTGATTGTGCACTGCATTTTTTGGATTGACTTCAATGGAACAGAAGACATGGTGTAAAATAGACTCAGATTCATAATAAACCCATTTTGAACATATAGGTTTTGATCAGTTCTTTCTTTGAATATATGAAGCCACTGCAATTACTATTTACACCTTAAAGTGCTACACTGGAAGGGGGCAAAGAAAATTTGACATAAACTTCCCCACATTTGCCCAGTCTACCAAAGCACAATATATGGCTAGACTCCTACAAAGATTGTATGTTTTTCTTCTTACTTATTGGTACCCCCAAGAAGATGGTGCTAGCTCGAGGTAAGGGCATCTTTGGCTCTTCTCCTCTTCCACATTGGAAGTCTAAATCTGGAATTGCACCTAGCTCTCAATCCGACTGGTCAACAACAACCTGGACTGCTCAATGATCGTCTCTTTCACATTTGTTTGTGCACATGTAACAGGACCTCCAGTGGCAGTGAAGAAGGGCAGTTTGAGCAGTCAAATGGTCTCTAGCTGCACAGAAAGAGTTGCTTTGGTAGACAGAAAGCAGGTGGGAAGACAATGAAAGAGATGAAAGGATTATTCAGCCCAACATAACCCACACAAATCTTTCCAGATTCTGTAAATTGATCCTTAATTTCCCTTCTCGTTTGTAATGAACTGATGCTGGTAGATGAAGAATCACTGACCATGATCTTTGAGTCATCCATGTGTACAAATCTCACATTGCACATAAGTTTTAAAAGTCTGTCTGCATTAAATTGAGATAATTTCTCCATGACCTATAGCTGCGTTGAATTCCACAATCAGAAAAACCTCTGGGAGAAAGCGAACGTTCTGAAGCTACGATTTAAATCCTTTTAATTGGAACTGCTGGTCAGTTACAGTGATATAATCCTTTCATCATTCTCAGATATAATAGTTGCAGTTAAAAGCTGGGTATTCAAGAGTGTGTCCACTGAAGAACATTTTAAAACAAATCAAACCACATTCCCATGATCCCAAGCAGGGTGTTTTTTTCAATGATTCCAGGCAGGTATTGTCAAGTCAAAGGACTAGAACCTTGTGGGATACAAATGGAACCCCAGAGATCTCCAAAGCACAGGTTATGTTGTTTGCAGATAAGCCTGCGTTTAATGTAGCAGCATGTGTTAATCATGCGATCATTGAATAAAATTCTTGTGTATCTTATCTCCAGACACAGTCCCCTGAAGAGATAAGTTGAATGAAGTTGAATAATTTGTTGTTACCTGTCCTCACACAGGTGAAGGCCCTGAATTAGGAAATATGATTTCTTGTTTCAGAACAGAGCACAGCATCTGGGTAGGAAGGGAATAAACAACTTCCTTTTTTGTGTTTTGTTGCAGCATGACTACCATAGACCAGCTCAGCTATGGATCTTGTGAGACCTGAATCATCCAAGAAAGTTTAGCACCCATGCAGGCATGTTCTACAGCTCCGTCAACACGATCACATTTTCCTCATTGCACCAAGTCTGGTTCCTAACGTACCTCAGACGTGATAATAGGTGGAATCATTGTCACAGAGTTGAACAGCATGGAAAAAGACCCTTTGGTCCAACTTATCTATGCTGACCAGATATCCTAAATTAATTTAGTTCCGTTTGCCAGCATTTGGCCCATATCCCTCTTAACCCTTCCTATTCATATACCCATCCAGATGCCTTTTAAATGTTGTAATTGTAACAGCCTCCACCACCTCCACTGGCAGCTCGTTCCATACACATGCCACCCTCTGTGTGAAAAAGTTGCCCCTTAGGTCCCTTTTAAATCTTTCCCCTCTCAACTTAAACCTATGCCCCCTAGTTTTGGATTCCCCGCACCCTGGGGAAAAGACCTTGCTTATTCACCCTATCCATGCTCCTCATGATTTTATAAATCTCTATATGGTCACCCTGCAGCCTCCCATGCTCCTGTGAACAAATTCCCAAACTATCCAGCCTCTCCTTATAACTTAAACCCCCCAGTCTCGGTAAAATCCTTGTAAAGATTTTCTGCACCCTCTCCAATTTAATAATATACTTCCTACAGCGGAGTGACTAGAACTGAAAATAATACTCCAAAAGTGGTCTCACCAACATCCTATACAACTGCAACATGATGTCCCAACTCCTATACTCAGTGGTTTAAACAATGAAGGCAAGCATGCCAAATGCCTTCTTCACCACCCTGTTTACCTGTGACGCAACTTTCAAAGAAATATGTAGCTGAGTGCCTAGGTCTTTTTGTTCAACAACACTCCATTTTGTGTTTTGTTTTGATTTGGACAGTGAAGTAGAGTACTCATTATGCTTCAGCACAGATTTGTTGCTTTTAGATTTCATTATCAATTGAGTTTTTGCTATAATTGTAACTTCAGCTTTGAACTCTGACAGATTAATGGATGACTGTTAGAAAGGAGCTTTCCACAAGTTGTTGCCATCTTTTATACCTTCAGCATCCACTTACTGGCACTAGCTATCTGTCATGAATAGCCCACTTGATTCTGTTAGCTTTTAGGCTACACTTGTTGTCACCATCTTCTTATAGAAATGTGATGCCACTGTGATACACTTCATGGTTTGCTGTATATGTTAGTGTATGTAACTTATATCACAAAGAATCGGGTTCTTGAGTCAAATTTCCAAAGTTTATTTGCAACACTAACTAATCACAAGGCTATCACACTGCATACACACTCACATAGTCTGGGGTTCATGTTTACAAATGCTATTGCACATTACATGCAGAAACTGACTCACTCCACTATTGTACAGAGTGACTGTGAGCAAGGCAGGTGCCTTATAATATAACATCACATGTTATGATGTTATGTGACTGTCTTGAAGATACAGGCCTGTCTGGCATGGTATCTATGCCTTAATACTACAGCAGGTAGTCAGGGATGGGCAACAAATGCTGAGCTTCGACAGCAATTCCCACATCCCATGAAGGAAAGAAATAAAGAAAAATAAAAGTGACCCTCTGTGGTTAGGATTCAAATAGATTATTGCAATGGCATCCCTACGATTTACACATTGCTTCAGCAAATAGGATACTTACATGATCAGAATTCTTGGTACTTTGACCCAATTGAAGTGCCAAGTATATGCTGTCAATACTCTGACATTAAGCAATGCTAAGATACGAGAGTACACTGGACCATACTACCAGTGATTCTCATACCGACAATATGTTTTTAAATAATATCGAATCAATAAATTTTTATTTATTTTTATCAGTTAAAGAAAACACACTTATTGCAAAACACATGCTATGAACCCACAGGTGTTTTTGTACTATTGTACGACACTGAACACTAAACCTTGTATATTATAATAGATCTTCTTTTGTGTGGGTTGTGCAGAGTTATTTGAGTTAGCTCGTCTCCCTAAAATATGCTGCTGGAATCTGTGGTCTCTTTTCCAGGAACTAGCTCTTTATTTACAGTTCAAGATATACATACGTCAGATCTATACATAAGATAAGAGATTCTGCCTCCTTCCAGGTCATGCCATCTAGTCATGTGACTCTGACAGCATGTTTACATCATCATCACGTATCTTTCTGATGTTAAACTCATTACTCTCCAGGGCTCAACAATGATTTTTTCCTTAGATAAAATGCTGCTGAATAATTAAGCCAATTTCAAATAGAAAATTACACATATTATAAAATATATCTTGCAAAATGCAATCATAAATAATAGTCAGGTTGTTAGCTGATTATCATTATTAGATTTGCTAACCTTTTTGTCACAGTTGTATGAACTGGTATCACTCATATGTTTTAATTTTGTCACCAGTGAATAATGGCATTTTATTTTAAAATTAGAATTTCTAAATTCAATAGTGTAGCACAGTTAACTTCTTATATATGTGACTACAATAGTAAGCATCAAAAACCTTTAGAGGTTTGCATTAACTGCAAGATAAATGTTGAAGGGGTTTGTGATCACAAACTGAATATTTTGATTAAGCGAACACATTGGTCGCTTAAATATTTGATAAGCTGAATTATTTGATACAAATGTAATGATTCTTTTGAAAAGATTTATCAAGTGCCAGAAAATTGACAAGATGAATTAGGTATTATTTAAGCTTCATTTTACAAAGCATGAATATATATGAAATAAATCAGTTTTGTCATTTGAAGAAGCTAAAAACATATATTTTAAATTTAAAATCATTTACTCTTTACATGATGATCTCTAGCTATTTTATCACTTCCCATTATAAATAATTTCCTGTAGTAACTGAAATTAGTACAATGGCAATTAAAACTAAAATTAAAAATAGAGCTGAAATCACAGTAATTGAAGGTTTTGAGTGACTCAACACCACCATTGCATAACAATGTTGTGCATTTATTGGAAGGAGACAATAAATAATTATTGAGAATTTGAAGGAAAGTTCAATTAGAACGAGAACTTTGGTGTACTTTTATATACAAAGCTCGCCAAAACAGAACAAAAATGGATCGCAAAGACCACTTGTCCGTTGTTTCATTTGATATGAAACAGTATCAGCTTCACATCAATGCAAATTGTGTGATGTAAATTGACTATGGCCAGCAAATAACATTTAGATGATGATGACATGTAACCATCTTCAAGAGATGGTTGATTGCTTGTTAAGATTTGCTGAGACACCTGAACTATCTTTTCAGGGCAAAGCCTACAGTATCTTCCTCATATCAGGCAATTTAAAGGGCAATTCCTCAGGAGCAGAATTCCCATCGAGTGCAGCTGTCGGCCAATCAGAGGCTGACAGCTCTGGCACTCAGCAGCGCCACAAGAGGGTCGTGGCTCCTCCCAGTAGGACAACCAAGATCTTATGGACCAAAGTACCAGGTAAGTGGTTTTGTGGAGGGCAGGAATGGCTGATAGTTTCTGGTGCTCAGGATACAGAGGATAGGGGTGGGGACAAGAAGGTCAAAAGCAAGGCCGAGCCAGCAACATCCAACTTTTGTGAAATAATACAAAGTAACTGTATCAATACTCACATACAGAATCTTTATAATCCTCTAGCTAAGCTAAATTTAGTGACCGTTTTACTGATACCTGCACAGAAGTAGAACAGTACAAGTCTGGCCCACCATCTGTGCACCAACCATGATGCCAATCTAAACTAATGCCACCTGCCTGCATATCATTCATATCCCTATATTCCCTGCCAGTTGATGTGTCTGTCTAAATACTTCTTAAATTTGCTGTCATATCTGCCTCTATGAATTAAATGAATGAATTAGCTTTATTGTCACATGTACTCAAACGAGTACAGTGAGAATTTTATCAGTTGCCACTTACAGCACCATCTTCGGTACAAAGGTACGTAGGTAAGATTCTTCAGTTACAGATTAGTTACAGTGTAACAATATCACCAACACACAGTACAATCTTAGGTACAGAGTATAGAATAGAGAAATGAAGAAAAGTAAAGTTACATGACAGCTACACACAATATAATCATAGGTTAGACAAGATGAAGCAAGTTAAAAAGACAAACATTGCTGTCTGTGTAATGGCTCTCCGCAGCTGACGAGCACAGGGGGCCTCCACGCTCTGCAGTGGGCCGCTGCTCTTCCAGTACAGTTACAACACTGGTATCTACCCGAACCTGGCCAATTACCACCCCATCAGTCTCTCGATCATCAATGAAGTGATGGAAGGTGTCATCAACAGTGCTATCAACCAGCACCTGCTCAGTGACACCCAGTTTGGGTTCCACCAGGGCCACTCAGCTCCTGACCTCATTACAGCCTTGGTTCAAACATGGACAAAAGAGCTGAATTCCAGAGGTGAGGTGAAAGGGACAGCCCCTGACATCAAGGATGCATTTGACTGAGTGTGGCATCAAGGAGCACTAGCAAAACTGGAATCAATGAGTATCAGCGGATCAGGGGGCAAACTGTCTGGTGGTTGGAGTCATACCTGATGCATAGGAAGATAGTCATGTTGTTGGAGGTCAATCATTTCAGCTCCAGGACATCTCTGCAGGAGTTCCTCAGGGTAGTGTCCTCAGCCCAACCATCTTCAGCTGTATCATCAATGCCCTTCCCTCCATCATAAGGTCAGAAGTTCGTCGATGATTGCACAATGTTCAGCACCATTCGAGACTCCTCAGATACTGAAGCAGTCCATGTTCACATGCAACAAAATCTGGATAATATCCAGGTTTGGGCTGACAAGTGGCAAGTGACATTTGCGCCACACAAATACCAGGCTATGACCATCTCCAACAAGAGACAATCTAACCACCATCCCTTGACATTCAATGGTGTTACCATCATGAATCCCCCGCTATCAATATCCTGGGGTTTATCATTGACCAGAGATTCAACTGGATTGACCACATTAACACAGTGGCTACAAGAGCAGACCAGAAGCTAGGAATACTGCAGTGAGTAACTCACCTCCTGATTCCTCAAAGCCTGTCCACCAACTACAAGGCAGAATTTGGGAGGGTGATGGAATACTGCCCACTTGCCTGATGAATGCAGCTCCAACAACACTCAAGAAGCTTGTCACCATCCAGGACAAAGCAGCCCACTTGATTAGCTCTACAATCACAAGCATCCACTCCCTCCACCACCGACGCTCAGTAGCAGAAGTGTGTACTATTACAAGATGCACTGCAGAAATTCACCAAAGATCCTCAGACAGGATCTTGCAAATCTACTACCACTTCCATCTAGAAGGACAAGTGCAGCAGACATATGAGAACACCACCACCTCCAAGGTCTCCTCCAAGCAACTCACCATCCTGACTTGCAAATATATACCATTCCTTCACTGTTGCTGGGTCCAAATCCTGGAATTCCCTCCCTAATAACCTTGTGGGTCAACCCACAGCAGGAGGACTGCAGCAACTCAAGAAGGCAATCACCTTCTCAAGGGCAACTAGGGACAGGCAAGAAATGCTGGCCAGTCAGCAATGCCCACATCCCACAAATTAATTGAAAAAAAATTTGCTTAGGTTCTTATGAATACAGTTCCAACAACACTCAACAATCTTAACACCATCCAGAGCAAGGCAGCCTGCTTGACTAGCACCCTATCCATCAACTTTATTATTCACTCCTCCATCACTGATGCACAGTGGGAATAGTAGGATCCATCTACAAATGTAGCTCACCAAGACTTCTCTCCAGCTCTTCTCAAACTCACCAAGAAGGATGAGCACAGCATGGTTACACCACCATCTGCAGGGTCCCCTTGAAGCCACACATTATTCTGTCACCCTTCCCTGACAGGATAATTCTGAACAAAATCAAAGTTGCTGGAAAAGCTGAGCAGGTCTGGCAGCATCTGTGAAATAAAAATCAGAGTTAACATTTCTGAACCTTCCTTCCAAACAGTTGGAGTACCTGTGCCAGACTGACTGCAAAAATTCAAAAATGGGGCAGAGTTAGCGATGGGTGACAAAAGCTAGCCACATTAGTGACGCTCACATCCTGAGAAAGAACAAAACATGTAAAAAAAATCATTGTTTCAGATATACAAATGTTGGTTTAAGCAAAGAGTTTCTAGGCCCCAAAAATAGGTATATTTGGACCAGATTGGAAATTAAAATTCATAAAAATTTCAAAACGGAACTGCACATATCTTGGTCTCACTTTGTTTTTCAATTGAGGTGAGACAAGTGATGACTTACCACCCAAATCTCAGGGACATCTGGCATTCACTGAAAGTTTAAAAGGAGGCTTTGGACCCACATTTTTAACAGCGTTCCATTTTTAGTTAATATCGGCTGGCTTTCCCTGGTCTGGAGAGAAAAGGTGATGAGAAGGGCTAGATACATAAACATGATTGTTTTTCCAGCACTTCTTGTGGGCCAGAAGGCGTATGTGCATTTTCTTCTAGTCAAACAATATACAGGCAATCCTCACACAATGCTGTCCCATTTAAAGTTATTTTGTTTCAAACTTCTGTCCTCAGATTGGTTTTCTTGAAATACCTGACTTCACCTTTAATGTCAGGCATTGTGCATCCCTGGATCATCCTATGTCAGAATCAGCTCACTCTGGGGCATGATTCATGCCACAAAAACCTGGAGAACTCAGACTTTTTTTTTGAAAGGTGGAGAGAAGCAGAGCAGAAAAGGAGAGAGACAAGAGTAGGAAATGAGAAAGATGCAGAGACAGAGTGGCAAAAAGAGAAAGAAAATGGGAAACAGAGGCAGGGTGGAATGGAGGAAAGAGCCTATGGATCCTCATCACGGTCACCTTGATAGAAGATACTTAAGGGAGTGCTGCTGCCACTATCCATCTTATAGTTTGGGGTGAAAAGTACTCAATGGTGTGGCATACTGAAGGAAAACAATTTGATGGCTGAATGAGAAGAGCTTTTGGAATGTATTGCATGATAGCAATCAGGCAAAAATTGCATTTATATGATTCAACATGCTACTAAAACTATGTGGATCATTTGGATTGAACATCTATTTCCATCAAGATCCAAAACCGTTCTTCCACTAAGATCTAGATGATATCATCAGATTTAGTGGTGCTTGATGTCTTCGTTAGCACTAACCCTTTCAGATTCTCACACATCATACATTTCCCTCCAAGTTTTTTTTTTATCATTAATATCATTACACTTACCATTACCCCAACTCCCTACAAGTCTTTGCCTAAATTCTGAAAGCAATCAGTAGGTTTTAATGCTTGATGAACACAGTATTTCTGATGAAGGGTCTAGGCCCGAAACGTCAAGCTTTCCTGCTCCTGTGATGCTGCTTGGCCTACTGTGTTCATCCAGCTCCACACCTTGTTATCTCGGATTCTCCAGCATCTGCAGTTCCTATTATCTCTGATGCAGGTTTTAATGCTTTACCAGAATACATTCCTTTTAGACTTGTTTTGTTTTAAAGGTTTTTAACAACGTGTATATGCTTCTAATACAATCCAATGTCAGGAGGTAAAAGTGGCAAAAGTTCCTGGTCACTTATCTGATGAGATGTAAATTGGAATCTCTACTGTCATGAACCATAATTATAACAATACTGTGCATATAAAATTGCATGTTACTACAGCCACTTGGACACTAAGTGAAATGTAATAGATCACTCTCAGGCAAATTGTTATAGAAGCATTAACTTTATATCATTGGAAATAATGATTTTCTCATTCTACAATGGGTAGCACTGTGGTTTCCTAATTCATATAGGATATACGTTGTTCATCAGAACAAAAAGATCCCTAATTGTATCAGCGATGAGCTGCCATTGCCACACAGTGTACCCTCACAATCTCCCCAAGCAACTTTGTCAAATTAAATTGAGAGTACGTATATGCTATGGACTTGATGCCCCTGAAGAGTGGAATTAAAATTGCCTTAACTCTCTTCTCTGGAGCTTCATAGGCCATTTGATCCAGATTAAAATTTAGTGTATTATGCTGCATGGTTTTGTGTCTCTGTTACCTCAAAGGCCAGAGAAGGCAACATTTTTAGACTATGATAAACTGTGTAGAAAGCACATGCCTGTAAAATCAATGGTCAGTACAATGTGCAAAAGCAGTGAACTGAATTGTGGTATAAATTTTCCATTAAAATGTAGCTTTGGCAAAAAGGTGTGCCCTATGCACCAAAAACAGGTCAAATCCAACCCATTACCAGCTCTTCCAACAGTCATCAGTAAAATGATGGAAACTGTCATCAACAGTGGAAGCAAGGAACCCCAGTTGAGTAACAGTCTCCTTACTGATGCTTGGTTTGTGTTAATATTATAATAATAATAATAATAATAATAATAATTATTATTATTATTACAACAAACTTGGTCCAAACATTGACAAAAGAGGTGAACTCCTACTTCCAGCCCATGGGCTGCAGAGGTTCAAGAAGGCAGCTTATCACTTTCTTCTTGAGGACAATTAAAGAAGAGCTTGAGGTTTCTCCACTCAAATTGCACTTGGTGCCTCAAAAACCACTAAATTGGAATAATAAGATTGTGCAGATAACAATCAGCTTTGCAAATGCTGTCCAGTCTATGAAGGGAAAAGTCTTCAACGGGTTGTATAGAATCATGTTACCATATTCAGAACTTGCCACATTGTGTATAATGCTCTCCACTGTTTTTATTTGTCATAAAATAGGGCAATGCCGCCTAGGCCAGCATTTGTTGCCTATCATTAATTGCCCTTGAGAAGGTGCTTTCTTAAACTCCTGTAATTCTTGGATGCAAGAGATGGATAGATACACCCACAGTGGTGTTGGCAAGGGAGTTAAATGATTTTGTTGCAATTTTAGTTCTACTGTTTAAATGCAACCCATCAGGCTTGTATTTATAAAGAAACGTTTTAGGATTAATGGGATTATATTTTTGCTGTGTGTTTAAAAATCTTTGAATTCGTTTTGTCAGTAAATGGTTTGGTTTATGCGATTTTATCTTCATTTATTTTACTAATAAACCTTGCTTAATCATTGAAACAAAATCTGCAGCATTTTGTGCTTATGTTGCATTAAGAAGCTACTTTGCTAAAATCAATACAAATCAAAATATCATCAATCAAGCCAGGTTTCTGCCTGGAATCTGATTTCTCTGATAGGAAAATCAGCTGGAATCATAACACTCTTCACTGGGACATGTGCCCTTTTCTTTACCTCTTGTTACAATCCTCAGTATCCACATGGAGTCATAGAGTATTACAGCATGGAAAGAGACCGTTCAGTCTAACCAGTCCATGCTGACCATAATCCCAAACTAAACTAGTCCCACCTGCCTGCACTTGGCCCATATCCCTCCATTTCTCATTGTACTTATCTAAATGTCTTTTAGATGTTGTAACTGTACATTTCCTCTGGAGGTTCATTCCACGTACAAACCATGCTGTGTAAAACAAATTACCCCTCATCTTTTTTAAATC
This sequence comes from Ginglymostoma cirratum, assembly GCA_024137785.1. Lineage (NCBI taxonomy): Eukaryota > Metazoa > Chordata > Chondrichthyes > Orectolobiformes > Ginglymostomatidae > Ginglymostoma > Ginglymostoma cirratum. The sequence goes on from JAHRHZ010000032.1 coordinate 11,898,746, forward strand.
ATTCTCCCTTTGCCTTAAAAATATTCTCCCTAGTCTTGAAATCCCCCACCCTAGGGAAAAGACACCTATCATTCATCTTATCGAAACCCCTCATGATTTTATAAAACTCTGTCTTTACCCAGTAAAGCAACCACAGAGGGTGAATGTCTAAAGAAATCAACAAGTTAAAAAACAGAATCCACAAATCTCAGGCACAGATTGGCTGGAAAATTGAGAATAAAGATTTGCTTACACGGATTGAAGATGGGTTGCACACAACTCAATGGAAGCCAATTCCAAATTGAGATTACCCGCATCCATAGATGAAGGACACATTCAAGAAGAACTTACGTCATTTAGAGATCCAGGGTACATTCAAAAACACAACCCCTACCAGGAAGAAATTGTCTGTGGACCCAAAATATTGCAAGGAAGAAAATACCTGTTTCATGAAGGACATTTCTGAGATTAAACGTTTCCCAGATATTGCTATGGGGAAATTATCTACTTCATCTCGAAAGAATTCCTCTGTGAAGGATATTCAGAAGATGGAAGGCCCTCCAATGGAACTAGACTTTCCAGACTGTTACAGAAACAAGGTTGCCAGTCCTTAAGGTAAAGAACCGCCAATCATTCAAGTCCACATAGAACGCACACTATAAGAATTGTGCAAATGTCAGACTGTCTGAATATATGAAGTCAGAGCATTGTAGGGGAGATAAGCGGGTGGTAAATGTAATTATTTATGTAAATGGTAATTATGGGAAAAAAGCTTCAGGGAGAGTTTGTGTAGTTCTGAAAGAGTTAAGGCTGAAATCTGTATTAAGCTCCAGCCAATCTAATAATGTCAGAAGGCTTCCAATGGGGAAAGCCTCAAAGGAGGCAGACCTACCATTCAGGTGTCCTCGTACTCCTCGTAATAATGTTGATCATATCTATGTAACTTGTAGATGATTGCTATCATGCAATAAACTACATTTTATTCAAGACAAAAGCCTCTTCATGTTAGATTAGCTCATGATTTTCCTCCACCATACTAGACAAAGCAAACCCTGTAGATCCCAACTTAAAAGGAAGCTGGTGGCAGGAAATCTACTTATAATGACCAGGAGTCCAGAGAGCTCAGGTACCATTGTTGTCTGAGTATTCAGTTTAGTTGCACAATTACAAGTTGCTTTGATAACTTCCAGTGCAGTAAACCTTTCAAGATTCAAGGCAGACAGATTTTAGCATTTTGCACAATCTTGAAGTATAATTAAATACCATTTAAATATAATTCTGTAAAACTTAATTAGTAACTAATTGCTACTTCAGAACGAAAATATCTAATTACAATTGCATAAGTGGTTTTATTATCAAACATCTGAAAAATACTGTCCATCAGTTTTCAAAGCATATAAACATCAAAATGAACAAAGAAAGTTAAATCTCTAGCTGATCACTGAAGGATTTTACTGTGGCCTAGACATCTAAATAACATATCACAAATACATAACTTTCTTAATAATAAATGAATGGTTCTTCTTAATTTTGTATTTAACTGAAATTTGTAGATAAATTGTTTCTTAATACAAGCTGTTTTTCAGATTTTAGAGACACAAATACTCAGTAGTACAATTCCTTCAGTAGTTTGACCTGAACCCTTTGCTCTAGTATTCCCTATCTATGAATCTGCACCTGAATGCCCCTGTGTAAATGCTCTAGTCCCAGCACAGCCAGTTCCTCCCTCACCAAATATTGAAAAATGTTGATCACCCGACTTTCTGGTGTCATCAGTAATCTTCTGTCGTGAAATCACAGACGGGTTGCACCATAATTTTTAAGGCTTGTGTATTTATCAGTATTACTCTAACTTTATAAATAGCCAAGTATAAAAAGAGCTCAGACAGTTCCCTACATTCTGTAAATATTTGTGAGAATAGAAATCACAGTCCTGAATTTCCATGCAGTTCTCACAATCTCCTACTGTTTTCTTTCTTTCATCATTTACAGGACTACTCCAGGTATTCCGCTGATCTACAGCAAGATAAATGCTGACCAGAAATCTCAGACTCAGGTACTTTGAAGCTTGCTATCTTTTCTGATTTATTATTATCTCAACTTAACCAAATGATGTCAAAATAGGAGCAATTTGCTTTAAATCTGACAGAATGTTGCACGAGGAGATATGGAAGGAAGGAAGAACACATTTAAAGGCAGGAATACTAACTTTCTACAGGTCCCTTTGTTTTCAGCTGAGTAGACTGTGAATCTGTTCAAAGGTGATAACATTCATGTACTGTACAATATTTCCTCAACTGTATTCTGCTCTGATTGGCTGTCCTAGCTTAAAACGTCATTTGACAATCGAGAATTAAAACATTAAATATCAGGAATTCAATTACTGTTCAGTTCTGTCAATTTATTATTCTGTCATTCGCAGCAAAATCAGACATGATAGGTAATATAACTGACAATTGGAAAATGTCAAAAATTACAGAATTAGATCTCATCTTATCATAGCCAAGTCATGTCTGAAGACCACACAGTTTGAGTTGTAGTAAAGCATTACAAAATTATGAGGAAAATTTTAAAAAGCTTTCCAGGCAATTTGTATTTTGGGGTTTTGGTGATAGAAAGCACTGCTGTAGAATACACTGCTTTCATCCAGAGTATCAATATGAATAAAAAAATTGCTGTCAATGTAATTACTTTGAAATGTATCAAAGCCTTCTCTGAACTAACCACCGGAATGCTGGAAGTCTTGATGTTTCTTTTGTCAACGTTTGGATGGCTGTTTCAACCCAACCTGCTGTGAGGTCAGAATAGACATTTGACAGCTGAAAAACAATAAGGTCTCTGATGCAGATGGAAACCCTGCTGAAGAACTAAAATATGGCAGAGACGTACTTGTGACATGAATCCACAACCTCATCATCCTTGTCTGGAGGAAGAGAGCATGCTGGGAGACCTCAAAGACACTGTTATTATGACCATCTTCAAGAAATGAGACGGGTCTGACTGTGGACACCACAGAGGGATTTCCCTACTGTCTGCCATGGGAAAGCAAGCCATGATATTCACCAATGGATCCACCACAAACCCAATATGTGCGCAAATAGGGGTCAAGTAGGAATGTGTCATTGCACCAATGCTCTTCCCCTTGTTCCTCTCCGAAACACTACACCCCATTTCCATGAAGTTCTCTGCTAACCTACAGGACAAGCAGGAAACTCTTTCATGTTTGATGCCTCCAGCACAGAAACAAGACCACCCCAACTTCTGTCATCAAGCTGCAGTGCATAGACGACATCCATGGAATGAGTCTCAGACTACATATTCAGAAAACACAGGTTCTCTGCCAGCCTATTTCTGTCACACAACACTGTCCTGCCCACCATCAAATCCCTAGTGAGTCCCTGGACAATGTGGATCATTTCCCCACACCTCGGAAGTCTCCCCTCCATGCAAGCAGACATGGCAGTGAAATCCAACATTGACTCCAATGTTCCAGCACAGTTTTGGATGCCTGATGAACAGAGTATTTGAGGTTTGAAACCTCACACCCAGAACCAAGCTCCTGGTCTACAGAGCACCTTCCTGTATGCATCAAAAACATGGACCATGTACAGCAGGCATCTCGAATCCCTGGAGAGTTATCACCAGCATAAATGCATACAAATACGCATGCCCTCTCACAGGTCAATATCTCCAGTTTCAAGGCACTGATCACACATGACTAGCTGGGATAGGCAGGTCTTAAGAGTCCCTAACCAGGGGGTCTACTCCAAACTCTGCAATAGCAAGTGATCACTAGGAGGGCTGAGAAAATGTTACAAGGACAACCTGAAAGCTTTACAGTACAAAAGCAACATCCTTGCTCCTATGATGCTGCTTGGCCTGCTGTGTTCTTCCAGCCCCACACCTTGTTATCCCCACTGACATGTGGATTTCGCTTGCCCTAGAATGTAAAGTCTGGAGAAGAAGCATCTGCGAAGGCACCAACCACCAAAGGGCATTGAATGGAACATGTGGAGGCCCAGGGCTAGCAGCAGATAGAGCATGCAGAGTCCAGAATGTCTTACCCACCACCATCCTCACCCGTGGCAGAGTCTGCGGCTCCAGGAACAGTCTATTCAGCACTGCAGAATCTACCCCTTCTCCTCCTGGATTTGAAGCAAGTCATCTTCAACAAGTGAAAGACTGCCAAAAATGAAGAGGAATGCCTAAGAAAATGGTGTGAAGCAATATATCTTCTAGCTTTTCCTTCTATCCCATACCTCCATTCAATTCTTTGCCTTAGTAGCCAAAAGCAGAAGCCCACTGCTAATGCCATACTGTCAAGATGTCTGTGACTGGGAAACTGGACATGGCCCATTAATACAGGCCCCATTGCTGCAGTGTGGAAATACCCTGGGCTCATTGCTTCAGATGCAGGCAGCATGCAGACATTATGGCACCTACTCATTTAAGTTACTGTACTGTGCCGTCAGCTTTCAGGGTGCTGTTTTTGAATGTTTATTTCAAACCTTGCTAAAAGAGATTACAAAGTCAAAGCTTTTCATCTTCCACTCATCAGGGCTGACATACGAGAAACCAAATGTTGAATGGGAATGTCAATTTATATAGCATGAGAACAAGGTGCTGACTAACTGGACCAGGACTGGCATGGAGATATAACAGGAACTGTTAAAGATCAATCAAGAGTGATTTCATCAAAAGATAGCCCTATACACCCAACAGCCACCCTTTGGTTTGTTCAACTCAACTCAGTCGGGGCAGTGGATTGCGTCAGAAGGAAGGCTTCATCCACTGCTGCATGGATTGGTATGATATGTAGGTGGATGTGTGACTGCACACCAGCCAGTACTGCAGTGAAATCATTCTCTGCTGCAGTACATCCCAGTTAAGATGCAGCATCTGCACCATCAGCAGGATCAATAAGACTTCACACCACAGGGAAGCTCCCAATCCTCAAGAAACCAAGTGCTCATTCGAATTGCTTGTCTTTGGCAAGAAAGCATTAGATATATCAATCTACCATAGAATACAGAGTCTCCCGACCTCCTTTAAGCAACAGTAGACGGCACGACATGCAATGTTAAAAACATTGCCAGTTCCACCACGGAGCTAGTTGGATGGATTAAAGATCATGGTTGGAATTAATTTCAAAATCTCTGGTAATGTCACCTTTGCCGTTCTCTGAGGTTGTGCAGTTGTGACCGCAAGTGGTAGATTTCACTGCAATTGTCCATAGTGAAGCTGTTTGATGTTTGACACACTGCTCTTCAGTGAAGTTGAGACAAGAGAGTTGCTTGTTGATCATATCAGGTGAATTTATTCTTCTGTTGAGAGCCTTTTTTACTGTTTCAGGAGCTTGCCTTTTTTGATGGTACCTCTGTTCACATTCCTTATTATGTTGCGGACCAAAGGAAATGCATATTTTTGTATGACTGGGGAAAAGGGGTTGCTGGAGAAAACCTGATATTAGGATAAGGTTCTTTAGTAGACAGTGAGAAGCCAGATTTTATGGCGTACATTTTTAATGTTTACCTATGTAGACTCTTACACTCAATTGAGCTTAGTGGCTAAAATTTCTGGGTCAGTGGAGCCTCTTGTTTCCATTTATGTATTACTTTTAATAGATGCTTCTCAAATAATCAATACTGATTGACCACAACAAAACAATTTACATTTATAAAGGAATCTTATCATTAAATATCCCAAGACTTTTCACAAGAGCTTTATAATAAAAATTATAACACTGAGTCAAATAAAGAGATACTGGCTTACGGAGAAAAATGGGGTACACAGCTAGAGCTTGAAATCTAGACAGCTGAGGGCATGGCCACCATTGCTGGAGTTATTAAAATTGGAGATGTACAGGAAACCTGAATTAGAGAAGCTCGGATATCTCAGAGGATTGAGAGGCTGGAAGTGTTGACATAAGGAGGGAAGAATGAGACCATGTGATATTAAATCTGAGAATTTGAGAATCACAGCTTGACTGGAAGCCAACTAAGAATGGTGAAATTAGAGATAATAAGGGAAAAGACATGAATTGCAGAGGTAAGGGAAGTAGAATGTGAAAGGCAATGCCAAAGGCACTTTGCAATAGTTAGGTGTAGAGGAACTGAAGCATGAACAAGGGTTACAGGAGCTGATGAACTGAGACAGGGACAATGGTGGGCAATGTCACAACAATAGGTGGTCATTGGGATGTCAGAAGTAAGAGGTCAGAAGCTCATTTTGCAAGGAAATGTGACTCTAAGTTTGCAAATGCACAAGTTTAATCTCCAACTGTTGCCATGGAGAGAAATGGAATAGGTAGCTAGGGAACAGTTTGGAGCAGTATCTGTAAACACTGGTTTCAGTCTTCTGAATATTTAATTGCAAGAAATTTCTGCTGTTCAATCTGGATGTCAAATACACAGTCTGGTAATTTAACAACAGTGAGAAAATTGAGATTGATGGTGGGAAGGCAGAGCTGAGTGTTAAGATTGTACCTGTGAAAATTAACACCGTGCTTTTGGATGATATTGCTGAGGGGCATGACATAGAGATTCAAATGCACTGGGTAGATCCTCATGGACATCAGTGGTTACAGTATGGAAGCAAGTACAGGAGTCATTACAAGTGATGCTCCGGCCATAATTAGATAGATAGGAGTGGAATTATTTGAGAGCATTTCCACCTAGAATGCAGAACCATAGAGAGGCACTGCCTGAAAGTAATGAAGTAAACTGTGTCAAAGGCTACAGACAGAATGAGAAGAATGAAGTGATGCTTCAGCTTTTCCACATTCACATAAAATGTCATTTGTGACTTTGATAAGTGCGTTTTGACATGGTGGCAGTGGTGAAAACTAAATATGGTGTTTTGGGAAAAGTAGGAACAGAAGTGAGGGTTGGAAAGCTCGGGGAAGCCCTGCCTCTGCAGTTCTGGGGAACCCTGAGTGGATTTGATATCAAAATCAATCCCAGAATAAATTGTCCTTTTTGATGACAAAATCCTCCTGCTCAGAGCATCTTATCAGGTGCACTGTCAATGGCCCATCATTGCCCAAATCCAATCCGATCTGATTGGTAACTAAGCCTGTCAATTTGTCTGAATTCCTGTCCAGGAATCTATTAGGTCCAAATAAATGCACAATGTGTCATTCAATTTCCACAGCATGCAGAAAAACTCCTGTGCATAACCTCCTCCAGCTAATGTCCAGACTGGATATACTTCGTGTATATTCATCCACTTTGAAGCAAGCAAGACACACTTAGCCGATAATACACCAATGCCCAGCATTTTAACAATCTGAGGTTGTCTGCATGCCTTGAACAACTGTCCTGGTAAACTGCAGCTGACTAGTTGGCTGACAGGACATCACTGTTGACATCCTGATAAGTGGACCATGGTGAATGGGGTTTGGTTGGGGGAGGTGAGGGGTTGAGAGGAACAGAACATCTGACCTTCCCTTGTGGGTACTGGGGAACACATCTGTTCTTTCTGGCTACGTTTATTGATGGATCTAATGGCAAATCCATCACCAGTGCCCACTTCCCAGCTCACAGCAAATATTGCCATGAGCCCAAATGAGGTGGCAGAAAACTCATTAGAATATAGGTATCAGTTTTTATTGGCTGTCGCTCTTACATGTTCAGAACAGTAGCTTGAAAGTTGTTGCAACTTGGGGCAGCTGGCAAACAAGATGTGTGCACCCTGGGGTGATGGAACTGCCCACCCGCTCGGATTCTACATTGTCAACTAGATTAAAATAGCCCTTCATTTCTTTCTGTTACAAAATGATGCTGAATGTGAAGATTTATGTGTTTTTTACGTTTCAGGATATTTGCATCACCTAAGCCACAATGCTAACAAAAACCAAAAGAACTGTGGATGCTGTAAATCAGGAACAAAAGCAATGTTGCTGGAAAAGCTCAGCAGGTCTGGCAGCATCTGTGAAGGAGAAAACAGAATTAACATTTCAGGTTCCGTGACCCTTCCTCAGAACTGGGGAAGGGTCACCGGGCCCGAAACGTTAACTCTGATTTTCCTTCACAGATTCTGCCAGACATAATGCTAACAATGCTGCTTTTCAAACCTTTTAAGTTCACGAGATACAAACAGGAAAAGAATACGAAGCTGCCTGGAATTTGAAGATCAGTATGCTTGAGATTGAGGTCAACCTTTGACCCAAAACCTGAATTTGCATCATACTTCTCTGCTCCACCCATGTGATAGTCTTTGTGGCTTAATTCCTTTATTCCTTGGAATGTTGGAGAATGAGGGGTGACCTTATTGAAGTGTATAAAATCAGGAGGGGCATAGATAGGATGAATGCATATCGTCTGTTTCCCAGGGATGGGGAATTGAAAACTAGAGGGCCATAGGCTTAAAGTGAGAGGGGATAGATTTAAGAAGGACCTGAGGGGCAACTTCTTCACACAGAGAGTGGTGTGTACATGGAATGGGCTGCCGGAGAAAGTGGTTGAGGCAGGTAAAGAAGCAACATTTTAAAAACATTTGGAAAAATACATGGATGAGAAGGGTTTAGAGGGATTTGGACCACACAGAACAGCACAGCACAGTACAGGCCAGTTGGACCATGATGTTGTGCCGACCTATTATTCTACTCTAAGATCAAACTACCCTGCGTACCCTACATTTTACTATCATCCATGTGCCTATCCAAGAGTCGCTTAAATGTTCTTACTGTATCTGACTCCACCACCACTGTTGGCAGCGCATTCCACACGCCCACTACCCTCTGTGTAAAGAACCTACCTCTGTCATCTCCCCTATACCTTCCTCCAATCCTCTTAAAATTATGCCCCCGTGTAATAGTCATTTCCACCCTGGGAAAATGTCTCTGGATATCCACACTATCTATGCCTCTTATCAGGCAGGTTCAAATGCGGGCAATTGCAACTAGATGAGCGGGCACCATGGTCAGCATGGATCAGTTCGGACCGAAGGGCCTATTTCCATGCTGTAATACTCTATGACTCTAATTGCAAAAACCGGCACCGAGAGGAATGATACTCCAGTTTCTAATGAATAATGGTAAAGTCTGAAATCCCTAATTACTGCGATCATGTCAAAGTGTCATTCCAGTCTGCCACAGTCATGTGACTTCTACCATGTGGCACAAGTACTACCGGCAGATATATTAAGTTCACTTTAATAAAGGTCTTGAGTTGAACGGAACGATGCATTGTACACATGAATCACAGTATCAGAGTGACACTGAGTTGAGTGTTGTAGGGCTAGAAGAAAATACAGCTACAGAGACCTATGTGTAGAACTGTGAGCTACCACTAAAATAAGGTAACTATGAAGAACAAAGCAGCCAACCACTATTAAAATGCTGGTTAAGAGAAAATGGCTGCAGCTTTTCCCCCAGTGAGCTCCTGTTCAACTGAAAACAGATAAGAAGCAAAACTGGAATTTCATACAAGGCAGAATTATGAAACAGCAGCAAGATTTGTTCAGCAAGCCAGAACAGTTACAATTCATTACATTTTTATCACTGTTGAGGCTATACAATATATATTCTAACCTAAATCACTCCGATGAGCAGGAAAAAAACACGTGACAGTAATTGTAAAAGTATGAAGGTACACTCTGAAGCCCAAATGGATGTTAATATCATATATTCAAAATTAAGTATCAAACTGATCAATAAGTAACATTAATTCAGCCCTCAGAATCTGTGAATTTGCACAATTAAAGGATAGTTTTGTGAAAGACAGGATTATAGTAGGCATAAGAGATCCTGCAACGACTGCATTCCTACGGAGAGTGGAGAAACCTACACTCAGGAGGGTAACTGACGTGCAGAAATTCTGAGATGGTAAATCAATACTTACAGCTTATTGATGGCAGACTTAACCAGGTTTTGCATTATGCTGACAGGTCCTCCAGGCACAAAGGGTAGAACAATTGTAGACAACGGGCAAAATACACTGATTGAGAGGCTAAAATTGTTTTTTTTTAGTGCATTCACAGAATGTGGACATCACTGGTCAAGTCAGCATTTATTATCCACTAATTGCCCAGAGGGTAATGAGGGCAATCACATTGCTGTGGGTCTGGAGTCACACGCAGGCCAAATGGGGTGAGGATGGCAGTTTCCTTCTCTAAAAGGAGTTAGTGAACCAGATGGAGTCTTCCCACAATTGATAATGGTCATCATTAGACTCTTAATTCCAGATCTTTATTTCTTTATTCATTAATGGGATGAGGGCATGGCTGGCTAAGTGGCATTTATTGCTCATCTCTAATTGCCCAGAAGGCAATTGAGAGTCAACCACATTGCTGTGGGTCTGGAGTCACATGTAGGCCAGACCAGGTAAGGGTGGCAGTTTCCTTTCCTACAGGACATTAGAGAACCAGATGGGTTTTTCTGGCAATCGACGATGGATTCATGGTCATCATTAGATTCTTGATTCCAGATATTTTTTATTGAATTCAAATTCCACCATCACCCAAGGCAGGATTTAAACCCAGGTCCCCAGGATGTTACATAGGTCTTTGGATTAACAGTCTAGTGATACTACCAGTAGGCATCACCTCATTTTATGTGATGGTGTGAATAATTGTTGATAAATTACTTACAAAACTATTGTCCTTTTAAAACATTGCCTTTAAAACTCATATTAAATGGTTCATTCTTACAATTAACAATTTGAATGAAAATTAGATTTGCCCTAGTTTTCAATTAGTTACTGAAGAGCCCAGGTATTCCAATAGTCAGGTATTTGGAGCAGCAATGGAGATTGGACGTGCACATTGGGATCACGCAGACATTTCAAAGCAGCTAAGTCTGAGGAAATTGACCAGGAAATTGAAAGTTCTGACTAGTAATTCCCCTAAGCTTGTGAAAGTTGGACAACTCAGAAGTTTCTGACTCAGTAAAGCTTAATAGTTACTCAGGAAAAAAATAGTCTCAAAACATATTCTTAAGTTCTGAATGAGTGTTAAAATGAACCCTGAACTCACTACTGACCCCCTCAACAATGACCGCTTGATCCTTACCACTCCTGGAATTTCAGATTCAAAGATCAGTCGAATCCCCAGTTCACTCCCCATTCTCACCAACTCACTACAACCATCCCTATAGATCTGACCTTGCCTGTTCTGATGAATACAAAGCAACTCTTACTAGATTATGTCCTCAAACGGAGCAAGTCCCCAACCTGACTCAGCAACTACGACCTACACCAACTCCCACTAAACCCAATAGATCCACCTACTTGACTCTTCAATCTACCCTATGAACTCACCAAACTGTGACCCTAACCATCTCACCCATCTGGCAGTTTAATGAACTCACCCGGCTGCCATCTAAGCCCTCTACACTCACACTTACTTGACACATTTGCCGTTTCATGGTGGCTGTCAAAGTGGCTGTCTATGCTACTGAACACTTACATCACACAGCAGGGTACATTTACTGCTGTAAAAGGCTTTGGATGATAATTCTATGCTAGTTCCAACGTTTCCTGGACAGGTCTCTGCTGTTTCTTACCAAAAGGTTCCTCTCAAGAGGTTTCCACAGCAGAACTGATCTAAAGGTAAGTGGGTATTTCTTAGTCCAATCAGTATCAGAAGTAGAGTTTCTAACCCTGATTGGAATTTGCCGGACGTACTGAATTCTGTCTTCGAGAAAAGCCATACCATATACATAAACAAGTAAACAAGCAAAGAAAAACAAAACCAGCAATCTATTTAATCATTAGTAACTACTTTTTTTTTCTGTGATGGTGTTCATAAACTTAAATCAATAAAAAGCTTGGTGTAACAAAAAATTCAAAATAAGCATTTATTTTATTGAAGTCATCTATTAATGCAAATGAAACATAAGCAAAAATGAGAGAGGATTTTGATTGCAAAAATAGTGATAATAACATTTGCTAAGATTTTAACACCTCATTGAAAATCAAACACCTCTAAAAGAAATGTGATTGATTTGAACATATTTTCAATTTTTTTTGGTGATGAGTATGTGTGTTTTTGCTTCTCCACCTCCTTGTCAGCTTACCGCAAGTGCTGAAAACATTAAATTAACACAGCTTGGAATTCAAGATCATCCTCGACTGCTGAGTCAATATGTTCATCTGAAAGGAGAAGCACTTTGGATGAAAGCAAATCATTGCCCTTGTTGCTGAAGAGAGTCAATAGAAAGGGCATGGTATTAATTTACTCCTCTCCTGGGTAAGGCACTCTAAAAACGAAGGTGGGAAAGCTGGACTTGGTTTTTGCTGCATAATCCAATATGTTACCTAAACTTTAAAGCCTTTATTAAAAAAAGTCAAGAGAAACGGCACTGTGGCTCAGTAGTTAGCACTGTTGCCTCACAGTGCCAGGGACCCGGGTTCGATTCCACCCTTGGGTAGCTGCCTGTGTGGAGATTGCACATTCTCCCCATGTCTGCGTGGGTTTCTTCCGGGTGCTCCAGTTTCCTCCCATAGTCCAAAGATGTGCAGGCTAGGTGGATTGGCCATGGTCTGGGAGGGATATTCTGAGGGTCAGTGTGGACTTGTTGGGCTGAAGGGCCTGTTTCCACACTGTAAAGATTCTATGATCTATGACAATAAATTATCATTGGAGAGGTGATGGCCGAGTGGTATTATCACTAGGCTGTTAAACCAGAGACCCAGGTTTGAATCCTGCCATGGCAGATAGTGGAATTTGAATCCAATAAAAATCTGGAATTAAGAGATAACCATGATCTGATATGAACATGAATCAATTGTCAGAAAAACCCATCTGGTTCATCAATGCCCTTAAGAAAGGAAACTGCCATCCTTAACTGGTCTGGCCTATATGTGACTCTAGATCCATGGCAATGTGGTTGACTCTTAACTGCCCATTGGGAAATTAGGGATGAGCAATAAATGCTGGTCTAGCCAACACCGCCTCATTCTGTGAATGAATAAATAAACAAAAAACTCATGTAACGTTTTTCTATACTGTGTAAATTTTACATCATATGACAGAGATCAGTAAATCAAAGGTGTGGCTTCTTTATTTGATGAGGTTGTTGACTCGCTCACCAAGCCGGCTTGTTCTCGTTCAGACATTTCAACACCATGCTAGCTGACATCATCAGTGGAGCCTCCGACGAAGCGGAGTTATTCTACTCTGCTTGGAATTCACACTGTCTGATCCATTAGGGTGAGTAGTGTCATTTCCGGTTTTGATCTGTATGGGTTTGTATGTGGGGTCCAATTCTATATGTTTGTTGATTGCATGATGGGTGGAGAACCATGTCTTCAGGAATTCCCGTGCATGCTTACGTTTGGCTTGGGCTACTATGGCTACCTTGTCCCAGTTAAAAGCTGGACTTCTAGTCCTGCTGGAAAGCTGACGTTTCGGGTCGAGACCCGAAACGTCAGCTTCCCTGCTCCTCTGATGCTGCTTGGCCTGCTGTGTTCATCCAGTTCCACACCGTGCTATGTCAGATTTTCCAGCATCGGCAGTTCCTACTACTTCTATTCTTGCTGCTTGAATTGCGTGTGAGACAAATCTATTTTACTGAATTTGCCTTTGCAAAGGGTGTGTTTATGAGATGTTACTATATTGGAACAGTTAATTAGCAGTATAATTTTGTTAAGCATTTTGATAGAATTACAGTTAAGCTAATTATTTTCTTCTTTTATTTGTTTGTATTTTAAGTGTAGTGTAAAAATAAAGTATGTTTGGATTAAAGTTGAGTAGTTCGACCAATCAAATTGCATCTGAAACAAAATGCCTTACACTTACTTGTAGAATATATATTGTGTGGGGAATTGGTCTGGTCCGGAACAGTGGTCTTGATAATATTACAAATGATAACTAAAGATAGGTCTGTACACACTGGTACATCTGCAATCACTTAACCCATGGTGTCCACAATATAAAATATCTGGGATGACCAGGGTAAATTGTTGGAACAATACTCAAGTGTAATGGATCCCAGGTTCAAAATCTCTAAGCCATTTTATGCAATGAGTTTGGCAGAGGTTGCTTGAATCATCACTTGCCACATCTGTGGATAAATACATATTAGTGCAAAACATGGAAGGATCTTTGCACCTTCACCAGTATCCAGCATCAAATATATTTTATGTTATCCCTGTATTTGTGGGGATATAATCTGGATAGTGACCAGAGCTACTTTTTGTATCACTGTGCCAATATAACCTTTGACGTTTGCCATGCTGAATCTCAGTTCACTTTGTGTATTAAAGATCTGATCATCCTAATCATCTAACCATACAGTCTGGCTAAACATATTTTGGATCTTGTTCCGAAGATGGGTCACTGGACCTGAAAAATTAACTCTAATTTCTCTCCAATAGATGCTGCCTGACCTGCTGAGATTTTTCAGCAACTTCTATTTTTATTTCAGGTTTCTAGCATTTGCAGTTGTTTTGATATTTTGGATCTTTTCTTGATGCTAATTGGTATGTGCTCTTGGTTGCTTGGCATGCTGTATCTTGACGGTTTTTCTGCAACTTCTCATGATGTCAAGACATTTGTTCCAGCCATTGCTTTTCTGCACCAGTAATTCCAGTGTCCTCTTGTGCCACATGCTTTGCATATATGTTTAAAACTTGGATAATTTCTGGGTGCATATATAAGGCTAGCATTGCTTATTAAACTTGCGTCCATTTCCAAACGTGCCAATGTGGATGCATAACGCAAACCCGCAAAGTCTGTCTACCATCTAGTATAGCTTCATACGTGTGTTCACATTACAGTAATGCTTCCATGGTGTAATTCTTTGGTTAGCCTAAGAGGTCATTTTTTCAAATGCTCTGTTAGGATAGTTACCATTGCAAGCTTGATTGTTCTGTCAGCTAGCTCTGGTCCCATCTAGTTGCAATTACACCTCTTCTCTCCAGATTTACTTATGAATTGTTCGGTGACCGTTGTCAGTTCTTGTTTAAGAGGCACGAATTTCAGACAATGTACTTGGAAATTGAGTTCCATCCCTACTTGACTTTTAGAATGTTGACTGTATTTTTCCTGGATGTTTAAAGCTCATAGTGTGACAGACTTCAAGTGTTCGGGCTGTGGAAGCTATTCATTTCCTATTGCAATTTTAATCTTAATGGCTTATTTTGTCTGGTTCTGGAATTTTGAATTCCATGAAACACAACCATATACATTATCATAAGAAAGTAAATTAATATATGAGGTTTGTTGCCTTCCTACTAAGTGTTTCAAATGTCATCTCAAGCTCTTTTCAGGATTAATACTACCATCTGAAACAAGACATTACTTAAGTTTTCGCATAACCCTTAAGAACTTAGCTTAGCCTCTTAACTAGCCACTGCCTTAACAAGTTATAGGTTATGTTTGATTCAATGGTAATATAATTGAGATGTTTCACCTCTTTTGGTCTTAGGTCCAGACCTACTCATGAAATAGTGATTCTGCTATGATTATGGAACTGCCTGCTTCAAAGGGTAAGAGTAAAAAGAGCTTTCAGGTAGTCTTCTTTTGGATGTTAGAAGCAGTTCCTGGATCATTAATTAATCTGCTTTGGATCCTCTGCAACAGGGATGGATTCATCTGTCCATGGAACTCTGCTTAAAGGTAAACCTTCCAGAGTCAGCTGTTGAATTTCTGTTCCTGCATGAACTTTGAAGCAGTTAGACTTTCATGATTTAAACTCTCACAAATTTGAACAATCTTACCAGGACCAACTACATGTTGATTGGAATAATGTCCCAGGATTAAGGCGCAGTTTATGGGATGTGTGAAGTTCTGCATAATCACATAGAGATGCATTAGTTCTATAAGGTTGTTTCACTTCCACATTGGTTGTTCTGCTTCACAGAAAAGGGCTTATGCTTGTGCACAGCTCAGTCAAATCTTCAAAACTCACATTGCAACCATCTTACATTCTTCTATTGACAAATATACTAATTACATGAAGAGATTTGTAAAACAATAATTAATAACAATGTGGATTCTTTATTTGAAGATAAAATGTTATAGATAGATGTTCACTGGGAGGCAGTGCACATCTTATCTTGATTGCTACTGCTCTAAGTACAGATTCATGAGAATAATATATTAGACCATGGCTTGATATTATTGATTCACAATAATTTGAAATATACTGCTGTAACGATATATGCTCATTCTATCCCAATATCACATGATGATATGTCTTTTAATGGCTCTAAAGGGTATGCTACCATTATTTGCTTTCATGTACCTGTCATGACAAACTCGAATGAAACCAACAATTCAGTTGTATCAAGATATAGAGAAAGTCATTTCCTACGTTTCTATAAAGGACAGGTTCATTATCTTTAATTATTTCAACTTTTGGGTGGGAGCTGATCAACAATTCTGGAAGGGAGTCATTGTTAGAAATGACATAGGGATCCATTATATTCAGCAGCCAAATGGACCAAAAAGTATAAAAACCGAAAAGACACAAAGATTGCTTGACGGGAACAACAGAGATTATTGAAGTGTTTGCTGAAAAATATACCCTTTTATGACACATGGTTGAAAAACCAACCACCAAAACCGAAGTTGTCATTCATAATGGAAAACTGATGGAGTGAGAAAACTGAGAAAATCCAGAGTGCACTGATAAATGATATAACTAGTTTCTAAGATTAACCACTGTCTGGAAGTGCCAATCTCTTAATGAGTGTTGATCATTCCATCTTTTTGATGGACAAGGCCAGCATGACGTTAGGGATAAAAGAAGCAATAAAATCAGTAACAAAAATCAAAAAAGTAACAATTGTAATATTCTTATTGTATGTATACAAATGTTGGACCACTTCAACCAATGAAAACTGAATCTCCCATTCAGAAAGATTTGATGGTGGACAATGATACTCTCAGAAGAGCTAATGTGTGAAGGATACAAACAACGATGATAAGGACATAACAAAAGTGGCCTGTTTGTCTAAGTCGAATGTCTGGGAGTAGACTCTCCAATGAGGTATTTTTACAGTGAATTGAAATTTGGTAAGTGTGTGTTAAAAATTCAAAAGATAGTCTAAAGACCGATCTAAAAATAAAATGGGGCATCTCAACTGACAATTTGACAAAAAGATGATTAATGATGTAATGACAAAGCTAAAATAAGTCAAAAAAAAAGCCCACAGGAAAGATCAACCCTCAGGCCAATCTGACATTCAATCTTCTTTGTATGGAAAAATATTTCTCATGAAAACCAGGTTTTAGTCACCAGATAAGAATCCATAATTTGCAATAAATTGGTGATGAATCATATTACTGTCATGATAAACAATGAGAGGCAAATTATTGTCTAAGTAGTGAAGGCTAACGATACTTTAGAAATTGATTCAAAATATACATTAAAACCAAAAGTTGAGAAAAGTAGATATCTACAGCATCCTAGGCTAATTAATACAATACCACTGATGGACAGCTCAGCTTCCTCCCACTTCAGGTTCAGGAATTGTTCCAAATTACCTCCCCTGATAATAACATCATGACTTACTGTTCAAACAAAAAAGTACTCAAAAGACAAATATTTAAAGAAAGAAATTAATTTCAATCAATACTGTATACGCTTTTCCATGGAATCCATTCTTTCAATTTATCTATTTACTGTCACACACACATGGTCTTGGTATTTGTTATGGGCAGTCACTGGTGCATAAGGATGTGTAACTGGTGCATTATAACAACTTAGCCAAATAAAGATGCATTATGCTCGCTGAAAATTGCAGTGAAATGATGTAAATTTTAAGCCTGTGAAAATAGAAAGGAGTTCTGCTGAAAGGATCATATCACAGTGCAGTAGAATTTAAAAACCTACTTGATGGGTGTGTGTTAGACATATTTAGGACATATTATCTCTTCCTGGAAAAGGATAGAGTTAGAAAAGAAAACCCTGATATCTCCTGCTAATCCCTAGGGATAGGTGTAACATTGTACGGGTTTAAAATAAGTAGAAACAGGCAAATTATTTTTAAAATTGTAAAAGTTAAATTAATACTTCTAGTGACTAAATCAACATTCCACACATGGAACTGTAGCCCCAAGGATCATTATCACTGACAAAACAATTTGTTTCTGTCAGATTTCTCAAGTTAATTTTTACCTTGGGAATTATGATTCAAATGTGTAAAGTTGTTTTCAAGAAGTGGATGGGGAAATGGCTCTGCATTTTTATCCTGATGTAATATCGTATACACTTCACATAAATTAATGTAAGTCTGATGTATTACCTACTACAAAGTTAAACTAATCTTTCTTCTAATAAATTTTTTTTGGTTAGTCATATAGTTCACCAGATATTCGTCAATTACAGTTTCTCAATAACCAATGCACATAGTTGGTTTTTACAGTATGACTTATGGACAAAATATTTTAATTCCCAAAAGGGAAGATGTGATTTGTTTGCTTTCCAGCCTCTCCTTGGCTGTGGTGGTGGTATTGATCTGTCATGAATTCTGTTCTGACTTAACTGTTAAACACTAAAATTCCTGAGAATAGAAAAGATTATGGGACTATTTAAAATAGTGATGAACATTGGTAACAGACTCCTATTTCACAAAGCATCATTAAATCAGAAGTTCTAACGATTATTTATTGTTTCACTGATAAAATCATTCAAGCTACTTTAATTCAGAATTGCATATATGTTCATTCAGACATTTTTAATCCGCTTCTATAAAAAAAAGTTAACACTATTCCCCATTGGTATAACGTACACAATGCATTAAATGTCTAAGCTAGCTAAAGCAAATAGTTTTCAGATTCTAGTTAAGCAAATCTGCTTCTGTATATACAAATAGATTGACAGTGAGCTGAAATGAATTGTTCTAATTTGATGGTCCAGGTTGTATTTTCCAAACTCTGGCGCACAGCCTCTAATTAATTGGCCCATTTCCTATTCTATCAAAACAAAGGAAATGTTTGGTGATTACATTCTTGCTGAGCCGAATGGCACATTTCCATCATAGAAATTGATCTTGGCATGGAGATGATGAAGAAGATGGACACTATGCCACATTTTATTGGACATGGAATAAATTGCTATGCACATCCACAGACAGCCTTCCTGATCTGATATGCTTCCTAAGAAATGTAAAAAGCCATTTTGAAGAGGGGCAGGAAAATAGTTAGAGGTCACTGAAATAACACTACTTCATTTTGAAACCAACTTGTCCTCAAGAAAGCCATAGTCCAAACATCTTTGTCATTCTGCTGCATTTATCAATTTGTTTCTTTTTTAAAGCACAAAAGATCACCCAGGTTCTACTGGTTCCCCATCCTTCCAAATATGAATTTTAAAATCTTTAACCTCATTTATAATTTTTTTTAGCTTCCCTGATACCAGCATCCCTTATAAAAGTTCTGATAAACTTCAGGACTTCTGATAAAGCTGAATCGTTAACATTGTCTCCCTCATCGCAGATGCTGCTTTGCTTTAATTCAAATTTCCAGCAGCCACAGTAATTTGTTTTTATAACATGATCCAGTTGCTGGCTATTAAATCCCAGGATCAAACTCCAATCTGTTCTGTTCGTTGATTTCAGCTGACACAGAGATACAGATGCTAAAACTGGCCAGGATTTGTGCCCTTGCATGTCATGCTATCTGGCTCCTAGACAGACAGTAGATAGCAGAGATAAGTTGCAGCTATTAAGATTGGCAAAAGATAACAAATGGTGTCCCACAAGGAACACTGCTGGGACTTGTGTGATTCATAATTTGTGGTAACGATATACTCTTTGAAATCAAAAACACACTTTTAAAAATTGTGGACTCCATTAAACTTGGAGGAATAGCTAATACTGAGGACAATAAATTCAGGAAACAATTTGTAAACTTGTAGAATGGGCATATAATCGGCAAATTAATTTAAACACAAATTGGTGTGAAGTATTATAGTTTGGTGAGAAAGTTACACTGGTCATATATTACTTGAGAAAGTAAAATTACAGTGTAGAAGCAAAAGGATCTGAGCATACAAATACATTAATAATTGAAAGGAATCTCATAGACTATTAAGGCCACAAAAAGAAAGCAAACCGATTACTAGAGGTTTATTTCCAGAAGCACAGATTTGCAAAGTAGGGAAGCTATACTCAATTCAGATCCAACCCAGTCATACCACACTCTAAGTGCTGCATAACAATTCTAGTTGGGTTCTAGAAAAGAAATGTAGATGCAATGGAGAGGGAACACTTAAAGATGATAGCTATTATACTAGTCAAAGAAACATGAACAGGGATAGTGCCTTTTCTCTCCGAAAGAGAATACTGATTCATAGCATAATAAACATCTCTAAAGTTTAGAAAGAATTGGATAGAGCTGACATGAGAAGAATGTTAACTCTTCGGGGGAAAGCAAATTTATAGTGCAGGGAATCCTCATTTAAGAATAGTAGGAACTGCAGATGCTGGAGAATCTGAGAGAACAAGGTGTAGAGCTGGATGAACACAGCAGGCCAAGCAGCATCAGA